>CM069140.1:76940735-77100735 GCA_035221665.1 Okamejei kenojei | reverse complement strand
TTTTTCTTTTTTCTATTTCGTATTTTTTTCGAAATTCTTTCTTTTCTCTTTCCTTTCTTCTTCCTCTCCCTTTTTCCTTTTTCCTTTTTTTCTCCGATTCGCTTATTAGTTTATAAAATGTTAAAACCGAAGCTGTACGAAAATTGTATATTTGTTATGTCGATTACTTTCTCCTTGTACAATTGCTTATAATAAAATAAATATTTAAAAAATAATAATAAGTTAAAAAATGTAAAAAAAACTCTCTCTTGAAAGCATCCAGTGAATTGGCCTCCGCTGCCTTCTGAGGCAGAGAATTCCACAGATTCACAACTGATTCACAATATAGGATAAGGGATGATGCTGCTGGCCTTGCCGAGGCAAGGAGAGGCGTAGATGGAGTGAATGGAAGGGAGGTTGGTTTGTGCGATGGTCTGTAAATCGCTGCAGTTTGCTGCTGAGGGATACGGAGCAAGTGCGGGCAATTGGGACTGGCTTTGACGGGACATGTAGGTTGGCATCGTTGGGCCGAAGGGCCTGTTTCAGTGCCTCCTAACCCCAAGACTCTGACCATTCAGAACCCTGATGACAGAGGGGAAGCAGCTGCTCATGAGTCTGGTGGTGAGCGCTTTTGAGCTTCGAGGAACTACCGATGTGGCATGGTAATGTCGCTGCCTCACAGCGCCAGACAGCCGGTTTCCATCCCGACTGCGGGTGCTGTCTGCACGGAGTTTGTACGTTCTCCCCCCCCCCGTGACCTGGGAGGGTTTTCTCCGGGATCTCCGGTTACCTCCAACACTCCAAAGACGCGCAGGTTTGTTGGCTAATTGGCTTCAGTATATTTGTAAATTATCCTTAGTGTGTGTAGGATAGTGTTAGCGTGCGGGGATCGCAGCTCCGTGCGGACTCGGTGGGCCGAAGGGCCTGTTTCCGCACTGTAAACTAACCTAAACTAAACTAAGATTGATGTATGAAGATGCTGCAGATGCTGGTTTACACTGAAGATAAACACAAAAAGCTGGAGTAACTCAGCGGGACAGGCAGCATCTCTGGAGAAAAAGAACATATGATGAGCGTTTGACGGCACTGGGCCTGTACTCGCTGGAGTTTAGGAGGATGAGGGGGGACCTCATTGAAACGTACGGGATAGTGAAGATAGCGGAGTCAGGGGATATGGGGAGAAGGCAGGGACTGGGTACTGATTGGGGATGATCAGCCATGATCACATTGAATGGAGGTGCTGGCTCGAAGGGCCGAATGGCCTACTCCTGCACCTATTGTCTGTTGTCTAGGGCCTGGATGGAGTGGAAGTGGACAGGGTGTTTCCACTAGTGGGAGAATCTAGAACTAGAGGTCACGCCTCAGAATTAAAGAATGTTCCTTTAGGAAGGAGATGAGGAGAAATTTCTTTAGTCAGAGGGTGGTGAATCTGTGGAATTCTTTGCCACAGAAGGCTGTGGAGGCCAAGTCAGTGGGTATTTTTAAAGCAGAGATTGGCAGGGTCTTGATTCATGTCATGGGTTATGGGGAGAAGGCAGGATAATGGGGTTAGGAGGGAGAGACAGATCAGCCATGATTGGACGGCGGAGTAGACTTGATGGGTCGAATGGCCTAATTCTGCTCCTATCACTTATGTTCTTATGAATAGGTTACATTTCGGGTCGAGACTCTTCTTCAGACTAAGACTGGGGTGAGAAAGATCCCCAATTGTGTTCGATGAGGATGTCAGCCTTCTCCGACACACCCCATGGCAGTGTTTAAGAAAGAACTGCAGATGCTGGAAAAAATCGAAGGCAGACAAAAATGCTGGAGAAACTCAGCGGGTGAGGCAGCATCTATGGAGCGAAGGAATAGGTGACGTTTCGGGTCTCGGCGTTTCGGGGCTCCATAGATGCTGCCTCACCCGCTGAGTTTTTCCAGCATTTTTGTCTACACACCATGGCACTTGTTTGTAAATGGCATGTTGGCCAACATTTAGAATCATAGAAATTAGGTGCAGGAGTAGGCCATTCGGCCCTTCGAGCCTGCACCGCATTCAATATGATCATGGCTGATCATCCAACCCAGTATCCCGTACCTGCCTTCTCTCCATACCCTCTGATGCCTTTAGCCAGAAGGACCACATCTAACTCCCTCTTAAATATAGCCAATGAACTGGCCTCAACTACCCTCCGTGGGAGAGAATTCCAGAGACTCACCACTCTCTGTGTGAAAAAAAGTCTTTCTCATCTCGGTCTTAAAGGATTTCACCATTATCCTTAAGCTATGATCCTTTGCCCTGGACTTCCCCAACAACGGGAACAATTTTCGTGCATCTAGCCTGTCCAACCCCTTAAGAATTTTGTATGTTTCTATAAGATCCCCTCTCAATCTCCTAAATTCTTAGTATAAACCGAGTCTATCCAGTCTTTCTTCATAAGACAGTCCTGACAAACCAGGAATCAGTCTGGTGAACCTTCTCTGTGCTCCCTCTATGGCAATAATGTATTTCCTCAGATTAGGAGACCAAAACTGTACGCGATACTCCAGGTGTGGCCTCACCAAGACCCTGTACAACTGAAGTAGAACCTCCCTGCTCCTGTACTCAAATCCTTTTGCTATGAAAGCTAACATACCATTTGCTTTCTTCACAGCCTGCTGCACCTGCATGCCTGATTTAGTTCAGTTTAGTTTATTGCCACTTGTACCGAGGTACAGTGAAAAGCTTTTGTTGCGCGCTAACCAGTCAGCGGAGAGACAGTACATGAATATCATTTAATCAAGACTGAAGCATGGATTATCTGATCGTTATCTCATTGTCATTTGTGGGAAAAACAGTGATTACAATTCACAACGACTTAATTGTCTGTAAAAACACTTTAGAACGCCTCCAGGTTACGAAAGTTATGAAATAAAACATTTTTTAAATTTTCCTTTTCGCATTAAGTGCACATGAGTTTAGAAATATGACGGCAATCTCATAACACCACAGTACACTAACACAGTAACGTGTAGGAAGGAACTGCAGATGCTGGTTTACACCAAGGACAGACACAAAATATGCTGGAGTAACTCAGCGGGACCGGCAGCATCTCTGGAGAGAAGGAATGTGGGTGACGATTCGAGTCGAGTTCCTTCTTCTGGCTGAGGAAGGGTCTCGACCTGAAACGTCTCCCATTGCTTCTCTCCAGAGATGCTGCCGGTCCCGCTGAGTTACTCCATCATATTTTGTGCCCACCTTTGGTGACCCTCGGACTATATTTGATTAGACTTTATTATCTAAATCACAATCACAATCACAATAATACTTTATCAGCCAAGTATGTTTTGCAACATACGAGGAATTTCATTTGCCAAGTCAGTCACACATGCAAAAAGTAACGGAACACACAAAATACATTTTAACATGAACATCCACCACAGTGACTCCTCCACATTCCTCACTGTGATGGAAGGCAAAATAAAAGTTCAAATCTCCCCCCTTCTTTGCTCTCCCGGGGTCGGGGGCCTCGAGCCCTCTGTTGACGGGGCGATCTTGACTCCCGAAGCCGGCGGCATTTGGACCCTCCCCGTTGAGGCGATCAGCTCCTGCATTGGGGGGATGTCAGCTCCCGGCGATCGAACCCCACGTCGGGGCTGGTGGAACCTCTACGTCATTGGAGCTTCCCGACACGGCCGCTCCCGAGACTGCGAGCTCTTGATGGTAAAGTCCGCAGGCCTTTACCCAGGCAAGGGATCGGCCTCGATGTTAAGTCCACGCCCCGCGGTGGGACTCAAGTCAGTCCGAGGAGGCCTCCAGCTCCATGATGGTAGGCCGCAGAGCGACCGGAGATGCGACCCGGAAAACATCGCATCTCCGGCAAGGTAAGAGACTGAAAAAAAGTTTCCCCCGTCCCCAACACCCTCCCCCACATAAAACAAACCGGAGAACATTTACACAGACATAAAACGCACTAAAAATTTAACCAAAAGATGAAAAAAAACAGACAGACCATTGGCGGGGCTGCCAACCATGCAGCGCCCCCTGATAGCTCGAAGGGCCGAATGGCCTACTCCTGGCCATTATCATGTGAATTACTCGACTGTAATCATGTATTGTCTCTCCGCTGACTGGTTAGCACGCAACAGAAGCTTTTCACTGTACCTCAGTACACGTGACAATAAACTCAACTGAACTGAGCCACAGGGTCATGCAGCACAGAAACAGTCCCTTTGGCTCAGCTTGCCCGCCCCGACCAAAATGCCCCATCTACACTCATCCCACCTGCCCACGTTTGCCCCATATCCCTCTAAGCCTTTGTGTGGGAAGGAACTGCGAAGGCTGGTTTACAGCAAAGATAGGCACAAGGGGAAGAAGGGTCCCGACTCGAAACGTCACCTATTCCTTCGCTCCATAGATGCTGCCTCACCCGCTGAGTTTCTCCAGCATTTTTGTCTGCCTTCTAAACTAAACAAAACCTCCTGTGTAGGAATTCCAGCATCCACAGTTCTTTCTTAAACAGTTCATTTAATATATTTGTTTGGCTCGTATCATGGCGGTAGGATTTGTTTTTGTTGTACTGTGTACTGTAAATATTTATTTTTAATAACGGATTCAATTACTTTTGGTTAAAAAGTTTTTTTTAGAAAGTGCGACTTTGGAACACACTTCTTCACAACTTCTCTCCGAGCCGCTTCTCCTCAATCCATCTCTGCTGACGGGAAATTGGTTCTTCCTGAAGGATGGTAATTGCAAGGGAACATTACATTCAAACAGAAAACCCCAGTGAATACCCTTTGCATAATATAAAATTATAATTGCGTTTTGAAGTTATTATTAAAACAACATCGGCTTCCAACGTGACCTACTTTTGCTGCCAGTTATTCTGGTCGATATGAGTAACTGCTTCCATTTGATCCCAAAGTCACGAAAAGAGTATTTTTTCCCACCGAGGATCACCGCTGCCGAGGGAAGGAACGAGGGGCGATCCGGCGTGGGAGGGGGGGCGTGTAACTTAGTGAGTGCCCTTTATATGGTGCCTAATCGCATACCTTGTCAAGGTACGCAAACAAAGAACTTCACCGCGCGTTGTCACGTGATACCACAAAGTACTCAATACAATTCAATTCAAAGAGACCCTTCAGCAAATTGACTATCTGTTTGAATTGATTGAGCGTGGAGACAGGCCCTTCGGCCCACCGAGTCCACACCGACCTCCGATCACCCCGCACACTTACACTCTCCTACACACACTAGGGACAATTTGTAATTTACCGTAGCCAATTAACCGACAAACCTGCACGTCTTTGGAGCTCCCGGAGAAAACCCACGCAGGTCACGGGGAGAACGGACAAACAGCACCGTTCACACTAGTTCTATGTTATCCCATTTTCCCGTCTGCTCCCTACCCGCTAGGGGCAATTGCACAAAGGGCCAATGAACTCAGAAACTCACATGTCTTTGGAATGTGGGAGGAAGCCAGAAGACCTGGAGGAATCCCATGTGGTCACAGGGAGAATGTGCAAACTGCGCACGCATAGGAGCAGAATTAGGCCATTCAGCCCATCAAGTTAATCATGGCCGATCTACCTTTCCCTCTGAACCCCATTCTCCTGCCTTCGCCCCGTAACCCCTGACACCCGTATCAATCAAGAATCTATCTATCTCTGCCTTAAAAATATCCATTAATGGCCCCCGCAGCCTTCTGAGGCAAAGAATTCCACAGATTCACCACCCTCTGACTAAAAAAAATCCTTCTTATCGCCTTCCTAAAGGTAAGTTCTTTTATTTTGAAGCAATGGCCTTGTCGTAGACTCTCCCACTAGTGGGAACATCCTCTCCACATCCACTCTATCCAGGCCTTTCACTATTCAGTGAGTTACAATGAGGTCCCCTCCCCCCCCCCCCCTCATCCTTGTAATTCTCATCCTTGTCATCAGGCAACTGAGCCATCCCACACAGGCATCCACGTAGCGGGGCTGGAAACTGGAAGTATCCTGAGCTAACTCTGCTACCGCCATCATCTGCTGCGACAAGTGACGGCTCCCACTGATTGTCGCCGGCAGCTTGCGTCTTTTTCAAGACGGACGATGGCAGCGAGGTCAACATTTGTAACAATTTGGAGACGAAAGAAGAAGACCCATCCTACCACAACCAGAGAGCAAACCTGAACTACTATCTACCTCACTGGTGAACCTCAGACCATCTTTGATCAGACTTTGCTGGCTGAAAGGGGCTGTCCCACTGCGGCGGCCTAATTTAGAAGAGTTTAGGAGAGTTTGAAAAAATGTTATGTTGAAGACCTCCTTCAACTATGTAGAAGACCTCCTTCAACCTCCTTCGACTAAGTTGAAGACCAGCTACGACTAGCTACGACTAACTTCGGGAAAATTGGACACCGAATAGTGGAGAGTGAAGTCGACCACCTTCGATCTCCTTCGACCTCCTTTGGACTATGATGAAGACTACCCTCGATTACCCTCGATTGCCTACGACTAACATGCCGACCCACTACGACCTACTACGACTAAACCTACGAGTAAAAAAAGTATCGATTTTTTTTCCATTACGACCTTTTTTTCACTCGCGGGCATTTTTCAGCATGTTGAGAAAAACGGCGCGACCTAGCTGAGGCCTCGAGTACGTGGAGACTACTCTCGAGCATGAAGGAGAGTTACGAAGACCTCCTAGGACCTCGTGTGGACCACGCTGCGAGTATGAGTCGAGGGCAAACTCGCCAGAACTCGCGGATTAGGTCGCCCAAGTGGGACAGCCCCTTAACCTTGCACTAAATGTTATTCCCTAATCATGTATCTGTACATTGTGAGTGGCTCAATTATAATAATCTATTGTCTTTCTGCCGACTGGTTAGCCCGCAACAAAAACCTTTCACTGCACCTCGGTACACGTGACAATAAACTGAACTGAACGGATTTCTTCGCTCCGTAGATGCTGCCTCACCCGCTGAGTTTCTCCAGCTTTTTGTCTACCTTAAGCCCCTGTCCCACTGTACGAGGTAATTCACGAGTTCTCCCGAGTTTTCCCCTGATTCAAGCTAGGAGAATGTCCGTAGGAGCTCGTGGGTGTCTCGTAGCGGCTCGCGATGCTAACGGCAGGTACTCGGGACGTCCGGTAAACACGTGACCTTTTTTCATCCCTGTAAAAAATGTCACGAGTAAAAAAAATACTCGTGATGAAAGAAATGGTTAATTTTTACTCGTACGAGCCGCCACGAGACATCCACAAACTCCTACGGACCCGCTAGGGACATTCTCCGAGTTCTAAATGGCTTACCCCTTATTCTTAAACGAGCTGCCAAAGGAGGTAGTTGAGGCTGGGACTATCCCAATGTTTAAGAAACAGTTACACAGGTATCATGGACAGGACAGGTTTGGAGGGATGTGGACCAAACGCAGGCAGGTGGGACTAGTGTAGCTGGGACATGGTGGCCGGTGTGGGCGAGTTGGGCCGAAGGGCCTGTTTCCACGTTGTATCACTCTATGACTCTGTGAGTACAGGCCCAGTGGTGTTAAACATTCATCATATGTTAACCCCGGGATGGGTTTTTCACTCCGCTATTTTTAAGAGCCCTATCTATCTCTCTCTTGAAAGCATCCAGAGAACCGGCCTCCACCGCCCTCTGAGGCAGAGAATTCCACAGACTCACCACTCTCTGTGTGAAAAAGTGTTTCCTCGTCTCCGTTCTAAATGTCTTACCCCTTGTTCTTAAAATCGGGTGAGGCAGCCGCTGGTGAGATCTGAAGCCACAAGGGGCTTGGAGAGAAAGCACACAGAGGCAGAGATACAGTAGATAGATTCTCGATTAGTGCGGGTGTCAGGGGTGATGGGGAGAACGGGGTTAGGAGGGAGAGATAGATCAGCCATGATTGAATGGCGGAGTAGACTAGACGGGTTGAACGGCCTAATTCTGCTCCTGTCGCTTACAGTATGACCTCATGACCATATCCCTGCATTGTCTCTTTCAGCTGGAAAGAAACTGCACGCAGCCAGAGACCCGGGTTCGATCCTGACCACGGGTTCTGTCTGTGCAGAGTTTGTACGTTCTACCCGTGACCCGCGTGGGTTTTCTCCAGGTGCTCTAGGTTCCTCCCACACCCAAAGATGTGCGGGTTTGTAGGTTAATTGGCTGGGTGTAAGTGTAAATTGTCCCCAGTGTGTGTAGGATAGCGTTAGTGTGCGGGGTTCGCTGGTCGGCGCGGACTCTGTGGGCCGAAGGGCCTGTTCGAGCGAGCCTGTGGAATTCTCTGCCTCAGAGGGCGGTGGAGGCCGGTTCTCTGGATGCTTTCAAGAGAGAGCTAGATAGGGCTCTTAAAGATAGCGGAATCAGGGGATAGGGGGAGAAGGCAGGAGTACTGATTGGGGATGATCACATTGAATGGCGGTGCATGCTCGAAGGGCCGAATGGCCTACTCCTGCACCTATTGTCTATTGTCTATTGTCTATTGTTTCCACACTGTATCTTTAAACTAAACTGAACTAAACTGAACTGAATTTTGCAACATCAGATGAAAATCGGTAGGAAGGAACTGCAGGTGCTGTTTTACACCGAAGAGAGACTCAAAATGCTGGAGTAGATCAGCGGGACAGGCAGCATCTCTGGAGAGGAGTGGGTGACGTTCCGGGTCGGGACCCTTCTTCAGACTGAGACGAGAGGGAGAGGGTAGTGTGGAGATAAGGAGATAGCCCGCTGAGTTACTCCAGCGTTTTGCGTTTATCTTAGGCGAAAATGCGATTGGTCTCTGGATGAGACAGAGGGAGATTATTGAGATGTCACTGGAGTTTGGCATCAGCAGAAAAATAGCAAAAGAGGGGAAAAAAAAACAGGCGGAAATTGAACAAACGTCAAAATAAGTGTCTGTTACAAGTTGTCAAGATGTCAAAAGTAATTCCTGTTCTTTATCTTGTGCCGGGTGCTATCTTTTGCTGTCATTCTCGAGTCAGATCATTGAACAGCGATAAAGACTTGGAATCCTGTCTACGTTTCCCAGCGCAGATACCCGGCAATGCCACCGACAAGCAGTCTGAGGAAGGGCGTCGAGCCGAGAACGTCACCCGTCCCTTCTCTCCGCAGACGCTGCCTGGCCCGCTGTGTCTACCTTCGATGTCACTGCCAATCTGGCTCCAACCGCAGGGAAGCCATGGCCAAGGAGGCGCACTGTTGCCTCTACCGCCTTAGCAGACTGAGGACATTCGGCTCCGTCGCCGATTACTCTTAAGGAACGTGGTACGCACACTGTTGGGTTGCATCGCATGTCAGTGACATGGAGTCTAGACGCCGACCTCTCCCTTAATGTCGCCAAGAAGGCATTGGTTATCAGTTGGTTATCATAGCAAAAGGATTTGAGTAAAAGAGCAGGGAGGTTAGAAACATAGAAACATAGACATTAGGTGCAGGAGTAGGCCATTCAGCCCATCGAGCCTGCACCGCCATTCAATATGATCATGGCTGATCATCCAACTCAGTATCCTGTACCTGCCTTCTCTCCATACCCCCTGATCCCTTTAGCCACAAGGGCCACATCCAACTCCCTCTTAAATATGGCCAACGAAATGGCCTCAACTACCTTCTGTGGCAGAGAATTCCAGAGATTCACCACTCTCTGTGTGAAAAACGATTTTCTCATCTCGGTCCTAAAAGACTTCCCCCTTATCCTTAAACTGTGTGATCCCTTGTCCTGGACTTCCCCAACATCGGGAACAATCTTCCTGCATCTAGCCTGTCCAACCCCTTAAGAATTTTGTAAGTCTCTATGAGATCACCCCTCAATCTTCTAAATTCCAGCGAGTACAAGCCGAGTCTATCCAGTCTTTCTTCATATGGAAGTCGTGCCATCCCAGGAATCAGTCTGGTGAACCTTCTCTGTACTCCCTCTATGGCAAGAATGTCTTTCCTCAGATTAGGAGACCAAAACTGTATGCAATACCCCAGGTGTGGCCTCACCTAGACCCTGTACAACTGCAGTAGAACCTCCCTGCTCTTGCCCTCAAATCCTATTGCTATGAATGCCAACATACCATTCGCTTTCTTCACAGCCTGCTGCACCTGCATGCCTACTTTCAATGACTGGTGTACCATGACACCCAGGTCTCGCTGCATCTCCCCTTTTCCTAATCGGTCACCATTCAAATAAAAGTCTACCTTCCTGTTTTTGCCACCAAAGTGGATAACCTCACATTTATCCACATTATACTGCATCTGCCATGCATTTTCCCACTCACCCAGTCCATCCAAGTCATCCTGCAGCCTCCTAGCATCCTCCTCACAGCTAACACTGCCCCCCAGCTTCGTGTCATCCGCAAACTTCGAGATGTTACATTTAATTCCCTCGTCCAAATCATTAATGTATATTGTAAATAGCTGGGGTCCCAGCACTGAGCCTTGCGGCACCCCACTAGTCACTGTCTGCAACGAAGGTAAAACCGTTATAATGGGTTACTTCAATCTACATATAGATTGGGTGAATCAAATTGGCAGGGGTGCTGAGGAAGAGGATTTCTTGGAATGTATGCGGGATAGTTTTCTAAACCAACATGTAGAGGAACCAACGAGAGAGCAGGCTATTCTAGACTGGATATTGAGTAAAGAGGAAGGGTTAGTTAGCAGCCTTGTTGTACGTGGCCCCTTGGGCAAGAGTGACCATAATATGGTTGAGTTCTTCATTAGGATGGAGAGTGGGACCTTGTCGAAAGCCTTCTGGAAGTCCAGATACAACACATCCACTGCTTCTCCCTTATCCACTCTACTAGTTACATCCTCAAAAAATTCTATAAGATTCGTCAGACATGATTTACCCTTCGTAAATCCATGCTGGCTTTGTCCAATGATTTCACCACTTTCCAAATGCGCTGCTGTCCCATCTTTAATAATTGACTCTAGCAGTTTCCCCAGTACCGATGTTAGACTAACTGGTCTGTAATTCCCCGTTTTCTCTCTCCCTCCCTTTTTAAAAAGTGCGGTTACATTAGTTACCCTAAATGGCTTACTCCTTACTCTTAAACTGTGGCCCCTAGTTCTGGACTCCCCCAACATCGGGAACATGTTTCCTGCCTCTAGCCTGTCCAAACCCTTAACAATTTATATGTTTCAATGAGATACCCTTTCATCCTTCTAAACTCCAGAGTGTACAAGCCCAGCTGCTCCATTCTCTCAGCATATGACAGTCCCGCCATCCCGCCTGGCCAAGCTGGCCATCCGCGAGTCACGGCGCCAGGCGGAAGAGGGCTTTGCCCGAGCTGGGTGCTTGCCCCTTTACCGGGGTTACGTCCGCGCCCAAATGGTGTCGGAGACGGGACATAGTTGTATAGTGGTTAGGCAGTGGTAGTGGTTGTATAGTAAGTTTGTCACTGAGTTGTTGGGCGGTTTAGTGTCTGAATAATTTGGTGATTTTTCAATATGGTCAAGACAAGACAAGACAAAACAAGAGACAAGACAAGAGACAAGACAAGACAAGACAAGAGACAAGACAAGACAAGACAAGAGAAGACAAAAATGCTGGAGAGACTCAGCGGGTGCAGCAGCATCTATGGAGCGAAGGAAATAGGCAACGTCTTCAGACTGAAGAAGGGTTTCAGCCCGAAACGTTGCCTATTTCCTTCGCTCCATAGATGCTGACAAGAGACAAGACAAGACAAGGCAAGACAAGAGAAGACACAAGACAAGACAAGACAAGACACAAGACAAGACAAAACAAGAGACAAGACAAGAGACAAGACAAGACAAGACAAGAGGCAAGGCAAGACAAGACAAGTCAAGAGACAAGACAAGACAAGACAAGACACAGGACAAGGCAAGACAAGACAAGACAAGACAAGACAAGACAAGACAAGACAAGACAAGACAAGACAAGGCAAGACAAGAGAAGACACAAGACAAAACAAGACAAGACAAGAGACAAGACAAGCGACAAGACAAGACAAGACAAGAGGCAAGACAAGACAAGACAAGGGACAAGAGGCAAGACAAGACAAGACAAGGGACAAGACAAGACAAGACAAGTCAAGAGACAAGACAAGACAAGACAAGACATAGGACAAGGCAAGACAAGACAAGAGGCAAGACAAGGCAAGACAAGACAAGACAAGACAAGAGACAAGACAAGACAAGACAAGAGACAAGACAAGACAAGAGACAAGACAAGACAAGACACAAGACAAGACACAAGACAAGAGACAAGACACAAGACAAGAGACAAGACAAGACAAGAGACAAGACAAAAGACAAGACAAGAGACAAGACAATACAAGAGACAGGGCAAGGCAAGAGGCAAGACAAGACAAGACAAGACAAGACAAGACAAGACAAGACAAGACAAGACAAGAGACAAGACACAAGACAAGACACAAGACAAGACAAGAGACAAGACAAGAGACAATACAAGAGACAAGACAAGAGACAAGACAAGAGGCAAAGCAAGACAAGACAAGAGACAAGACAAGACAAGATAAGACAAGAGGCAAGACAAGACAAGACAAGACACAAGACAAGGCAAGACAAGACAAGAAGCAAGACAAGACAAGAGGCAAGACAAGGCAAGACAAGACAAGACAAGAGACAAGGCAAGAACCCCTCGCTGTCGCCGCTACGAGCGGTCCAATGTTCAGGACTGCTCGCCGGATGATGGAACTCTGACATCGGAATGGGAGAACATTCTCAGCGGCTTGGACCTCCGAATCGGCCACTTCCTACCGGAGACATAGCGGGTAGATCACCATGGTTTTGGGGGTTTTTTTGGTTTTTGTATTGTGTTCACAATCAAATTAAAATAAATTGATTACAAAAAAAAACTCTTGCCGCCACTATAGACAATAGACAATAGACAATAGATGCAAGAGTAGGCCATTCAGCCCTTCGAGCCAGCACCGCCATTCAATGTGATCATGGCTGATCATCCCCAATCAGTACCCCGTTCCTGCCTTCTCCCCATATCCCATGACTTTTAAGAGCCTTATCTAGCTCTCTCTTGAAAGCATCCAGAGAACCTGCCTCCACCGCCCTCTGAGGCAGAGAATTCCACAGACTCACCACTCTCTGTGAGAAAAGGTGTTTCCTCGTCTCCGTTCTAAATGGCTTACTCCTTATTCTTAAACTGCGGCCCCTGGTTCTGGACTCCCCCCAACATCGGGGACATGTTTCCTGCCTCTAGCGTGTCCAAGCCCTTAACAATCTCATATGTTTCAATGAGATCCCCTCTCATCCTTCTAAACTTCAGAGTGTACAAGCCCAGCCGCTCCATTCTCTGCTAGTGTTGGCTCGAGACGCTGACGGATCCAGGCCTATTACAAAGACTCCAGGTGCCACTTCGTTGATAGAGTGTGGCGGTGGGGCCATTTGCAAGCCTAATTCGCTGGCCTATCTCCCTCCAATGCCTTGCGCAAGAATTCCACAGTGCTCATTCGAGTGCTGTAGACACAGAACTGTTATTGAAATGAATGACCCATCCATCGCTCAGCACGGATTTCTTCACAGCCTGATGGATACCAGCAGTAAGTGAATCTGAACACAAGGCTTGCGGGAATACTACATCATTGTGGCAGGAAGAAAGAGAGAAGAAAATCGAATTAACTTTTGGAATCAAGTATTGTCAAAGACTCAGTGCAGCTGTATGTCAAACGTAATTATTTCATCCATTCACTGATGTTAGTGACGAGGTTCTGCTCCAAATCCATTGCCACCGGAGCTCACATTCGCTAAAGGGCCTGTCCCACAGGCAATTTTTTAGGGGACTACAGGCGACTAGGCCGTCGCCACAGGGTCACCTGTGCGGCCGTGAGTTATCTCCTCAGTCGCCCAAAGAGTCGTAGCGTTTTTCTGGTCGCCGCTGGATTTTGAAATGGTCAAAGCTTTTCGGCAACAGTGGGCGACCGTGGACTTGCCGTAGATTGTCTTCTCCTGAAGTAGGCGCTGTCGTAGGTTGTCATAGGTTGTCGCCAGGTTGGCGTAGGTTGCCGCCAGGTGCTGACTTTGGTGAATTCCATTACCGTAGCCGCCTACAAAATCGCCTGATGGAACAGGCACTTCACTCAGAGAGGCTTTGATGGAGGACTCGCAGCCCCACAGACCCGGGTTCGATCCTGACCACGGGCGCTGTCCGTGCGGAGTTTGTACGCTCTCCCCGTGACCTGCGCCGTGGTCAGCATTTTTACCGGGATGCATCGCAGCTCGCTCTCCATCCATGACCCGCGTGAAATTGCAGCGAATTGTGGACGCAGCCCAGACCGTCGCACAAACCGACCTCCCTTCCATCGACTCCATCCACACCTCGCGCTGCCTCGGCAAGGCCAGCAGCATCATCAAGGACCAGTCACACCGTGGCCACCCCCCTCTTCTCCCCTCTCCCATCGGGCAAAAGGTAGAGAAGTGTGAAAACGCACACCTCCAGATTCAGGGACAGTTTCTTCCCGGCTGTTATCGGGCAACTGAACCATCCCACCACAACCAGAGAGCGGTCCTGAACTACTATCTACCTCATTGGTGACCCTCGGACTATCTTTTTCGATCGGACTTTGCTGGCTTTACCTTGCGCTAAACGTTATTCAGTCAGCGGAAGGACAATACGTGATTACAATCGAGCCATTTGCAGTGCACGGATATTTGATAAGGGAATAACGTTTAGTCCAAGGTAAATCCAGCAAAGTCCGATCGAAAAAGATAGTCCGATAAGGGAATCAAATTTAGTGCAAGGTAAAGCCAGCAAAGAAAGAAGATTAAGATCATACTTAAAGTAAGGAATGCATCTGTCGGAGCAGAGATTTAAAAGTGTGGAGTGGTTGTAGTGTGTTGTTAAAAGATCCACTCCTGTGACTTGCTCGTAAATAGTCACCTAGTTTGGGCTCCATCCTAAAGTCGTGCAGGTTTGTAGGCTTGAGGGCCTGTCCCACTTATGCGACCTTTACATAGAAACATAGAAACATAGAAATTAGGTGCAGGAGCAGGCCATTCGGCCCTTCGAGCCTGCACCGCCATTCAACATGATCATGGCTGATCATCCAACTCAGTATCCCGTACCTGCCTTCTCTCCATACCCTCTGATCCCTTTAGCCACAAGGGCCACATCCAACTTCCTCTTAAATATGGCCAACGAACTGGCCTCAACTACCTTCTGTGGCAGAGAATTCCACAGATTCACCACTTTCTGTGTGAAAAACGATTTTCTCATCTCGGTCCTAAAAGACTTCCCCCTTATCCTTAAACTGTGACCCCTTGTCCTGGACTTCCCCAACATCGGGAACAATCTTCCTGCATCTAGCCTGTCCAACCCCTTAAGAATTTTGTAAGTCTCTATGAGATCACTCCTCAATCTTCTAAATTCCAGCGAGTACAAGCCGAGTCTATCCAGTCTTTCTTCATATGGAAGTCGTGCCATCCCAGGAATCAGTCTGGTGAACCTTCTCTGTACTCCCTCTATGGCAAGAATGTCTTTCCTCAGATTAGGAGACCAAAACTGTACGCAACTGTACGCTTACAGGCGACTGCTGGCACCTGTGACAGGTCGCCGAAATGTTCAACAAGTTGAAAATTCAGCGGCGACCAGAAAGACGCTACGATTCTTTGAAGACCCCTCACGACCATAGGAGACCTCAAACCATCATGATATTAGAGATGAGGAAACACTTTTTCTCACAGAGGGTGGTGAGTCTGTGGAATTCTCTGCCTCAGAGGGCGGTGGAGGCAGGTTCTCTGGATACTTTGAAGAGAGAGCTAGATAGGGCTCTTAAAGATAGCGGAGTCAGGGGATATGGGGAGAAGGCAGGAACGGGGTACTGATTGGGGATGATCAGCCATGATCACATTGAATGGCGGTGCAGGCTCAAAGGGCCGAATGGCCTCCTCCTGCACCTATTGTCTATAGGTCTGTTGTCTATTGTCTATTATCACACAGCCTGTATGGTCGTGAGCGGTCTCCTATGGTCGTGAGCGGTCTCCAAAGAGTCGTAGCATCTTTCTGGCTGCCGCTGAATTTTCAACATGTTGAACATTTCGGCGACCAGTCACGGGTGCCGGCAGTCGCCTGTAAAGGTCGCGTAAGTGGGACAGGCCCTTAACTGGCCCGTGTAAATTGTCCCTAGTGCGTGTGTAGGATACAACCAGTGTATGGGAGATCGCTGGTCAGCGAAGACTCGGTGGGCCAAAGGGCCTGTTTCCACAATGTATCAATGTATCTCTAAACCAAGTAACCCGTGCATCCCCTCTCTCACCACCCACCCACCCCCCCCCCCCCCCCCCCCCCCCCCCCCCCCCCCTCCCACCAGCTTCAAAGTCATCTTGTTGAGTCTCATTGTCTGTAACTCATTTTCACCCGGGCCACAGCTAACGATGGCCTGTTTTCTTTATCATAGTCACATTTCTGCATTCATTCATTTGTTCTCTATCTCTCTACATCACCGTCTATATGGGCTGGGAGATTGCAATCTCCACGTGGCCCGCCCTGTTTCGACTAATGCAATCGACTCGACGCGCACAAACGGAAGATCAAATAGAACAGGTTGTCCAACAACTTTCGGCTGTGCACGCCACACGAAAGAGGAAGGAGATTGTCTATATCTCTCGTTTCCCCTCTCCCCTGACTCAGTCTGAAGTAGGGTCTCGGCCTGAAACGTCACCTATTCCTTTTCTCCAGAGATGCTGCCTCACCCGTTGAGTTACTCCAGCGTTCTGTGTCTATCTCGGGTTTGTCGGCCAACTGGCTTTGTGAATTGTCTCCAATATGTAGGGAAGAACTAGTATGCTGGTGATCGCTGGTTGCCGCAGACTCAGTGGGCTCAAGTGCGTGTTTGCACACTTTACCTCCAAACGAAAACAAAACTAATGCTGTCTTCCTTTCCCAGCTCCGATCTTTAAATACTGACCACATACAAAACAGTAAATTAGGTTCAAGTTCTACAAGTTCACATTCACAAGCTATAGGAGTAGAATTAGGCCATTCGGCCCATCCAGTCCACTCCGCCATTCAATCATGGCTGATCTCTGCCTCCTCATCCCATTCTCCTGCCTTCTCCCCATAACCCTTGACACCCGTTCTAATCACGAATTTGTCTATCTCTGCCTTAAAAATATCCACTGACTTGGCCTCCACAGCCGTCTGTGGCAATGAGTTCCACAGATTCACCACCCTCTGACTAAAGAAATTCCTCCTCGCCTCCTTTCTAAAAGGGCGCCCTTTAATTCTGAGGCTGTGACCTCTGGTCCTAGACTCTCCCACCAGTGGGAAACATCCTCTCCACATCCACACTATCTGTGCCTTTCATTATTTGGTAAGTTTCAATGAGGTCCCCCCCCTCAACCTTCTAAACTCCAGCGAGTACAGCGTATCTCCCCTTTCTTGGGCAAGGAAGGTTGGATAACATCGCTGGTATTTTGTCTGACTGTGTGCAGTCCTTCAATAAGACTGGTACATTTTTCCAATCAAATAAAATTTCTAAATGAGTGCTGAAATTCGGATGAATTAAAGGGCAGGTTTTCAATCCAATTGGCCTGCGTAAAGGTTCCGGTGACAGATTGACAGAATGACCTTTAACTGTAACGTTATGAGTTGCACAAACCTATTGATAAGATTCAGCGAACTCAAAGTCAGCACCTCACAGAGTTTGGTCATGCCTTAATATTTAATAATCGCGGCATGTGTCGAGGAATATAACAGCTGTACGAATTCAAGGGATCACTTGTCCAATATGTCAGTTCATAGCTGAGGACTCGGCAAGACCAAACACAGACTGGGCAATCTTTTAGCTGAACACCTTTGCTCAGTCCGCCTGCAATTACCCAATCTCCCGGTTGCCAAACACTTTATTTAATAAGCGAGTTTGGTATTCCGATGGCGCATGCCCAGGTCATAGGTCACTGGCGATAAACATTCTCCTCAGCTGAACGGCTGGGTGCGTACAGACCTGCGTTTCATCAGTAGTCAGGATCGAACCCGGGTCTCCAGCGCTGCAAGCGCTGTTGAATTGCTAACGGACCGTCCCTTCCGAGTGTCCCATCCCTGTCCGGGGGTGGCCGGAGATGTCCGGGGTGACCCTGGGCTGACGGAACACTGGCCCGGAGCTGTTACACCCTTGCTGTTACACCCCGCTCTCCTGCTACCTAGAAACCCCCGTTCCTCAGATTAAATATATGTTTACACATAAGTTACGAATAAAGATAAGAATTTATACACAGTTTATACAGCCAGCGCTTCATTCGCTTTTTCTTCATCGCGAATGACCTTTGACAAATCCCATGATTCCTTGCGTTTTTTGTAATACCGAACTTGCTTATTCCCATTCCCACACTGACCTTTCTGTCCTGGGCTTCCTCCACTGTCAGAGTGAAGCCACACGCAAATTGGAGGAACAGCACCGCATATTTCGCTTGGGCAGCTTACACCCCAGTGGTATGAACATTGACTTCTCTAACGTCAAGTAGCCCTTGTTTTCCCTCTCTCTCCATCCCTCCCCCATACAAGTCGTACCGTTTTCAAAGTTGTCTCGTTGAGGCTCATTGTCAGTAACTCATTTTCACCTAGCCCACAGCTAACAATGGCCTGTGTCCTTTATCATTGTTACATTTTTGCACATCTTTCATTCATTTTTTCTATATGTCGAAATGTTTGTGGGTCTGTGGAATTCTCTGCCTCAGAGGGCGGTGGAGGCCAGGTTCTCTGGATGCTTTCAAGAGAGAGCTAGATAGGGCTCTTAAAGATAGCGGAGTCAGGGGATATGGGGAGAAGGCAGGAACGGGGTACTGATTGGGGATGATCAGCCGTGATCACATTGAATGGCGGTGCTGGCTCGAAGAGCGGAATGGCCTCCTCCTGCACCTATTGTCTATTGTCTATTGTCTATACCTCTCTACATCACCCTCTATATCTCTCATTTCCCTCTCCCCCGACTCTCAGTCTGAAGAAGGGTCTCGACCCGAGACGTCACCTATACCTTTCCTCCAGAGACGCTGCCTGACCCGCTGAGTTGCTCCAGCATTTTGTGACTTTTATCAGTTATAATCGTTATTTTCTATTAAACAATTTTCCTGTCATAGAAATCCTTTCTGTACTGCATGGATGGTTTATTGAAAAAGGAGTTGCTTTTCATGAGATGAAGTCAATTTTATGATTACTATTACTTTTATTATCAGCTTGCTTCTGTTATCGTTGACATAGTTCTGAGAGGGTTTAATTGATTTATAAAATATTTAGTTTCATTTAGTTTAGTTTAGAGATACAGCGCGGAAACAGGCCCTTCGGCCCACCGAGTCCTGGCCGACCAGCGATCCCCTGCACACTGACACTGTCCCACACACACTGGGGACAATTTTACACTTGTACCAAGCCAATTAACCCGCAAAGCTGAACATCTGTGGAGTGCGGGTGGAAACCGGACCATTCGGTGAAAACCCACGCAGGTCACGGGGAGAACGTACAAACTCCGCACAGACAGCGCCCGTGGTCAGGATCGAACCCAAGCGCTGTGAGGCAGCAACTCTACCGCTGCGCCACCGGGCCGCCCTTCAATGCAAGGGGCAACGGCATCCCAGGACCCCGGAGAGGCTTGTCTGAACGGAGTTTGCACGTTCTCCCCGTGACCAGCGTGGGTTTTCTCCGGGTGCTCCGGTTTCTTCCCACACAATTCAAAGACGTGCAGGTTTGTAGGTTAATCGGCAGGGTACAAATGTAAAATTGTCCCTAGTGTGTGTCGAATAGTGTTGGCATGCGGGGATCGCTGGTCGGTGGGGACTCGGTGGGCCGAAGGGCTTGTTTCGGCAACCACGGCCCGGGTACCGACGGGGGCACCCGTCCCTGCGGTTCCCTCACCACAAACCTCTCATGGACTTCCTCCGCCTGGCATCTTCCTCCCTGGCTGTACACTGGAAGATCGGAAGCAACCATTTAAACGATGGGCTGGCTTCAACATTGGTTAGTGTGGGTGTCAGGGTAGCAGGCTGGAGAATGTGGTTGGGAGGGAGAGATAGATCCGCCACAATAGACAATAGACAATAGACAATAGGTGCAGGAGGAGGCCATTCGGCCCTTCGAGCCAGCACCGCCATACAATGTGATCATGGCTGATCATCCCCAATCAGTACCCCGTTCCTGCCTTCTCCCCATATCCCCTGACTCCGCTATCTTTAAGAACCCTATCTAGCTCTCTCTTGAAAGCATCCAGAGAACCGGCCTCCACCGCCCTCTGAGGCAGAGAATTCCACAGACGCACAACTCTCTGTGAGAAAAACTGTTTCCTCGTCTCCGTTCTAAATGGATTACCCCTTATTCTTAAACTGTGTGGCCCCTGGTTCTGGACTCCCCCAACATCGGGAACATGTTTCCTGCCTCCAGCGTATCCAAACCCTTAACAATCTTATATGTTTCAATAAGATCCCCTCTCATCCTTCTAAACTCCAGAGAATTGAACTCCACGATTGAATGGCAGAGTAGACGTGATGGGCCGAATGGCCTAATCCTGCTCCTATCACCTATAAACTTATTTCCGCGCTGTATCTCTACAACTAAATGAAAGAGCACAGTGCCATTTACCGCTGGACTAGTTCGTCAAAGTGAAAACCACATTTTTAACGGTTAATGAACTAAATCATCAGTGTCATCATTCCAGGATCCTCAGATAAATCAGTGCAAACTATGAGATGCTTAATATGGCTGCTAAAATATTCAGCACCCCATTAAATTTTTAATAATAATAGACTTGGCCTGCTTCAATATTAGTACGCTATTCTATTAGTGCTTTATTAGTTACAGATACCGGCCTTACGCTGTTGAGACCAGCTTTGCTCAGCATAAATCTCGATACATAGAAACATAGAAACATAGATAACAATCTCGATAAGTTTCGATGAGGTCCTCCCTTCATCCTTCGAAACTCCACTGAGTAGAGGCCCAGTGCCGGCAAACGCTCATCATATGTTAACCCTCTCTTTCCTGGGATAATTCTCGTAAACCTCTTAGAAACATAGAAACATAGATAAATAGGTGCAGGAGTAGGCCATTCGTTCGATCCTGCACCGCCATTCAATATGATCATGGCTGATCATCCAACTCAGTATCCCGTACCTGCCTTCTCTCCATACCCCCTGATCCCTTCAGCCACAAGAGCCACATCCAACTCCCTCTTGAATATAGCCAATGAACTGGCCTCAACTACCTTCTGTGGCAGAGAATTCCAGAGACTCACCACTCTCTGTGTAAAGAATGTTTTCCTCATCTCGGTTCTAAAGGAATTCCCCCTTATCCTTAGACTGTAATCCCTTGTTCTGGACTCCCCCAACATCGGGAACAACCTTCCTGCATCTAGCTTGTCCAACCCCTTAAGAATTTTGTAAGTTTCTATGAGATCACCCCTCAATCTTCTAAATTCCAGTGAGTACAAGCTGAGTCTATCCAGTCTTTCTTCATATGAAAGTCCTGACATCCCAGGAATCAGTCTGGTGAACCTTCTCTGAACCCCCTCTATGGCAAGAATGTCTTTCCTCAGATTTGGAGACTAAAACAGTACACAATACTCCAGGTGTGGTCTCACCAAGACCATGTACAACTGCAGTAGAACCTCCCTGCTCCTATATTCAAATCCTTTTGCTATGAATGCCAACATACCATTTGCTTTCTTCACAGCCTGCTGCACCTGCATGCCTACTTTCAATGACTGGTGTACCATGACACCCAGGTCTCGCTGCATCTCCCCTTTTCCTAATCGGCCACCATTCAGATAATAGTCTACCCTCATGTTTTTACCACAAAAGTGGATAACCTCACATTTATCCACATTATACTGCATCTGCCATGCATTTGCCCACTCACCCAGCCTATCCAAATCACCCTGCAGCCTCCTAGCATCCTCCTCACACCTAACTATACCCCCCAGCTTGGTGTCAGCTGCAAATTTTGAGATGTTGCATTCAATTCCCTCGTCCAAATTATTAATGTATATTGTAAATAGCTGGGGCACTGAGCCTTGCGGTACCCCACTAGTCACTGCCTGCCATCCTGAAAAGGACCCGTTTACTCCTACCCTTTACTTCCTGTCTACCAGCCAATTCTCTATCCACATCATTATTGAACCACCAATACCGTGTGCTTTAAGTTTATATACTAATCTCTTATGTGGGTCCTTGTCGAAAGCCTTCTGAAAGTCCAGATATAACACATCCACCGGTTCTCCCTTATCCACTCTACCAGTTACATCCTCGAAAAATTCTATAAGATTCGTCAGACATGATTTACCTTTCGTAAATCCATGCTGACTTTGTCTAATGATTTCACCACTTTCCAAATGTGCTGCTATCCATCTTTAATAACTGACTCTAGCATTTTCCCCACTACCGATGTTAGACTAACTGGTCTGTAATTCCCCGTTTTCTCTCTCCCTCCTTCTTTAAAAAGTGGGGTTACATTAGCTACCCTCCAATCCTCAGGAACTACTCCAGAATCTAAGGAGTTTTGAAAAATTATCACTAATGCATCTACTATTTCTGTGGCTACTTCCTTGAGTACTCTGGGATGCAGACCATCTGGCCCTGGGGATTTATCGGCCTTTAATCCGTTCAATTTACCCAACACCACTCCCGGCTAACCTGGATTTCACTCAATTCCGCCATCTTATTTGACCTCCGGTCCATTGCTATTTCCGGCAGATTATTTATGTTTTCCTTTGTGGAGACAGAACCAAAGTAGTTATTCAATTGGTGTGCCATGTCCTTGTTCCCCATGATCAATTCACCTGCTTCTGACTGCAAGGGACCAACATTTGTTCTAACTAGTCTCTTTCTCTTCACATATCTATAAAAACATTTGCAGTCAGTTTTTATGTTCCCTGCCAGTTTCCTTTTGTAATCTATTTCCCCTTTGTCCTCCTCTGCTGGATTCTGAATTTCTCCCAGTCCTCTGGTAGGCTGCTTTTTTTGGCCAATTTGTATGCCTCATCTTTAGTTTTTATACTATCCCTAATTTCCCTTGTTATCCACGGATGGTATGAACTGGTATGAACAATTTTTGTACTTCATCCATGCAGTCTTTAAATGCCTTCCATTGCACATCCACTGTCAACCCTTTAAGACTCGCCTGCCAGTCTATCTTGGCCAATTCACAGCTCATACCTTCAAAGTTACCTTTGTTTCAAGTTCAGAACCCTTGTTTCTGACTTAATTATGTCACTCTCCATCCTAATGAAGAACTCAACCATATTATGGTCACTCTTGCCCAAGGGGCCCCGCACAACAAGGCTGCTAACTAACCCTTCCTCATTACTCAATACCCAGTCTAGAATAGCCTGCTCTCTCATTGGTTCCTCCACATGTTGGTTTAGAAAACTATCCCGCATACATTCCAAGAAATCCTCTTCCTCAGCACCCCTGCCAATTTGATTCACCCAATCTATATGTAGATTGAAGTCACCCATTATAACTGTTTTACCCTTGTTGCACGCATTTCTAATTTCCTGTTTGATGCCATCCCCAACTCCACTACTACTGTTAGGTGGCCTGTACACAACTCCCACTAGCGTTTTCTGCCCCTTAGAGTTTCGCAGCTCTACCCATATCGATTCCACATCCTCCAAGCTAATGTCCTTCCTTTCTATTGCATTAATCTCCTCTCCCACCAGCAACGCTACCCCACCTTTCTGTCTATCCCTCCTGAATATTGAATATCCCTGGATGTTCAGCTCCCAGCCTTGGTCCCCCTGGAGCCATGTCTCCGTGATCCCAACTATAGCATAGTCATTAATAGCTATCTGCACATTCAACTCATCCACCTTATTACGAATGCTCCTTGCATTGAGACACAAAGCCTTCAGGCTTGTTTTTACAACACTTTTACCCTTTATACAATTATGTTGACAAGTGGTCCCTTTTGATTTTTTTCCTGGATTTGTCTGCCTGCCACTATTAATTTTCACCTTGCTATCACTTGCATCTATTGTCATTTTATACCCGTCTTTCTCTCTGCTCACACCTTTAAGACACCCACCACCTCGTATTCTCTGTTTATTCTTTTTTCCCCCCGTCTTCTGAGTGCTTCCCCTCTCTGCCTCCTGCCTCAGACACCGTCTCCTAGCTATCTCTATTTGAGTGCCTCCCCCCAACCTATCTAGTTTAAAGTCTCCCCAGTAGCCTTTGTAAATCTCCCCACCAAGATACTGGTCCCCCTTGGGTTCAAGTGCAACCCGTCCTTTTTATACAGGTCACTCCTTCCCCGAAAGAGGTTCCAATGATCCAGAAACTTGAATCCCTGAACCTCCACACCAGTCCTTCAGCCACGTGTTTATCCTCCACCTTGCTCCATTCCTGCTCTCACTGTCACGTGGCACAGGAAGTAGTCCTGAGATTGTTATCTTTGTGGTCCTTTTCCACAGCTCTCTTCCTAACTCCCTAAATTCTCCTTTTAGGACCTCTTTTCTTTTTTTTACCTATGTCATTGGTACCAATATGTACCGCGACCTCAGGCTCCTCTCCCTCCCTTTTCAGGATATCTTGGACACGTTCAGACACATCCCGGACCCTGGCACCAGGGAGGCAAACTACCATCCGGGTCTCCTGACTGCATCCACAGAATCGCCAATCTGACCCCCTAACTATGGAGTCCCCTATTACTGCTGACCTCCTCTTCTTTTCCTTATGCTTCTGAGCATCAGGGCCGGTCTCTGTACCGGAGGCCCGGTTGCTGTTGCTACCCCCAGGGAGGCTGTCCACCCCAACAGCACTCAAACTGGAGTACCTATTTTCAAGGTGTACAGTCACAGGGGTACTCTCTAGCCCCTGCCTCTGCCCCTTGCCCTTCCTAACTGTGACCCACTTGTCTGCCTCCTGTGGTCTGGGAGTGACTACCTCCCTGTAGCTCCTCTCTATGACCTCCTCACTCTCCCTGACCAGACGGAGGTCATCGAGCTGCTGATCCAGGTTCCTAACACAGTCCTTTAGGAGCCCCATCTCGACACACCTGGCGCAGATGTGGACGTCTGGAGGGCTATCAGATTCCCTGACCTCCCACATCTGACATCCAGAACAGTACACTGCCCTGGCCTTCATACTCCCCCCTTACACAGGATACAACAGCAACACAATACAAAGTACACAACAAACTGCTGGAATCTGACTGATTCCCACCAATCAGCGGTAGCCCCGCGCTGGATTTTAAAAAAACTGAAGAAACAAGCCCCGCGCTGGATTTTTAAGCTTTTGCTGTGAGGCAGCAACGATGCACTACGCTACGATACGATAGAACCTTATTTATCCCAGGAGGGAAATTGGTCTGCCAACAGTCACAAAACACGACAAGATGTCGGGCATTTCTTCCGTCGCCTCCGTGCCTTTTTCTATGGGAAGGAGTCCTCACCACCCAGTGATGCTCCCTCCTCCCGTCTCCACTGGTCCCCCTCCTCTTGGGCTCCCCCGAACGGCCTTCCACCTTAGGTTAGGTAAGGGGGAGGTGCAACGAGACCTGGGTGTCCTTGTACACCGGTCACTGAAAGTTGGCGTGCAGGCACAGCAGGCAGTGAAGATAGCTAATGGAATGTTGGCCTTCATAACAAGAGAATTTCAGTATAGGAGTAAAGAGGTTCTTCTGCCGTTGTATAGGGCTCTGGTGAGACCACATCTGGAGTATTGTGTACAGTTTTGGTCTCCTAATTTGAGGAAGGACATCCTTGTGATTGAGGCAGTGCAGCGTAGGTTCACCAGATTGATCCCCGGGATGGCGGGACTGTCATATGAGGAAAGATTAAAAAGACTAGGCTTGTATTCACTGGAGTTTAGAAGGATGAGGGGGGATCTTATAGAAACATATAAAATTATAAAAGGACTGGACAAGCTAGATGCAGGAAAAATGTTCCCAATGTTAGGTGAGTCCAGAACCAGGGGCCACAGTCTTAGAATAAAGGGGAGGTCATTTAAGACTGAGGTGAGAAAAAACTTTTTTACCCATAGAGTTGTTAATTTATGGAATTCCCTGCCACAGAGGGCAGTGGAGGCCAAATCACTGGATGGATTTAAGAGAGAGTTTGATGGAGCTCTACGGGCTAGTGGAGTCAAGGGATATGGGGAGAAGGCAGGCACGGGTTATTGATAGCGGACGATCAGCCATGATCACAATGAATGGCGGTGCTGGCTCGAAGGGCCGAATGGCCTCCTCCTGCACCTATTTCCTTTGTTCTATGTTCCTATGTTTCTTCAGATCTTTATTTCGAACTACTGACGTGACATCAACCCTCTCAACTTTTCCGACACGCACATTAATATTCTCCTACACACATAGGGACAATGTTGCACTTATACCAAGCCAATTAACCGAGGAGGGGTCTCAACCCGAAACCTCTCCCGTTCCTTCTCTCCTGAGACGCTGCCTGGCCCGTTGAGTTACTCCAGCATTTTGTGTCCACCTTCAATCTAAACCAGCATCTGCACTTCTTTCCTAAACAACCTACTCACCTGTACATCTTTGGAGTGTGGGAGGAAACCGAAGATCTCAGAGAAAACCCAACCTCAGTGAGGACCGGCGCAAATTGGAGGAACTGCACCTCATTTCCCTTGCACAGCTCACACCCCAGCGGTATGAACATTGACTTCTCTAACTTCAAGTAACCCTTGCTTTCCCTCTCTCTCCACACCTCACCCACCCTAGTTCTCACGACTAGTTTCACTGTCCTCCTGATTAAATATTACTGACTGTACACCTCGTTGTCACCTTCCCCTCAGCTCACACTGAACCATTCTACATTTTCCTTGATCATCGTCTGCTTTGATCTGGCGCTTTCACACCTTACCCCCTTCCATTTCTCTAGACTCCCTCTCCCCTTGACTCGCAGTCTGAAGAAGGCACGGTGGCGCAGCGGTAGAGTTGCTGCCTCACAGCACCAGAGACCCGGGTGCGATCCTGACTACGGGCGCTGTCAGTGCAGAGTTTGCACGTTCTCCCCGTGACCTGCGTGGGCTTTCTCCGGGTGCTCCGGTTTCCTCCCACAGTCCAAAAACGTGGGGGTTTGTAGGTTAATTGGCTTCTGTAAAGATTGTAAATTGTCCCCAGTGTGTGTAGAATAATGTTAGTTTGCGGGGATCGCTGGTCGGCGCAGACTCGGTGGGCCGAAGGGCCTGTTTCCGCGCTGTATCTCTAAACTATATCTCGGTCTGCTCCTGGGCCTAGCCAAGATGGCCATTCGCGGGTCCAGGCAGCGGGCAGTCGACCCTGGAGAGGGAACGCGCGGTGTCCCCGGGGACTGTGGAGGCTTTCCGTGAGCGATGGTCACCGCAGGAGGTCGAATGCATTATTGATAAAAATGTTAATATTTTAATTTGATAACTTTCTTTGTAAAATGCCAATATTTGGGCACCCCAGTACAGAGGGGGGAAGGTCGGGAGAGGGGGGAGGGGGGGTCTCCCTGTCCATCTGCTCCTGGGCCTGGCCAAGATGGCCATTCGCGGGTCCAGACAGCGGGTAGTCGACGGCCGCACCGGGATTGACTGCCTGCCCCTTTTCCGGGCCCACAGTACGTCCGTGCCTGCAA
Source organism: Okamejei kenojei (assembly GCA_035221665.1). Taxonomy (NCBI): domain Eukaryota; kingdom Metazoa; phylum Chordata; class Chondrichthyes; order Rajiformes; family Rajidae; genus Okamejei; species Okamejei kenojei. The sequence goes on along the minus strand of CM069140.1, from coordinate 77,073,302 downwards.
GTCCCTGGAGAAGGAACACGCGGTGTCCACGGGGACTTTGGAGGTCTTCTAAACGCCAGTCGCCGCGGGAGGTCGATATAATTGGCGTTATATTAATTTAATGATCGTTTGTTTGTAAACAGTCAACATAGGCTGTCTTTGATCGTGTTAATACTCTGTACGTTTATTTTTATTTTTTTAATAAAAGTATTTGTATAATTTAAAAAAAAATTACTTTAATAAAGTCGATCCCCAGCAAGAGGCCGCCTGATCCTCAGTGTTAGGCCGCAGCACGGACAGAGATACGATACGATCCATCCAGAAAAGAGATTTCCCCCCAAACCCTCCCCCCCCCCTCCACCTCCCACATAATACAAAACTAAATATACACTAAAAGAACATTTAACTACAGACATTAAATTATTAATCAACATTAAACACAAAGGGAGAGAGGAGCGAGGCAGACTTTGGCAAGGCATCCATTGCAGTTCCTTCCTACACTCGCTCCGTGCCCAACGGTCTGGGATGCAGCAGGCACAATTTTTGCTGATCGTTTCTCAAATCGAAAATGAATGGCATCATTTCCCCCCCCCCCCCCCCCCCCCAGGTGAGGAATTTCACTGGCCAGGCGATCTCCCGTCACTGCTAACTACACCCCGCACGGAACCTCGTTAGTTGCGCAGAGCAGACAAGGGCTCAGAGTTGAACTACTACAATGAGGATGAGAGCCGGACATGAGCTGAGGGAATTAATTGACTTGTAACAGTATAAACGGGGGCGAGAGAGACAATGAACGAGAATGCCAATGCTGTCGCAACTATCAGACTGCTGGTATTGAGGCACTTTGGATAATGCATCAGCTACATTATGTTTTAGTTTTAGTTTAGTTTTGAGATACAGCGCGGAGACACCGAGCCTGCGCCGACCAGCGATCCCCGCACACACTAACACTCTCCTACACATACGAGAGACAATTTTACACTTTTAATCCAAGCCAATTAACCTACAGACCTGCACGTCTTTGGAGTGTGGGAGTTAACCGAAGATCCCGGAGAAAGCCCACGCAGGTCACGGGGAGAACGTACAAACTCCGTACAGACAGCACCCGTAGTCGGGATCGAACCCGGGTCTCCGGCGCTGCAAACGCTGTAAGGCAGCAACTCTACCGCTGCGCCTCCGTGCCGCCCTAATTGTGATCGTATAGTTTGATAGACTGATGTTTCCGTTTGTTGTCACATCTGGCCTCTCGTGACATATACTCACCACTCTCTGAATGAAAAAGGTCTGCAGTTCCTTCGTAAACATTTTGTCTGCTCCGCTGTGAAACCTCCTCAAGGTACAGTATGCTTACGTTGAAGAAGTTCTCCTCCTCCCTCTCAGGTTCAGTTCAGTTTAGTTTATTGTCTCTGGAGATATTGTCAAATAGAAATCGTTTGGAACTTGGAAATATGCAGTAGTTTGAAGGATAGCCCGCTGAAAACAAAATAGGGATGTGAAGAGACTCCATCCACGAGTATTTTGTTGGTTCCAATAATTAGCCAAGAGCGATACAGTGTGGAAATAGGTCCTTCCGCCCAACTTGCCCACACCAGCCAACATGTCCCAGCTACACTAGTCCCACCTGCCAGCGTTTGGTCCATATTCCTCCAAACCTGGTACCTGTCTAACTGTTTCTTAAACGTCGGGATAGTCCCAGCCTCAACTACATCCTCCAGCAGCTCGTTCCATACACCCATCACCCTCTGTGTGAAAAAAAGCCCTGAGGTTTCAACTAAATCTTTTATACCTCACCTTAAACCTACATCCTCTGGTTCTCGATCCCCCTACTCTGGGCAAGAGGCTGTGTGCATCTACCCAATCTATTCAGCTCATGAGTTTATACACCTCTATAAGATCACCCCTCATCCCCCTGCGCTCCAGGCAATAGAGTCATAGAAAATAGATGCAGGAGGAGGCCATTTGGCCCTTCGAGCCAGCACCGCTGCTCAACCTCTCAGCCAGCCCCAGCCTGCTCAACCTCTCCCGATAGCTCAGGTCCTTGATTCCCGGCAACATCCTCGTAAATCCTCTCTGCACTCGTTTCAACGTCATATCGACAATAGACAATAGGTGCAGGAGTAGGCCATTCGGCCCTTCGAGCCAGCACCGCCATTCAATGTGATCATGGCTGATCATCCCCAATCAGTACCCCGTTCCTGCCTTCTCCCCATATCCCCTGACTCCGCTATCTTTAAGAGATCTATCTAACTCTCTCTAGAAAGCATCCGGAGAATTGTCCTCAGATTCACAACTCCCCTGTGTGAAAAAGTGTTTCCTCATCTCCGTTCTAAATGGCTTACCCCGTATTCTTAAACTGTGGCCCCTGGTTCTGGACTCCCCCAACATCGGGAACATGTTTCCTGCCTCTAGCGTTAACAATCTTACACGTTCTCATCCTTCTAAATTCCAGTCGCTCTCGTCATGACATCCTTCCTTTAAGATGGTGACCAAAACTGACCATAATACCATTGTGGCCTCACCAACGCCTGGCACAACTCTAAGCATGGTGCCATAGAGTCATGCAGCATTTAATTCCTACACTTATTAATTTTACTTTAGTTTAGTTTAGAGATACAGCGGGGACACAGGCCTTTCAGCCCACCGACCAGCGATCTCCGCACGCTTAACACTATCCGACACACACCAGGGACAATTTTACGTTTATACCAAGCCAATTAACCTACATACCTGTACATCTTCCGAGTTTGTGAAGAAACCGAAGATCTCGAAGGAAACCCTTGCGGGTCATGGGGAGAACGTACAAACTCCGTACAGACAGCACCCGTAGTCGGGATCAGAGCCGGGTCTCTGGCGCTCTAAGCGCTGTGGGGCAGCTACTCTACAGTGAACCTGAAATGTTCCAAAAAAATACAAAATCATCTTTGATATCCTTTAATCCTTTTAACATTCCTCATGAGAGATATAGATCGGGTAGATGCACAGTGTACAAAGGAACTGCAGATGCTGGTTTAAACCGAAGATAGACACAAAAATGCTGGAGTAGCTCAGCGGGACAGGCAGCATCTCTGGAGAGAAGGAATGGGTGATGAAGTCTCGACCCGAAACGTCACCCATTCCTTCTCTCCAGAGATGCTGCCTGTCCCGCTGAGTTACGCCACCCATTTGTGTCTATCTTCGGGTAGATGCACAGAGCCTCTTGTCCAGAGTAGATGAATCGAGGACCAGAGGACATAGGTTTAAGGTGAAGGGGAAAAGATTTAATAGGAATCTGAGGGGTAACTTTTTCACACAAAGGGTGGTGGGTGTATGGAACGAGCTGCCGGAGGAGGTAGTAGAGGCTGGACTAAAAGTAAGCATGCCGGTACAGCAGGCAGCGAAGAAAGCAAATGGCATGTTGGCCTTCATGGCACGAAGAGTTGAGTATAGGAGCAAAGAGGTCCTCCTGCAGTTATACAGGGCTCTAGTGAGACCACACCTGGAATATTGTGTGCAGTGTTGGTCTCCAAACTTGAGTAAGGACAATCTTACTATTGAGGGAGTGCAGCGTAGATTCACCAGGTTAACCTGGGATGGCGGGACTGTCATATGTTGATAGATTTGAGCGGCTGGGCTTGTATACTCTGGAATTTAAAAGGATGTGAGGGGATCTTATTGAAACATAAGATTATTACGGGCTTGGACACGCTAGAGGCAGGAAACATGTTCCCAATGTTGGGGCAGTCCATAACCAGGGGCCACAGTTTATGAATAAGGGGTAAGCCATTTAGAACGGAGATGAGGAAAAACTTTTTCACACAGAGAGTTGTGAGTCTGTGGAATTCTCTGCCTCAGAGGGGGGTGGAGGCTGGTTCTTTGGATGCTCTCAAGAGAGAGTTAGAGCTCTTAGGGATAGCGGAGTTAAGGGATAGGGAGAGAGGCAGGAACGGGGTACTGGTGGGGATGATCAGCCATGATCACATTGAATGGCGGTGGTGGCTCGAAGGGCCGAATGGCCTACTCCTGCACCTATTGTCTATTGTCTATTGTCTATTGTTAATTGACTATCCCAACGTTTAAGAAACAGTTAGACAGGTACATGGATAGGACAGGTTTAGAGGGATATGGGCCAAACACAGGCAGGTGGGACTAATGTAGCTGGGACATGTTGGCCGATGTGGGCAAGGGTCTGTTTCCTTACTGTATCGCGTTATGACTCTATGACTCTATTTCGGCAAGATAGTGTGGAGAATCAGGCCTTTCGACCCATCGTGTCTACGCTGGCCATTGAACACCCGTTCATACTAGTTCTATGTAATCACACTTTCGCATTAGGGGCAATGAGTGCCTGGAACTCATTGCCTGGAGTAGTGGAGAAGACAGAAGGTGTGATAGCATTTGGAGGCCTTTAGGTAGGCACTGGATATGCAGGGAATGGGAGGATACAAGTCACACGCAGGTAGAAAAAACTGCTTCGATTTGGCATCGCTGGTATTCGCTGGAACTTAAAAGGATGAGAGGGGATCTTATAGAACAAAGATATAATTCTTGGAGAATTTTACAGGCTAGATGCAGGAAAAAATGTTCCCGATGTTGCGGGAGTCCAGAACCAGGGATCACAGTTTAAGAATAAGGGGTAGGCCATTTAGAACGGAGATGAGGAAACACTTTTTCACACAGAGAGTTGTGAGTCTGTGGAATTCTCTGCCACAGAAGGCAGTGGAGGCCAATTCACTGGATATTTTTAAGAGAGAGTTAGATTTGGCTCTTAGGGCTAGGAATCAAGGGATATGGGGAAAAAGCAGGAACGGGGTACTGAATTTTGATGATCAGCCATGATCATATTGAATGGTGGTGCTGGCTCGAAGGGCCGAATGGCCTCCTCCTGCACCTATTTTCTATGTTTCTATGTTTTTATAATTTGTGGCGTGCACTCTGTGGGCTGAAGGGCCTGTTTCTGTGCTGTATTCTTCTATGCTCACGGCTCTGGGAAGAAGGTGAGTGCATGGTAAAGCGCCAGAGACCCGGTTTCGATTCTGACCACGGGTGCTGTCAGCACGGAGTTTGCACGCTCTCCCCGTGACACTGCGTGGGTTTTTTCCGGGTGCTCCGGTTTCCTCCCACACTCCAAAGTCAGGCTTCTGTAAACTGTCCGTAGTGTGTAGGATGCGGAAGTGGGATAACATGGAATTTGTGGGCAGAAGGGCCTGTTCCTGTGTCGTACGGTTCTATGCTCAGGAGATTATAAGATTATAAGATGATGAGTGAAAGGAGCAGAATTAGGCCATTCGGCCCATCAAGTCTACTCCGCCATTCAATCATGGCTGATCTATCCCTCCTCCTTCTCCAGGTGCACAGTAGAGAGCTTGCTGACCGGTTGCATCGTGGCTTGGTTCGGCAACTTGAGCGCCCAGGAGCGGAAAAGGATGCAGAAAGTTGTGACCACTGCCCAGTCCATCATCGGCTCTGACCTCCCCACCATCGAGGGGATCTATCGCAGTCGCTGCCTCAAAAAGGCAGCCAACATCATCAAGGACCCACACCATCCTGGCCACACACTCATCTCCCTGCTACCTTCAGGTAGAAGGTACAGGAGCCTGAAATCTGGTACATCCAGGTTCAGGAATAGCTACTTCCCCACAGCCATAAGGCTATTAAACTCGCCATCAAACAAACTATGAACTATAACAGCCTATTGCACTTTATCTGTTTATTTATGTGTATATATATATATTCTATGGGATATGGACACACTGATGTGATCTGTATTTATGCCTACAATACTCTGTTGTGCTGCAGCAAGCAAGAATTTCATTGTCCTATCTGGGACACATGACAATAAAACTCTCTTGAAGGTAGACAAAAATGCTGGAGAAACACAGCGGGTGCAGCAGTATCTATGGAGCGAAGGGAATAAGCAACGTTTCGGGCCGAAACCCTTCTTCAGTCCGAAATGTCGCCTATTTCCTTCGCTCCATGGATGCTGCTGCACCCGCTGAGTTTCTCCAGCACTTTTGTCTACCTTCGATTTTCCAGCATCTGCAGTTCCTTCTAAAACTCTCTTGACTTGACTTGACTCCCAACCCTATTCTCCTGCCTTCTCCCCATAACCCCGGACACCCGCTCTCTGATATGGGAAGAATGTGAGGAAATGATAAAGAAATTGGCAATCAGCCTTGATCGTGTTGAAGGATAGAAGAGAGCTGAAGGACAGAGTGGCCTTTCCAGGGGCTCCTCTCCCTGTGTTTCCAACCTCGCTCTTGGACGGGGCATTTGGGCATCTACGCTCAGACATCCTACTGTCCTTCTGCACAGCGGACGCTAGGGCTCTGGAGAGTGTTGTAGAGCAGAGGGATCTAGGAGTACAGGTGCATGGATCCTTGAAGGTGGAGTCGCAGGTAGATAAGGTGGTCAAAAAGGCTTTTGGCACTTTGGCCTTCATCAGTCAGAGTATTGAGTATAGAAGTTGCAGTTGTATAAGACGTTGGTGAGACCGCATTTAGAGTATTGTGCTCAGATCTGGGCACCATGTTGTACGAAATATGTTGTCAAGCTTGAAAGGGTGCATAGAGTATTTACGAGGATGTTGCCAGGACTAGAGGATCTGAGCTGCTGGGAAAGGTTTAGTTGAGTGGTGGGTGTATGGAACGAGCTGTCAGAGGAGTTTGGTGAGTCTGGGACAATCCCAACGTTTAAGAAACAGTTAGACAGGTGCGTGGATAGGACAGGTTTGGAGGGATATGGGCCAAATGCGGGCAGGTGGGACTGGTGTAGATGGGGCATGTTGGCTAGAGTGGGCAAGCTAAGCTGAAGGGCCAGTTTCCACACTGTGTCGCTCTATGACTCCATGACTATAATAAGTTCATAAGTGATAGGAGCACAATTAGGCCATTCGGCCCATCAGGTCTGTTCCACCATTCAATTACGGATGCTCTATCTCTCCCTCCTAACCCCATTCTCCTGGATTCTCCCCAGAACCCCTGACATCCGTACTAATCAAGAATCTATCTATATCTGCCTTAAAAATATCCACTGACTTGGCCTCCACAGCCACCTGTGGCAATGAATTCCACAGATTACACCCTCTGACTAAAGAAATTCCTCCTCATCTCCTTCCTAAAAGAACGTCCTTTAATTCTGAGGCTGTGGCCTCTGGTCCTAGACTCTCCCACTAGTGGAAACATCCGCTCCACATCCATTCTGTCCAGGCCTTTCACTATTCAGTAAGTTTCAATGAGGTCCCCCTCATCCTTCTAATCTCCAGCGAGTACAGGCCCAGTGCTGACAAACGCTCATCATAGGTTAACCCCGCCACCACACTGATCGTTCCTGGGATCATGACAATGAAACAGCCTTTGACTCTTGATCCTCGGTGAGGTGTTTGGGCACCTCAGCCAGATCACCTCCTCCATCATGCTATCGGCAGAGAGAAGAGGCCACCCCGACTGAAGTCCCGTCACCCCTTTGCTCCACATGGAAAACAACTCCTGGAATCCATCCAGCCAACTGAGACAAAAGCACACTGGATAGCCACCAAGTGGCCACAGGAGTGGAAGGCAACCTCATCTCCATTACACAGCTACATCTCTTCACCAGATAAAAGCTGTCCAGGGTCTGACCTCCCCAGAGGAGCATGGGTGAAGCTCAACGGAGTTGGGCGTTTCAATGCCAGCGTGAGGAGACGGGGGCTCCGCCAGAGCCCAGCCTGTGAATGTGGAGCAGAACAACAGACGGCCAACCGTGTCATCTCTGGGTGCCCGCTCTACCACCCACCAAATGGAGCTCGGGGCCTGGCAGACATCGACGCCAACAGAGACAACAGCCTGGCTGCTCAACACCCGGCGTGCGGTCTAACTATTCATTTGGTTTGTTTCATTCGCAAGAAAGGGAAGAAGAAGCTCCGATTTCCTACCCTTGTCGGTTTGTGAATGGCCTTCTGAGTGAGCTTGGCTCGACCCACTGTAGTGGAGGAACAGGTTCCTGTTTAGGGCCTGTCCCACTTACGTGTCCTTGCCATGAAAATCGTATGGCCACGCGGGGCCGGTCCCACTGAGAAGCGCGGAGGGGTGTGTAGTTGTGCGCAATATCGCGCGGCGCTCCGAAATTTTGTAGCGAACAAAATCTTGGCGCACCAACGGCCTGTCGCGTAACTGACGGCCAAAGTGGGACAGACCCAAGTCCCTGGCGCGACGCAACGTCTCACCTCCAACAGCAGCAGAAGCAGGCAAACGATCGCCGAGCTCGACCTGGGGCTCACGGCCGTTGAGGTCCGGATCCGCCCCCACTTCAACTCCTGAGGGGGACCAAAGAAATTAAAGATGAACACAAAATACTGGAGTAACCGGCAGCCAGGCACGGAATTCGCTATCAAAACATGGAGGGGACCGGGGGACAGAGGGGGACACAATTTTTTGGCGGCCGTGCCCGCATGCGCACACACACACACACACACATGTGCGAGGCTTCGGAGGCTCAATCCAGTGCTAAATGCAGCTCAACTCTGCCTGTCTCGCCGGGTTAACCTACAGCCCTGACTGGACTGATGTGACACCAGCGCTGCTTCTCCGCGCTGCCCATATTTCCCGCAAGCCCAGGTAGGTTAACCTGGCGGGACAGGCAGAGTTGAGCTGGGTTTAGCGCTGCATCTCTGCGCTGGCTGTGGGCCTGGGGGTACAGCTCCCGTCTGACTGCCGACATCTCTGGCCACCCGTGGGGGCACTAGGGTGGGTACGGGACAGCGCCGGAGTCCCGGCCGGGATCGATCCTGGCTGTGGATGAGGCGCAGGTCTGTGCCTCGTCTCCCTCCTCCAATCATCTCACTGAATCATCACGTCCCTGCTGACCGACGTCTCTCTCGTCCAATCGGCGCCTTCGATCAGCAGTCCCACTTCCACTGTTTCGCGGAAAGCGGAGATTTTAAAATCCGGATGACAGACACTTGGGGGGGGGGATGTCCCCCACCTCTCAAAACACGGGGGGGACGTGTCCCCTCTGGCCCCCCCCGGGTTTTCCGCCCCTGCCGGCAGCATCTCTGGAGAGAAGCAATGGGCGACGTTCCGGGTCAAGACCCTTCTTTGAGACTGAAGTCTGAAATTGCTGAGTCACCTATTGCTGAGTTACTCCTGCATTTTGTGTCCATCTTCAAACGACGTCACGCGCTCCAGACGGCCGTGCGGACGCATGAGGTCGCATAATTAGCGCGCCAAGGACCCGCAAGTGGGACAGGGGCTTTAAACATAGAGATGCTGATGGAAAGGAAGTGACAGCTTCTGACCGGTACGCCACTTGAGTTAAGCCATCAGGCTGAGATGAATTGGCAGAATGCTACGTGACGCCAGTCACATTACATCCGCAACGTTCAGCCGGGGCTTTCAATTCAGCGAAGAAACTCTCTCCTCTCTGATAGCTGCCAAGGTCAAACTCCAAGTGATCTCTGTGTAGTTTCATCCCAGCACCCAGCCAATCCGTCTGTGTATAGCGGAGGGAGCCCCCCCCCCCCCGATCCGCGTGGAAATGCAGAGCAAAGAGACAGTTATGAAAATAGACGTAGCTTAACATGGAGGCACCAGTACTGAAGACAGACACAAAATGCTGGAGTAACTCAGCGGGACAGGCAGCATCTCTAGAGAGAAGGAATAGCGCGATACAGTAAGGTAACAGACCCTTGGCCACATCGGCCAACATGTCCCAGCTACACTCGTCCCATCTGCTCGCATTTGGCCCATATCCCTCTAAACCTGCACTATTAATATACCTGTCTGTTTCTTAAATGTTACAATAGACAATAGACAATAGACAATAGGTGCAGGAGTAGGCCATTCAGCCCTTCGAGCCAGCACCGCCATTCAATGTGATCACGGCTGATCATCCCCAATCAGTACCCCGTTCCCACCTTCTCCCCATATCCCCTGACTCCGCTAACTTTAAGAGCCCTATCTAGCTCTCTCTTGAAGGTATCCAGAGAACCGGCCTCCACCGCCCTCTGAGGCAGAGAGTTCCACAGGAGAGGTCGAGACCCTTCTTCAGACACGAAACGTCACCCATTCCTTCCCTCCAGAGATGCCGCCTGTCCCGCAGAGTTCCTCCAGCATTTGGTGGCTTACCTTCAGTTTAAACCAGCATCTGAGGTTCCTTCCTACCCAATCACCAGTACTGATCCAAGCATCTGGACCATGTATGTGTACACTGTAAACGGCTCGATTGTAATCATGTATTGTCTTTCCACTGACTGGAAAGCTTTTCACTGTACCTCGGTACACGTGACCATAGTTACAGTTATATTCACAGAGTCTCTTGTCCAGAGTACGGTAATTGAGGACCAGAGGACATGGGTTCAAGGCGAAGGGGAACAGATTTAATAGGAATCTGAGGGGTAACCTTTTCACACAGAGGGTGGTGGGTGTATGGAACGAGTTGCCAGAGGAGGTAGTTGAGGCTGGGACTCTCCCAACGTTTAAGAAACAGTTAGACAGGTACATAGATGGACAGGTTTGGAGGGATATGGACCAAGCGCAGGCAAGTGGGACTAGTGTAGATGGGACGGTGTGGGCAAGTTGGGCCGAAGGGCCTGTTTCCACACTGTATCATTCTATGACTCGATGACAATCAACTGAACAGAACTCACGATGACTGGCAGAAAGCCAACATTTCCATTGATACAATGACTTTTGATTGGGTTAAAGTCATACAGTCATAAATGACGGCACGATGGCGCAGGGGTAGAGTTACTGCCTCACAGAGCCGGAGAGAGACCTGCATCCGATCCCGGCTACGGTTGCCGTCTGTACGGAGTTTGCACGTTCTCCCCGTGTCCAGGTGTGTTTTCTCCGGGTTCTCCGGTTTCCGCCCATGCTCCAAAGACGTGCAGGTTCGTAGATTAATTGACTTCTGTAAACTGTACCTTATGTGCGCGACGCGAATGTGGTACTAGTCGGTGCTGACTCAATGGGCCGAAGGGCCTGTTTCCACTCTGTATCTCTGCTGCTAAATCTAAAAGAAACATGCAGCACAGTAACAGCCTCTTCAGCCCAACTGCTCCATGCTGAGGCACAGTGAAATTCTTTACTCGCATATCCAAGGTATGCAAATAGCCACCACATAAAGGGCACTGATAAAATTACAAAGTGCCCCACACTTTTGTTCCTTCCCCTCTGCCCTCCCACCTCATGGAGGTTCCCCCCATCCCGTGCCCTCATTGACCTCCGCACCGCCGACCGCGGGTCAACCCGTGAGGCTCCGTCGATCCGCGGGGCTCCTCTGACCAGCGATACTCCATTGCTGCTGAGGCCCCACTGACCGGCGAGGCTCCACCACCACCGAGGCTCCACCCACCCACCCACTGTCCCACCGAGGCTCCACCGACTCGCCGACCCATCGACCGGCGAGGCTCCACCACCACCGCCGAGGCTCCTCCAACTCCCACAAGGCCCTGTTGGCATCTGCCGCTGGGGACTCCCGATGTTGCAGAGCTAAAGAGTTGCTAATTTAAAAATAAATAAATTGCAATCCAGAAATGCAACCCCATTAATAATTATTTGGAGTCAAAGAAGTAGCAAGATCCTATCGAAATGCCTGGTGGAGCCAGTCTTCAAACTGCGTGGTATATATAGATCAAAGAGACAGCTGTTTCTCTTTTAGTATTCGCTCCATGCCAACTTTTATTTTTATTGTACATCGTTCCAACTAATTTGTGTTCTGCGAGGGTTCGACCAATGTAACTTGAAGTGTGGTAATTCACTGTAACATAATCATTGGTGTGTGGTCTGGCAGCTCTGGTCCTGCAGCCCAAAAACAAGTTCCACAAAGTAACCTGAGACGGAAGGAAGAACTGAACATGCTGGGAATACGCAGCAGATTGGGCAGCACCTGCAGGGTGAGATTACCCTCCAAAGATTCAAGATTCAAGAGAATTTATAGAATCATAGAATCATAGAAAATAGGTGCAGGAGTAGGCCATTCGGCCCTTCGAGCCTGCACCGCCATTCAATATGATCATGGCTGATCATCCAACTCAGTATCTTGTACCTGCCTTCTCTCCATACCCCCTGATCCCTTTAGCCACAAGGGCCACATCTAACTCCCTCTTAAATATAGCCAATAAACTGGCCTCAACTACCTTCTGTGGCAGAGAATTCCAGAGACTCACCACTCTGTGTGAAAAAAAGATCTTCTCATCTTGGTCCTAAAAGACTTCCCCCTTATCCTTAAACTGTGACCCCTTGTTCTGGAGTTCCCCAACATCGGGAACAATCTTCCTGCATCTAGCCTGTCCAACCCCTTAAGAATTTTGTAAGTCTCTATAAGATCCCCCCTCAACCTCCTAAATTCCAGCGAGTACAAGCCGAGTCTCTCCAGTCGTTCTTCATATGGAAGTCCTGCCATCCCAGGAATCAGTCTGGTGAACCTTCTCTGTACCCCCTCTATGGCAAGAATGTCTTTCCTCAGATTAGGAGACCAAAACTGTATGCAATACTCCAGGTGTGGCCTCACCAAGACCCTGTACAACTGCAGTAGAACCTCCCTGCTCTTGTACTCAAATCCTTTTGCTATGAATGCCAACATACCATTCGCTTTCTTCACAGCCTGCTGCACCTGCATGCCTCCTTTCAATGACTGGTGTACCATGACACCCAGGTCTCGCTGCATCTCCCCTTTTCCTATTCTGCCACCATTCAGATAATAGTCCACTCTCCTGTTTTTGCCGCCAAAGTGGATAACCTCACATTTATCCACATTATACTGCATCTGCCATGCATTTGCCCACTCACCCAGTCTATCCAAGTCATCCTGCAGCCTCCTAGCATCCTCCTCACAGCTAACACTGGCCCCCAGCTTCATGTCATCCGCAAACTTGGAGATGTTGCATTCAATTTGCTCATCCAGACCATTAATATATATTGTAAATAGCTGGGGTCCCAGCACTGAGCCTTGCGGTACCCCACTAGTCACTGCCTCCCATTCTGAAAATGACCCGTTTACTCCTACTCTTTGCTTCCTGTCTGCCAGCCAGTTCCCTATCCACATCAATACTGAACCCCCAATACCGTGTGCTTTAAGTTTGTATGCTAATCTCTTATGTGGGACCTTGTCGAAAGCCTTCTGAAAGTCCAGATATAACACATCCACAGGTTCTCCCTTATCCACTCTACTAGTTACATCCTCAAAAAATTCTATAAGATTCGTCAGACATGATTTACCTTTCATAAATCCATGCTGACTTTGTCCAATGATTTCACCACTTTCCAAAGTTTATTGTCATGTGTCCCAGATAGGACAATGAAATTCTTACTTTGCTTCAGCACAACAGAACATAGTAGGCATAAATAAATACAGAACAGATCAGTGTGTCCATATACCAATGAGTACATATATACACACATAAATAAACAGATAAAGTGCAATGGGCTATTAATGATCAAAGTTTTGTTTGAGTTGAGTTCAATGGCTGTGGGGAAGTGGCTGTTCCTGAACCTGGATGTTGCAGATTTCAGGCTCCTGTACCTTCTCCCTGAAGGCAGCGGGGAGATGAGTGAGTGGCCAGGGTGGTGTGGGTCCTTGATGTTGCTGCCAGCCTTATTTGTGGCAGCGACTGCGATAGATCCCCTCGATGGGCGGGAGGTCAGAGCCGATGATGGACTGGGCAGTGTTGGCAGCCTTTCCGCTCCTGGGTTATTGGAACAAGAACTAGAGGACAAAGGTTGAAGGAGAGGGGGGGGGGGGGGGGGGGAAGATTGATTGTGAATCTGTGAGGCAATTTTTGACCGGGAGGGTATGCGTCATAGTGTCATGGAGTCATACAGCGTGGAAACAGGCCCCTTCGTCCCAACGTGCCCACGCCAACCAACTTGCCCCATCCACACTAATGGCGCAGCAGTAGAGTTGCTGCCTCACAGCGCCAGAGACCAGGGTTCGATCCTGACTACGGGCGCTGTCTGTACGGAGTTTGTATGTTCCCCCTGTGACCTGCGTGGGTTTTCTCCGGGTGCTCCGGTTTCCTCCCACACTCCAAAGACGTGCAGGTTTGTAGGTTAATTGGCTTGGTATAAGTGTATATTGTCCCTAGTGTGTGTAGGATAGTGTCAGTGTATGGCGAGCTCGCGGACTCAATAGACAATAGACAATAGGTGCAGGAGTAGGCCATCCAATGTGATCATGGCTGATCATCCCCAATCAGTACCCCGTTCCTGCCTTCTCCCCATATCCACTGACTCCACTATCTTTAAGAGCCCTATCTAGCTCTCTCTTGAAAGTATCCAGAGAACCTGCCTCCACCGCCCTCTGAGGCAGAGAATTCCACTGACTCACAACTCTCTGTGTGAAAAAGTGTTTCCTCGTCTCCGTTCGAAATGGCTTACCCCTTATTCTTCAACTGTGGCCCCTGGTTCTGGACTCCCCCAACATCTGGGAACATGTTTCCCCTATATTGCCCCTAGTGTGTCCAAAACCTTACTCGGTGGGTCGAAGGGCCTGTTTCGACGCTGTACCTCTAAAGTGTAATCTAAATTTTAGTTTAGTTTCGTTTAGAGATACAGCGCGGAAACAGGCCCTTCGGCCCATCGAGTCCGTGCCGACCAGCGATCCCCGCACTCTAACACTGTCCCACTAGAGACCATTTACCAAGCCAATTAACCTACAAACCTGCACGTGTTTGGAGTGTGGGAGGAATCCGAAGATCTCGGAGGAAATCCGCGCAGGTCACAGGGTGAACGTGCAAACTCCGTACAGACATCGCCCGGAGCCGGGATGGAACCTGGGTCTCTCGCGCTGCATTCGCTGCGCCCGTCGTGAAGCGCGCGTGATGCAGCATGGTGCGTGGTGACGTCGGCAGGTCGTGACGTACAAAATCCTCGCGCGCCATCTGCATGACGCACAACTGACGCCCAAGTGGGACAGGCCCTTGGCAAATGGACACAAGATGCTGGAGTAACTCAACGGCTCAGGCAGCGTCTCTGGTGGCGTTGCAAGTCGGGACCCTTCCTCTGACCTGAAGCGTCACCTATTCCTTCTCTCCAGAGCTGCTGCCCGCCCCGCTGAGTTACCCCAGCACTTTGGGTCTATCACTTTGGTATAAACCAGCATCTGCAGCTCCTAGTTTCTACAGTGACAGAGTCTGATTACTGTTTAAATGAGACCACAGGTGGCTAGGCTTTGTGTTATTGTAGATGCTTGTTAAATATCAATCTGCACTGTTTAAAACAACTTGTTTATTTACCTTAATAAGAAAAGACATTCAAAGAGGTTGGCAATTTATTTTAAGGGCATTATTAACAGCTGGGGCCGGCTATTGAATCATACAGCCATCAAAGATGAATGTCAGATGAGACACGTGATGCATTTCTGTCTCTCTCACCTTCTCTCTCCTCCAGCCTCCTGCTCTTTCTTTTACATGAAGCCAATGCATGCTTTCTGGATTGAGAAATGCTGCACGGAAACAGGCCATTCAGCCCACGAAGTTAGACACAAAATGCTGGAGTAACTCAGCGGGGCAGGCAGCCATCCTTCTTCTGCAGAGAAGGATTTTCTGCTGCCCGTCTCGCTGAGTTACTCCAGCATGTTGCGTCTACCTTTGGTGTGAACCAGCATCTGCAGTTCCTTCCCACATATTGAGGCATACAGCATGGAAACAGGCCCTTCAGCCCAACTTGCCCATGCCAACCAACATGCCCCCTCGACATAGAGAAGGAACGGGTGACGTTTCAGGTCGAGATCCTTTTGGTTAATAGACTAAACTAAACCAAAAGGATCTAGACTAGACTAGACTAGTCTAGAAACATATAAAAACATAGAAAATAGGTGCAGGAGGAGGCCATTCAGCCCTTCGAGCCAGCACCGCCATTCATTGTGATCATGGCTGATCGCCCCAATCAATAACCCGTGCCTGCCTTCTCCCCATATCCCTTGATTCCACTAGCCCCTAGAGCTCTATCTAGTCTAGTCTAGTCTAGTTTAGTTTAGTTCACTTCAGTTTAGTTTAGTACAATTCAGTTGAGTTCCCATTCCTTCTCTCCAGAGATGCTGCCTGTCCCGCTGAGTTACTCCAGCATTTTGTATGACTCGATAACTCTAACTCCCCTGAATTAAAATAATGGGGGCTATTCCGCAGGGAAAAAGTCTGAGATTGATTCCGGACCAGGAGAGGCGGGCCTCCAGTTCACAGTTTTTCTTGTGGTTAAATTAATGGGAGCTGAAAATCAAAACATTACCCAGTAAACATTCCCATGTGCAATTAACCCTGGGCCTGCAATTCATACCTGACAATAAACATTACCACCGGAATCATTAAGAATCAATTAAACCAATAATTAAGGAACTGAATGACAATTTCCTGACATAGTCCAGGACTAAACACGACTGTTACATTGAACAGGGCTCAACACTGCTGTACCATTCCCCCTCTCCACCTCAGAGGGCGGTGGAGGCCGGTTCTCTGGATACTTTCAACAGAGAGCTAGACAGGGCTCTTAAAGACGGCGGAGTCTGGGGATATGGGGAGAAGGCAGGAACGGGGTTCTGATTGGGGATGATCAACCGTGATCACAGTGAATGGCAGTGCTGGCTCGAAGGGCCGAATGGCCTACTCCTGCACCTATTGTCTATTGTCTGCTGCCTGCCCCTCTTGCGGGCCTACGTCCATGCCCGCGTGTCGCTCTCCAGAGACACGCGGTGTCCATGGGGACTCTGGAGGCCTTCCGTGAACGCTGATCGCCGCGGGAGTTCGAGTGCATTGTAGATAAAGTTGACAAGCGTTTTAAGCTGATAAATGTTTGATTGCTGTCTGTAAACTGCCAATGGCAGTCTTGATTGTGTTATTGCTCTGTATTTGTGTTTAACTGAATAAAAGCTCCTTGTTAAGGAAAACAAAAAAATAAAAACTAATAAAAAATTGTCTATTGCCTATTGCCAAGCACAATGCTTAGGTTGACGTACGCTGAGCGTTTGACGGCACTGGGCCTGTACTCGCTGGAGATTGGAAGGGTGAGGGGGTGCCTCATTGAAACGTACCGAATAGTCTTCTTCTTTTCATGTCCATCTTCCATGTTTCAAACGTTGACCTCGCTGTCATCGTCCGTCCTGTAAAGGACACAAGCTTCCGGCGACAATCAGTGGGAGCCGTCGCTTGCCGCAATCGCTGATGGCGGTGGCAGAATCGGCTCGGGGTATTTCCGGTTTCCAGCCCCGCGACGGGGATGCTTCTGCTATGGGGGCCACCGAATAGTGAAAGGCCTGGGCAGAGTGGATGTGGAGAGGATGTTTCCACTAGTGGGAGAGTCTAGGACCAGAGGGCACAGCCTCAGAATTAAAGGACGTAGTTTTAGAAAGGAGATGAGGAGGAATTTATTTTGTCAGAGGGTGGTGAATCTGTGGAATTCATTGCCACAGACGGCTGTGGTGGTCAGGTCAGTGGGTTTTTTTTTTAAGATGGAGATTGACAGATTCTTGACTAGTACGGGTGTCAGGGGTAATGGGGAGAAGGCAGCAGAATGGGGTTGAGGGAGAGATTCAAAGTCAAGTCAAAGTCAAAAGAGTTTATTGTCATGTGTCCCTGACAGGACAATGAAATTCTTTCTTTGCATAGCACAACAGAACATAGTAGGCATTGACTACATTCATATACTTAAATACACACATTAATTAATAAATTAATAAAGTGCAAATAACAGATGGAGGGGTATTAATGTTCATAGTTTTGTCCGAGCCAGGTTTAATAGCCTGATGGCTGTGGGGAAGTAGCTATTCCTGAACCGGGTCGTTGCAGTTCTCAGGCTCCTGTACCTTCTACCCGAAGGTAGCAGGGAGATGAGTGCGTGGCCAGGGTGGTGTGGGTCCTTGATGATGCTGCCAGCCTTTTTGAGGCAGCAACTGTGGTAGATCCCCTCGATGGAAGGAAGGTCAGAGCCGATGATGGACTGGGCAGTGTTTACTACTTTTTGTAGTCTTTTCCTCTCCAGGGCGCTCAAGTTGCCGAACCAAGCCACGATGCAACCGGTTAGCAAGCTCTCTACTGTGCACCTGTAGAAGTTAGAGAGAGTCCTCCTTGACAGACCGACTCTCCGTAATCTTCTCAGGAAGTAGAGGCGCTGATGAGCTTGATCAGCCATGATTGAATGGCGGAGTACTTATAACCATATAACCATATAACAATTACAGTACGGAAACAGGCCCTCTCGGCCCTTCCAGTCCGTGCCGACCATTTGTTTTCCCCTAGTCCCATCTACCTGCACTCAGACCATACCCCTCCATTCCCTTCACGTCCATATACCTATCCACTTTACTCTTAAATGTTAAAATCGATCCTGCCTCCACCACCTCTGCCGGAAGCTCATTCCACACAGCCACCACCCTCTGAGTAAAGAGGTTCCCCCTCACGTTACCCCTAAACGTCTGTCCTTTAATTCTCATGTCATGCCCTCTTGTTTGAATCTTCCCTACCTCAATGGGAAAAGCTTATCCACGTCAAACTCTGTCTATCCCTTTCATCATTTTAAAGACCTCAATCAAGTCCCCCCTTAACCTTCTGCGCTCCAAAGAATAAAGACCTAACTTGTTCAACCTTTCTCTGTAACATAGTTGCTGGAACCCTGGCAACATTCTAGTAAATCTCCTCTGTACTCTCTCTATTTTGTTGACATCCTTCCTATAACTAGGCGACCAAAATTGTACACCATACTCCAGAATTGGTCTTACCAATGCCTTGTACAATTTTAACATTACTTCCCTACTCCTATATTCAATGCTCTGATTTATAAAGGCCAGCACACCAAAGGCTTTCTTTACCACCCTATCTACATGCGATTCCACCTTCAGGGAACTATGCACAGTTATTCCTAGATCCCTCTGTTCCACAGCATTCCTCAATTCCCTACCATTTACCATGTACGTCCTATTTTGATTTGTCCTGCCAAGATGTAGCACTTCACACTTATCAGCATTAAACTCCATCTGCCATCTTTCAGCCCACTTTTCCAAATGGCCCAAATCTCTCTGTAGACTTTGAGAATCTACTTCATTATCCACAATACCACCTATCTTAGTATCATCTGCATACTTACTTATCCAATTTTCCACCCCATCATCCAGATCATTGATGTACATGACAACATGACTGATCAGCGATAACGACGAGTCAGCCTACAGGGAGGAGGTCCAGCACCTGACAACCTGGTGTGCCAATAACAACCTCGTCCTTAACTCCCAAAAGACGAAGGAGATCATTGTCGACTTCAGGAAGAACAGAGGGGGCAGACACACCCCCATCCATATAAACGGGACTGAGGTGGAGCGGTCTCCAACTACAAATTCCTCGGGGTACACATCTCGGAGGATCTGTCCTGGTCCCTCAACACCTCCAAGCTGGTCAAAAAGGCGCAGCAGCGCCTTTATTTCCTGAGGAGGCTCAAAAAAGCCCACCTGTCCCCCCAGATCCTGACCAACTTCTACCGCTGTACCATCGAAAGCATCCTGACCACCTGCTTTACGGTCTGGTACAGCAGTTGCACCGTAGCAGACAGGAAGGCACTACAACGGGTGGTGAGAACCGCCCAGCACATCATCGGTGCCCCGCTCCCTGCTTTGGATGCCCTCCACCGGAAACGGTGTCTGAGACGGGCTGGGAAGATCATCAAGGACCCCTCCCACCCTAACCATGGACTGTTTGCCCTCCTACCATCGGGGAGGCGGTACAGGAGCCTCAGGTCCCGCACCAGCAGGATGAGGAGTAGCTTCTACAATAACACGATCGCACTGCTGAACTCGGAGTCCCGCCGATAGATTCCCACATCTGTATTTATTTATCTGCATTTATCTAAACATTGCTATCACTACGTATTGACACTAAACTGCATTTCGTTGTACCCATACTTGTATCTGTGCAATGACATTAAATTTGAATTGAATTGAATTGAATTGAATTGAACAACAGTGGACCCAACACAGATCCCTGAGGCACCCCACTGGTCACCGGCTTCCAACCTGACAAACAGCCATCCACCATAACTCTCTGACATCTCCCATTCAGCCACTGTTGAATCCATCTTGCTACTCCGCCATTAACACCCAAAGATTGAACCTTCTTAACCAACCTTCCATGGGGAACCTTGTCAAAGGCCTTACTGAAATCTATATAGACAACATCCACTGCTTTACCCTCATCAATTTCCCTAGTTACCGCTTCAAAAAATTCAAGAAGGTTTGTCAAACATGACCTTCCAGGCACAAATCCATGTTGACTGTTCCTGATCAGACCCTGTTTATCCAGATGCTTATATATATTATCTTGATGGGCCGAATGGCCTAATTCTGCTCCTAGAATTTATGAAGGTCAGTCTGTAGCTTACGCACGTTAGACAATAGACAATAGGTGCAGGAGTAGGCCATTCGGCCCTTCGAGCCAGCACCGCCATTCAATGTGATCATGGCTGACCATCCCCAATCAGTACCCCGTTCCTGCCTTCTCCCCATATCCCCTGACTCCGCAATATTTAAGAGCCCGATCCAGCTCTCTCTTGAAAGCATCCAGAGAACCGGCCTCCACCGTCCTCTGAGGCAGAGAATTCAACAGACTCACAACTCTCTGTGTGAAAAGATTGGAAGCCTCTCAACTCCAATTGCACGAGGCCCTGAAATCGCAAGCTCATGAGACATAGGAGCAGAATAAGGTCATTCGGCCCATCGAATCTACGCCACCATTCCACCATGGCTGATATATTTTGGCCTCTCAATGCCATTGTAGACATGATGGAACTCCGGCATGAAGGTCCATCACGGATGCTGACCTCTCCGTCATCGTGGGCTCTCCCTCCCCTGACTCACAGTCTGAAGAAGGGTCCCGACCCGAAGTCACCCATTCCTTCCCGCTGAGTTACTCCGGCGTTTTTGTGTGTCTGTCTTCTGGAAATGTTTGTGATCTTCATCCCTCCATTCCCTGCATGTCCATGTGCCAATCTACACATCTCTCCTGAATGCCACTATCGTATCTGCCTCCACCACCACCCCTGGCAGCCACCACCCTCTGTGTAAAAAAACCTGCCCCTTACCCTCTCCTTTCAGGGCCTGTTCCACCGTACGAGCTAATTCAAGAGTTCTCCCGAGTTTGCCCTGATTCGAACTCGCAGATTTACGGTAATGGCCGCTCGTAGGCACTCGGGGCTCTCGTGGACATTTTTCAACATGTTGAAAAAACTTCGTGAGCTTACCGCGTTTCCTCGAGTACCTGCTGCTAGCATTACGAGCCGCTAAGAGATGACCCCGAGCTCCGACGTACCCGCTACTTATATTCTACGTGCTTCCACGAGTTTGATTTTTTTTTAAACTCGGGAGAGCTCTTGAGTAAACTCGTACAGTGGGACAGCTCCTTTAAGCTTTATCCCGCTCTCTTTAAACCTATGCACTCTAGTCTTTGACATTTTCTCCCCATGAAAAAAAAGGTTCTGATTGTCCATCCTATCGCATTCTCTCAACTTTTACAAACTTCTACCAAGAGAGAATGAGAGTTAGCTCTTCGGGCTGAAGGAATCAAGGGATATGGGGAAAAAGCAGGAGTGGGGCATTGATTTTGCCATGATCATATTGAATGGCGGTGCTGGCATGAAGGGCCGAATGGCCTACTCCTGCACCTATTTTCTATGTTTCTATGTTTCTATCAGATCTTCCAACATTCCAGAGAAAACAATCTGTCGTTGTCCATGTCTAATATCTAATAACTAATATCTTCTAAGTCAGGCACCATTTTGGTAACCCTGTTCTGCACCCTTCCCCATCCTTCCCATAATGGGGCGATTAGAACAGCACAGAATACCACAAATCAGCCTAACCAAAGTCCATCATGGGTGCTGACCCCTCCGTCATTGTAGGCTCCCCCTCCCTTGACTCTCAGTCCGAAGAAGGGTCTCGACCCGAAAGGTCACCCATTCCTTCTCTCCAGAGACGCTGCCTGTCCCGCTGAGTTACTCCAGCATTTTGTGTCCACCGGCATCTTAGAGAGATGCATCATCACTTCCTAACTCAACGATAATGTGTAGGAAGGAACTGCAGATGCCGGTTTAAACCGAAGATAGGCACAAAATGCTGGAGTAACTCAGCGGGACGGGCAGCATCTCTGGAGAGAAGGAATGGGTGGCGTTTTTGGGTTGAGAACCTTCTTCAGACTCATTGCCCGGACAAATGATGACAGGCCAACCATACACCTCCTTTACCACTCTATCATTCTGTGTTGTCACTATCAGGGAGCTAAGGATCTGGACCACAAGATCCCTCTGGACATCAGTGCTGTTTAGGGTCTTGTCATCAACCATGCACCTACTCCTTACATTCGACCTCCCAAAGTGCCAAAGGCTAACACTTGCTTGGATTAAACTCCATCTGCTATTTCTCTGTCTATCTCTGTAGTCGATCTCAATTCCCGCGGCATACAAACATTTCAAAATCCAGCGTCGCCAAAGGAAATGTGGTGAGAAAACACCGCGCGTCAATACGTCGTCACGCCGCGTCCCGTGACCTGATACGTCAGTCAATTATGCCGGCAGCCGCCAACCAAAATCGCCAAGTGGGACAGGCCCTTATGGAAGTATGCCGCGGGAATTGAGATCGACTACAGAAATAGACAGAGAAATAGCAGATGGAGTATAATCCAAGCAAGTGTGAGGCTTTAGCACTTTGGGAGGTCACTCACGTGGAGAACGTAAGCAGACGGCCCCCGTGGTCGGGATCGAACCCGGGTCTCTGGCGCTGTGAGGCAGCAACTCCACCGCTGCGCCACCGCGCCGTCCCTCCTTTGTCTCCTGAGTTACTCCAACACTTTGTGTCTTTTTTTTTCTCGTAAACTAGCATCTGCAGTTCCTACTGTCCACATCACACCTCATAGACATTATCACAGCCAAATAGTTCACGTTCCCAAGTTATCGGAGTAGAATTAGGCCATTCGGCCCATCGAGTCCACTGATCTCTGCCTCCTAACCCCATTTTCCTGCCTTCTCCCCACAACCCTCGACACCCGTTCTAATCAAGAATTTGTCTATCTCTGCCTTAAAAATATCCACTGACTTGGCCTCCACAGCCCTCTGTGGCAAAGAGTTCCAACGGATTAACTACCCTCTGACTGAAGAAGTTCCTCCTCACCTCCTTTCGAAAAGAGCGCCCTTTAATTCTGAGGCTGTAAACCTCTGATCCTGGCTTCTCCCACCAGTGGAAACATCCTCTCCACAGCCACTCGATGCTTTTCACGATTCGGTAAGTTTCAATGAGGCCCCCCCTCAACCTTCTAAACTCCAGTGAGTACAGGCCCAGCGCAGTCAAAACTGTAACACGCTCTCTAGGGATTTATAATGTGCCTATGACCAATTGAAAATCTCAGGGGGGACCGTTCTCTACAGAAACACGGACAATCTTTGAACAGGCTGCTAAAAATTAATGGCAAATGTTAATAATTCATCAGCAAGGTAAGTCTACTAATTATTTTGAACAGACTGTGACCAGGACACGATGATCGCCTCGAAAAGTGTTCATTTCGGGAAGGGAGAATCTCTGTTGATTTGATTTAATTACTGAGCGAGCCGTTATCTTGTTGGTTTTTATTAGTCTTCACTAAACATTAATTTTGGGAAATTAATGAATTGTGTACGAGCAGTGTTTGTCCTGAGCTTGTTTCTTCCCGCTTCCCAGCACTCCTTGGAGACCAGCGGAGTAAGCAAAATGCCAGAGACTGTAGATCATCCATTCACCATTGCATACGACCCACAGTTCGGTCTGACTTAATATCAGCAATTTCCAGGGATTGCAGAGAGAGAGTGCTTCGTTGTCCCAGATAGAACAATGAACAGCGCGACAGATTATGTAAACATCATACACTGTAAAACAATATAATAAACGAGAAAACAAGTTCAGCGTATGTACTCTGCACATACACACACACTCACAAGGAAGTAAGTAAGTAAGTTTATTGGCCAAGTATTCACATACAAGGAATTTAAGGATAAGGGGGAAATCTTTTAGGACCGAGATGAGAAGATCTTTTTTCACACAGAGTGTGGTGAGTCTGTGGAATTCTCTGCCACAGAGGGTAGTTGAGGCCAGTTCGTTGGTCTATATTTAAGAGGGAGTTAGATGTGGCCCTTGTGGCTAAAGGGATCAGGGGGTATGGAGAGAAGGCAGGTACAGGATACTGAGTTGGATGATCAGCCATGATCATATTGAATGGCGGTGCAGGCTCGAAGGGCCGAATGGCCTACTCCTGCATCTATTTTCTATGATTTTACGATTCTATGAATTTGCCTTGGTGCTCCGCCCACAAGTAACAACATGACATACAGCGACAGTTACGACTGACTTAGAAAACACTAAACATTAATACTAATAATGTACACAACACACACACACACACACACACACACACACACACACACACACACACACACACACACACGCACACACGCACACACACGCACACACACGCACACACACGCACATATATATATATATAAAAATATACACACATGCACACATATTGGTGTATATATATGTGTGGTAAACACAAACTGCTGGAGTGACTCAGCGGGACAGGCAGCATCTCTGGAGAGAAGGAATGGGCGACGTTTCGGGTCGAGACCCTTCTTCAGATTGATATCAGGGGAGGGGGCGGGACAGAGATAGAATGTAGTCGGAGACAGTCAGACTGGTGGGAGAACTGGGAAGGTGGAGGGGATAGAGAGAGGGAGAGCAAGGGCTATCTGAAGTTAGAGAAGTCAATGTTCATACCGCTGGGGTGTGAGCTGCCCAAGCCAAATATGAGGTGCTGCTCCTCCAATTTGCGCTGGGCCTCACCCTGACAGTGGAGGAGGCCCAGGACAGAAAGGTCAGTGTGGGAATGGGAGGGGGAGTTGAAGTGTTGAGCAACCAGGAGATCACATAGGCCACAATGGCTCACGCTAGTAAATGAAACACAGAGACACAAACAAGGCAGCCGTGCGGACATAACTTCAAAAGCCAAGATTATTTTAATTCTTACAAGCTTTAGCTATGTAAACACTAACTTGTTGCCAAATTCTTGCTGGTGAAAGTTTAAAATTCAGACAGTTTGAGGCGAGGAACAGAAGGATGAGGGGCGCGGTGGCACGGGGGTAGAGTGACCGCCTTACGCCAAAGGCCCGGGTGCGATCCTGACCGCGGCTGCTGTCTGCACGGAGTTTGCACGTTCTCCCCGTGACCTGTCGAAGGGATCTATGGAAGAGATCTATCGAAGTCGCTGCCTCAAAAAGGCAGCCAACGTCATCAGAGACCCACACCATCCTGGCCACACACTCACTTCCCCGTTGCCATCGGGAATAAAGTACGGGAGCCTGAAAACTAACGTCCAGGTTCAGGAACAGCTTCTTCCCTGCAGCCATAAGACTATTAAAACACTACAACAAATAATCTCTGAACTGCAACAGACTATCATGATTATTGCACTATATTTGTTATTTATTGAGATTGAGTATGTGCGCATGTGTACACATGCACTGAGGTTTTTTTCCTCTCCCGTTCTGTATTCTGTTTACATATTCTGTTGTGCTGCAGCTAGCAAGAATTTCAATGTCCTATCTGGGACACACGACAATAAAACTCTCTTGACTCTTTTCCCCGCGACAGACAATAGACGATAGGTGCAGGAGTAGGCCATTCGGCCCTTCGAGCCAGCACCGCCATTCAATGTGATCATGGCTGATCAGCCCCAATCAGTACCCCGTTCCTGCCTTCTCCCCATATCCCCTGACTCCGCTATCTTTAAGAGCCCTATCCAGCTCTCTCTTGAAAGCTTCTGGAGAACCGGCCTCCACCGCCCTCTGAGGCAGAGAATTCCACAGACTCACAACTCTCTGTGTGAAAAAGTGTTTCCTCATCTCCGTTCTAAATGGCTTACCCCTTATTCTTAAACTGGGGCCCCTGGTTCTAGACTCCCCCAACATCGGGAACATGTTTCCTGCCCCTAGCGTGTCCAAACCCTTAATAATCTTAGGGTACACAAAAAGCTGGAGAAACTCAGCGGGTGCAGCAGCATCTAAGGAGCGAAAGAGATAGGCGACGTTTCGGGTCGAGACCCTTCTTCCTTAATAATCTTATATGTTTCAATAAGATCCCCTCTCATCCTTCTAAACTCCAGAGCGTACAAGCCCAGCTGCTCCATTCTCTCAGCATATGACAGTCCCGCCATCCCGGGAATTAACCGGGTGAACCTACGCTGCACTCCTTCAATAGCAAGAATGTCCTTCCTCAAATTAGGAGACCAAAACTGCACACAATACTCCAGGTGTGGTCTCACTAGGGCCCTGTACAACTGCAGGAGGACCTCTTTGCTCCTTTACTCAACTCCTCTTGTTATGAAGGCCAACATGCCAGGTAGATTAATTGGCCTGGTATCAATGTAAAATTGTCCCGACACTATGTAAGATAGTGTGAGTGTGCGGGGATCGCTGGTCGGTGCGGACCCGGTGGGCCGAAGGGCCCGTTTCCGTGCTGTATCTCTAAACTAAACTAAATTAAACTAAAACTAATTTGAGGAAGAACATCCTTGTGATTGAGGCAGTGCAGCGTAGGTTCACCAGATTGATCCCTGGGATGGCGGGACTGTCATATGAGGAAAGATTGAAAAGACTAGGCTTGTATTCACTGGAGTTTAGAAGGATGAGGGGGCATCTTATAGAAATATATAAAATTATAAAAGGGCTGGACAAGCTAGATGCAGGAAAAATGTTCCCAATGTTGGGCGAGTCCAGAACCAGGGGCCACAGTCTTAGAATAAAGGGGAGGTCATTTAAGACTGAGGCGAGAAAAAACTTTTTCACCCAGAGAGTTGTGAATTTATGGAATTCCCTGCCACAGAGGGCAGTGGAGGCCAAGTCACTGGATGGATTTAAGAGAGAGTGAGATAGGGGCTGGTGGAGTCAAGGGATATGGGGAGAAGGCAGGCACGGGTTATTGATAGGGGACGATCAGCCATGATCGCAATGAATGGCGGTGCTGGCTCGAAGGGCAGAATGGCCTCCTCCTGCACCTATTTTCTATGTTTCTATGTAAAACACACATGACTCTTGAGGTCCTCTCTGCACCCTTTCCAGCTTGGTGCTTCGATGAGCTACAGAGGCATGGCTGGGTGGAAGCAAGCATTGGATGAAGCCTTGCTTACAAGCCACAACAAATCCATCTATTTATTTATCTGAATGCTGACACTTAATCTTACTGACTGTGGTTGCACGCAAGGCTGTACAGAGCGTTACGCAACTGAAGATAGACACAACATGCTGGAGTAACTCAGCGGGTCAGACAGCGTCTCTGGAGAGAAGGAACAGGTGACGTTTCAGGTCGAGACCCTTCTTCAGGCTGAGAGTCGGGGCAGAGGGAGACGAGAGATATAGACGGTGATGTAGAGAGATGTACATAGAACAAATGAATGAAAGATATGTCAAAATGTAACGATGATGAAGGGAACAGCCCATTGTTAGCTGTGGGCCGGGTGAAAACGAGTTACAGATAATGAGACTCAACAAGACTACTTTGAAGTTAGTGCAACTTGGGTAGGGGGTGGGGGGGGGGGGGGGGGGGATGGAGAGAGAGGGTTACTTGAAGTTAGAGAAATCAATATTCATACCGCTGGGGTGTAAGCTGCCCAAGCAAAATATTTGTTTATACGGACTGTTGAAAGTATAAATGATGACATGTCTTCTTAGATGCGGGCGATATCGCAACTTGCTGGAGGTCATCGCCTCGCTCCGTCTCACCCTCTTATCCAGTTGTGAGGAATGTTTTGCAAGGAAAGTCAGAGCTATTTTTGAGCTGATCCTTGCACGGATCATGAGAGGACACGAAGTGTAACTGGTCAGGGTAAAAAAGAGAGAGGGGGAGAGAGAGAGAGAGAGAGAGAGAGAGCGAGAGCGAGATTGAGAGAGTTAGGGGAAAGGAGAGAATAGAGAGAAGAGAAAGGAGAGAGGTAAAGGGAGAGAGAGGGAGAGTTAGAGAGAGAGAGAGGAGAGAGGGATATGGAGAGAGGGATATGGAGAGAGAGGGAGATGGAGAGAGAGAGAGAGGTGGGGGGAGGAAGAGAGAGAGAGAGAACCGAGAGAGAGAGAGAGTGAGAGAGAGAGAGTGAGAGAGAGAGAGATTGAGAGAGTTAGGGGAAAGAAGAGAATAGAGAGAAAGAGAAAGGAGAGAGGGAGGGAGAGAGAGGGAGTGAGAGAGAGAGAGGGAGAGAGGAGAGAGAGAGAGGATGAGAGGGAGAGTGAGAACAGAGAGAGAGAGAGAGAGAGGTGGGAGAGTGAGAGAGAGAGAGCAGACAGAGGAGGAGAGTGAGAGTAGGAAGGGGAGTCAGGACAGATGTAGGGGAGAGAAGGAGAGAGAATAGAGAGAGAAGGGGAGCGAGAAAGGAGAGATGAGGAGAGGATAGGGAGTGGGTGGGAAGGAATAGGCAGGGAAGGAAAGGAAAGGGACGGAGAGATGAAGAGAGAATTATGAGCGAAGGGCGAGAGAGAAGGGAGAAAATATAGAGTAGAGAGCGGAACTGATGGAGTGAATGTGCAGGCCTTGTACACAAGGTAAGGGAATTGAGAACCAGTGGACATAGGTTTGAGGTGAGAGGGGCAAGGTTTAATAGGAGCCTGAGGGATCTCTACAGTGTGAGTGTCTCCACACCGAATATAAAAATCATAGAAACATAGAAACATAGAAATTAGGTGCAGGAGTAGGCCATTCAGCCCTTCGAGCCTGCACCGCCATTCAATATGATCATGGCTGATCATCCAACTCAGTATCCCGTACCTGCCTTCTCTCCATACCCTCTGATCCCCTTAGCCACAAGGGCCACATCCAACTCACTCTTAATATAGCCAATGAACTGGCCTCAACTACCCTCTGTGGCAGAGAGTTCCAGAGACTCACCACTCTCTGTGTGAAGAAAGTCTTTCTCATCTCATCATGAGAGGAATAGATCGGGTAGACGCACAGAGTCTCTTGCCCAGAGAAGGTGAATTGAGGACCAGAGGACATGGGTTCAAGGTGAAGGGGAAAAGATTTAATAGGAATCTGAGGGGTAACATTTTCACACAAAGGGTGGTGGGTGTATGGAACGAGCTGCCAGAGGAGGTGGTTGAGGCTGGGACTATAATAATATTTAAAATACATTTGGAGAGGTACATGGATCGGACAGGTTTGGAGGGATATGGGCCAAACGCGGGCAGGTGGGACATCTCATAGTGTAGCTGGGACATCTCATGTAAAACATGTGCAGTGTAATAACAATCACTTGGAACGCTTCGAGCCACGAGGAACTGCAGATGCTGGTTTACAAAAGAAGACACAAAGTGCTGGAGTAACTCAGCGGGCCAGGCAGCATTTTAGTTGAGTTTTAGTTTATAGATACAGTGAGGAAACAGGGCCCTTCGGCCCACCGAGTCCGCACCTACTAACGGTCACCGCACATTAACACTATCCTACACGAGGGATAATTTTCACATTTATACCAAGCCGATTAATCTACAACCCTGCACGTCTTTGGAGTGTGGGAGGAGATTCGAAGTTCTCTGAGAAAACCCACGCAGGTCACGGGGAGAACGTGCAAACCCCGTACAGACAGCGCCCGTAGTCAGGGTCGAACCCGGGTATCTGCCGTGGTTAGCGCTGTAGGGCAGCGACTCTACCGCTGCGCTACCACGGAGAACATGAAAGTTAAAAGGGTCCCGACCCTAAACGTCACCTATCCATGTTCTCCACAGATGCTGGCCTGTCCTGAAGTTCTGAAGGATGACTGGGCGTTCTCATCCATGAAACATATGAGATTGTTAAGGGCTTGGACACGCTAGAGGCAGGAAACATGTTCCCGATGTTGGGGGAGTCCAGAACCAGGGGCCACAGTTTAAGAATAAGGAGTAAGCCATTTAGAACGGAGACGAGGAAACACTTTTTCTCACAGAGAGTGGTGAGTCTGTGGAATTCTCTGCCTCAGAGGGCGGTGGAGGCCGGTTCTCTGGATGCTTTCAAGAAAGAGCTAGATAGGGCTCTTAAAAGTAGCGGAGTCAGGGGATATGGGGAGAAGGCAGGAACGGGGTACTGATTGGGGATGATCAGCCATGATTACAGTGAATGGCGGTGCTGGCTCGAAGGGCCGAATGGCCTACTCCTGCACCTATTGTCTATTGTCCATTATTATGACCCGCTGAGTTACTCCAGCACTCTGTGTTTTTACTTGCAAGACCTATTTAGTTAGTTTGACATTTCCAACCCCCCCCCCCCCCCCCCAGCACTACCAGCAGAGGCTCATTAAGATAGACAACTTGAATGATGAATTACAAGAAAGTCTTTATTTTTCCGTGAACTTGTCGCTGTGAGGAAGTGAACTGGTCCCGGCTAATTTCACATCGAAACGTTGGAGCCGGGAGAGGCATGAAATACTGTGTTCACACCTCCAATCCATCTTAATCAATAATGCAGGCGAGGTTAATGAAACATTAGAAACACCTTTACCTGATGCGTTCAGGTAAAGCACTGTCGTATGAAGATAGACACAGAATGCTGGAGTAACTCAGCGGGACAGGCAGCATCTCTGGAGAGAAGGGACGGGTGACGTTTCGGGTCGAGACCCTTCTTCAGACTGGGTCGGGGGAGAGGGAAACTGCAAGGACCACGCAAGGTGTGAAAAGTACAGATCAAAAGCAGACGATTGTCACGGAGAGTGGATCATTGTCGGCTGAGGGGAAAGTGACAACGAGGCAGGCGCGCAGTCAGTAATATTTAATCAGGAGGACAATGAAACTAAGTCAAAAGTCAAAAGTCTAAGTCAAAAGAGTTTATTGTCATGTGTCCCTGACAGGACAATGAAATTCTTTCTTTGCTTCAGCACAACAGAACATAGTAGGCATTGACTACAAAACAGATCAGCGTGTCCATATACCATTATATACGTAAATACACACATAAATAAATATATTGATAAAGTGCAAATAACAGATAAAGGGATATTAATGTTCAGAGTTTTGTCCGAGCCAGGTTTAATAGCCTGATGGCTGTGGGGAAGTAGCTATTCCTGAACCTGGTCGTTGCAGTCTTCAGGCTCCTGTACCTTCTTCCTGAAGGTAACGGGGAGATGAGTTGTGTGGCCAGGGTGGTGTGGGTCCTTGATGATGCTGAACTAGTCGGAGAAACTAGGGTGGGGGAGGGGTGGAGAGAGAGGGAAAGCAAGGGTTACTTGAAGTTAGAGAAGTCAATGTTCATACCGCTGGGGTGTGAGCTGCCCAAGCGAAATATGAGGTGCTGCTCCTCCAATTTGCGTTAGTTATAATTCAATACAGTGTATTGAATAGTCCCTGATGAGAGTTAAGGCTGGCTCATTATACTTAAAAATTAATATCAATAGACAATGGACAATCGGTGCAGGAGTAGGCCATTCGGCCCTTCGAGCCAGCACCGCCATTCACTGTGATCATGGCTGATCATCCCCAATCAGTATCCCGTTCCTGCCTTCTCGCCATGTCTCCTGACTCTGCTGTTTTTTGTGGCCCCTGGTTCTAGACTCCCCCAACATCGGGAATATGTTTTGTGTCCAAACCCTTAATAATCTTACATGTTTCAATGAGATTCCCTCTCATCCTTCTAAACTCCAGAGTGTACAAGCCCAGCCGCTCCATTCTCTCAGCATATGATCTGTCCCTTCCCCTTATCATTGAGTCATAGAGATATTCAGCATGGAATCAGGCCCTTCGGCCCAGCCTGCCCACACCGACCTACATGCCCCTTCTACACTAGTCCCACCTGCCCACGTTTGGCCCATATCCCTCCAAACATTTTCTATCCATGTACCTGTCCAAGTCTCTTTAAATGCACCTTTTTTTTAGAGACATAGCACGGAAACGGGCCTTCAGCCCACCGAGGCCACGCCGACCAGTGATCCCTGCGCACTAACACTATCCTACACACCAGGGACAAGTTAAAATGTTACTGAAGCCAATTAACCAACAAACTGCACGTTTTTGGATTATGGGAGGAAACCAGGGCACCCGGAGAAAACCCACGTAGTTCAGTTGAGTTTATTGCCACGTGCAACGAGGTGCAGTGAAAAGCTTTTGTTGCGCGCTAACCAGTCAGCGGAGAGACAATACATGATTACAATCGAGCTGTTTAAAATGTATAGATACTCCTCAAACAACCTGAGAAGATTATTCAATATTATGTACTCGAAAAGAAACATTAATAAAGATTTATCAATTATTTCGTTGGACGCAGAGAAAGCTTTTGATCAGATTGAATGGTCTTATTTATTTTCGGTTATGGAAACTTTTCAGTTGGGAGAGAAGTTTATAACATGGGTTAAGCTACTATATACCAAGCCAACAGCTAGAATATTAATAAATTAACTGTTAATAACTGAATTTAATTTATTCTGCAAACAATATGCATATAATACTGAAAATTCTTTATTTCTAACAGTTTGAGTTTGCTAATCTGTGGTCCCAATTCCTCCCCTGAAAACCTGAAATTCCCCCCCTGGTCTAATGCAAACATCCTTGCAAGGGGCCATTCAGCCCATCTGTGGCGCTGGAGAATGGATTGAATTTCGAATTAGAAGCAGGGTGGAACTTGTGGGCAACACAGCTGCAGCCTCATCAAGTCAAGTCAAGTCAATTTTAATTTCTATAGCACATTTAAAAACAACTTTCGTTGATCATAGAAACATAGAAACATAGACAATTGGTGCAGGAGTAGGCCATTCGGCCCTTCGAGCCAGCACCGCCATTCAATATGATCATGGCTGATCATCCAACTCAGTATCCTGTACCTGCCTTCTGTCCATACCCCCTAATCCCTTTAGCCACAAGGGCCACATCTAACTCCCTCTTAAATATGGCCAATGAACTGGCCTCAACTACCTTCTGTGGAAGAGAATTCCACAGACTCACCACTTTCTGTGTGATCAAAGTGCTTTACATCAGTGCAGGTCCTAACGTGCTACAAACAGTGCTACATAGATCTAACAATACATACATAAATACATACATACAGCGCTCCCTCAGAGGACCTCAAGAAAGGCTTGAGAGTAGAAATAAGTTTTAAGTCTAGGCTTAAAGGAGTCGATGGAGGGGGCAGTTCTGATGGGAAGAGGGATGCTGTTCACCATGCTGACCCGGGTCCGATCCTGACCTCGGGGGGGCTGCCTGTGTGTGGAGTTCATAAGTTTGTAAGTTCTAGGAGCAGAATAAGGCCATTCGGCCCATCAAGTCTACTCCGCCATTCAATCATGGCTGATCTATCTCTCCCTCTCAACCACATTCTCCTGCCTTCTCCCCGTAACCCCTGGTACCCGCACTAATCAAGTTTGTTTCTCCCTGTAACTGCGTGGGTCTCCACCAGCTGCTCGGTTTCCTCCTACGTTCCAAAGATGTGCGGGTTTGTAGGTTAACTGACCCTCTGTCAAATTGCCCCTAGTGTGTAGGGATTGGATGAGAAAGTGGAATGATGCAGATATAATACACCGGAGTTTGATGATTGGCTCGGACTCGATGGGCAGAAGGGCCCATCATTGTATCTCTAAACTAAACTAAACTAAACTAAAGTTCTTGGTTTTATTTTAAAAGTGAAAGGGGCAGCACGGTGGCGCAGCGGTAGAGTTGCTGCCTCACAGCGCCAGAGACCCAGGTTCGATCCCGACTACGGGTGCTGTCTGTATGGAGTTTGCACGTTCTCTCCGTGACCTGCGTGGGTTTTCTCTGGGTGCTCCGGTTTCCTCCCGCACTCCAGAGACGTGGAGGTTTGTAGGCTGATTGGCTTGGTATGACTGTAAAAATCGCCCCCGGTGAGTGTAGGATAGTGTTCGTGCGCGGAGATCGCTGGGCAGCACGGACACAGTGGGCCGAAGGGCCTGCTTCTAAATCTCAAGTAAATCTCTAAACTAAACCCAACCAAATCTGAGCTCCATGAATAAATTACAAAACATTGCCCAGCTAGTTTGCTGCCCGTCCAGGGTGGAAATATAGACTTGCATCATTATTTTCCAGCATTGATTTTCAATTGCAGAAAACCTGTTTATTTTAAGAGCTTCAACCAGCTTAAACCACCGGTCGACATTTCACAACCTCGTTACGATGGCGCAGCGGTAGAGTCGCTGCCTTACAGCGCCAGAGACCCATGTTCGATCCTGACCCCGGGCGCTGTCTTTTCGGAGTTTTGCACGTTCTCCCCGTGACCCGCGTGGGCTTTTCTCCTGTTTCCGCAATGCATCTCTAAACCGAAAACGCACACCTGCAGGTTCAGGGACAGTTTAAAACCCGTTAGACATCTGTTATCAGGCAACTGAGCCATCCCACCACAACCAGGGAATGGTCCTGAACTGTTATCTACCTCATTGGTGACCCTTGGATTTTACCAGCTTTACCTTGCACTAAACGTAATTCCCTTATCATGTATGTGGATACTGTGGACGGCTCGACTGTAATAGACAATAGACAATAGGCGCAGGAGTAGGCGTCACTGTCATATGCTGAGAGAATGGAGCGGCTGGGCTTGTACACTCTGGAGTTTAGAAGGATGAGAGGGGATCTTATTGACAATAGGTGCAGGAGTAGGCCATTCGGCTCTTCGAGCCAGCACCGCCATTCGATGTGATCACGGCTGATCATCCCCAATCAGTTCCCCAGTCCCTGCCTTCTCCCCATATCCCCTGACTCCGCTATCTTTAAGAGCCCTATCTAGCTCTTTCTTGAAAGCATCCAGAGAACCGGCCTCCACCGCCCTCTGAGGCAGAGAATTCCACAGACTCACCACTCTCTGTGAGAAAAAGTGTTTCCTCGTCTCCGTTCTAAATGGCTTACTCCTCATTCTTAAACTGTGGCCCCGGGTTCTGGACTCCCCCAACATCGGGAACATGTTTCCTGCCTCTAGCGTGTCCAAACCCTTAACAATCTTATATATTTCAATGAGATCCCCTCTCATCCTTCTAAACTCCAGAGTGTACAAGCCCAGCCGCTCCATTCTCTCAGCATATGACAGTCCTGCCATCCCGGGAATTAACCTTGTAAACCTACGCTGCACTCCCTCAATAGCAAGAATGTCCTTCCTCAAATCATGTATTGTCTTTCCGCTGACTGGTTAGCACACAACAAAAAGCTTTTCACTGTACCTCAGTACATGTGACAATAAACTAAACTGAACTAAACTAAAAAAGTATGGGAAAGGCTGGCCATAAATCAGAAAATTAGCTGGGTTCTCTGCCGATATTTTATGTGTCAGATTTACTGGAGCAAAGGAGCGAGATGCTTGGCCTTTCACTTGCTATAAAAAGGCATTTCAATTTTCTAACTCCTGCTGGGAACGTCCATAGTCAATGCGTGAAATAATACCTAACGGCCCAATGGATGTCTAGTGGACAAGATCGATTAATAGGTTTATGGTTACTTTTATTTGCCACATGTACCGAGGTACTGTGAAAAGCTTTGCTCATCATGTTATCTAAACAGATCAGACAGGGTCGAGGAAAGAGCATTCACGTCGCGGCCCGGTTCCCGCCAATCTTTCCACCACCACTATGTCATCAAACCTCACGTCGGGGCTGGACGAACCTTCCGCAACGTTGGAGCTCCCGACTCGGCCTCACCCGAGTCTACGAGCCCTTGATGTAATAGTCCGCAGGCCGCGGTGGGAGCCATCCCAGGCAAGGGATCAGCTCCGATGTTAAGCCCGCACCCCTATCGATGGTAGGCCGCAGAGCCCGGAGAATGGGATCCGATAATCGATCACATCTCCGGGAAGGTAGGAACTTGAAAAAAAGTTTCCCCCGATCCCCTCCCCCCTCCCCCCCACATAAACATACCGAAGAACATTAAATCAAACTTTTTTTTTTTAATTAAATTTTTTTAATAGTATTTTTATTAGAAGTCATAAACAATAGGGTACATTAAGAATAATATAATACATTTCATATACAACTTCTGTTTTTGAATTTAATAATAAAAAGTAATATAAACAAAAAGAGAGAAAGTTAGGTAAGGTGATGAAAGTGATAGTTTATGAAAAGTACAAGAACAAGAGAGAAAGGAGAGATATAAAAAAAAGATAATAAAAGGAAAATAAAATGGGATGTAACTACTTCGTATCTTTGCGCACCCCTCACCCGGTTCAGAAACAGTTTATTTTCAGGATTATGTTGCACCATATGTTTGTAATAAATCGATAAAGGGAGACCAAATCTTTAAGAAATGGTCTGATTTGCCGGCTAGGACGAACCTCATATCCTCTAGCTGTAACAATTCAGACATGTTTGAAATCCACATTTTAAGCGTTGGTGTTGGTGCATTTTTCCAGAATTTTAATATGTTTTTTTTGCCATTATTAAGGCATAGGTAGGGAAACTCTCTTGGAATGAAGTCAGCTCAGAGCCGGTCTCCATTGTTCCAAAGATAATCAATTCTGCGTTGGGGTTCATTTCTGTTTTAAATACTTTTGTAAAAATTTTGAAAACTTCTGAAGTTTTATGCAAAAGACAAAAGAGTGTGCCATAGTTGCATCTTGAGATAAGCATTTATCACAGATGGGTGAGACATTAATAGAATATTGACTGGCCTTGAGGGGGATACGACATATATTGCCTGAAGTAGATTCATATTGCCCGAGTCGAAGACGAGGGCAATATGGATCTAGTGAGGACAATATATGTCGTATCTCCCGAAAGAGGACAGTCAATATTGTTATTATTACCCATATCAGACATCTAGAGGAAAATTTGAACATCTCAGCTCGGCGGACTTCCACGTAAAATTTAACCAAAATGGACGCGGCAGTCTTCCTGTCTGCCGTTTGAATATTCTAAATTTCCCACGCAGCGTCATGTTGCCGTCACGTTGCCAAGTTCCCGGATGTGAGACCAGGGGAATATAAGACTATATTCCCCGCTGTTTTAACAGGTAAAGTCCATAGGTGTTCGCAAGAAAGGGGAATACAAGAAAATATTCCCCTGTTACCCCTGCTGGCAGTAAAAACGAAGGGAATACAATTTTGTAAAAGCATACCTCAGATGTGTGATATGGGTAATAAAAGACTATATTCCCCGCTGTTTTAACAGGTAAAGTCCATAGGCGTTCGCAAGAAAGGGGAATACAAAAAAATATTCCCCTGTTACCCCTGCTGGCAGTAAAAACGAAGTGAATACAATTTTGTAAAAGCATACCTCAGATGTGTGATATGGGTAATAATTGGAAATATTTTATTCAATTTCTTTTGAGTAGTATAACCTATGTAAAATTTTAAATTGAATTAAGGTATGTCTTACATTTATCGAGCATTTATGT
This sequence comes from Okamejei kenojei, assembly GCA_035221665.1. NCBI lineage: Eukaryota > Metazoa > Chordata > Chondrichthyes > Rajiformes > Rajidae > Okamejei > Okamejei kenojei. The sequence continues at coordinate 77,036,058 of CM069140.1, read as the reverse complement.
ACATATAGCAAATATTCATCCCATCTGTCTTTCGAGATAATTATAGATAATTCTTGTTCCCAGTCTCTTCTGATTGCATCAGATGGTGGTATCTCTATGTTTAAAATGATATTATACAAATATGATATTAAATTAGTAGAATCCGCCTTTCTGTGTATAGCTTCATCTAGTATATCTGAAGTCAAAGTTTTATGTTCTTTTGTATGTGTTTTCAAGTAGTCACAGATTTGAAGATATTTAAAGTACTGATTACTTTTCAGGTTATATTTAAGTTGTAGTTGTTGGAATGATAAAAGATTTCCCATTTCATACATTTCTCCAAAGGTTTTACCCCATCTACCACCCCCCCCCATCTATTCATCCTGCACTGATCTCCCATTCCACCTTGCATTGATTCTCCTGCCACCTCCACATCCATCCTATGCTCGTCCCCCAATTCATAGAAACATAGAAACATAGAAATTAGGTGCAGGAGTAGGCCATTCAGCCCTTCGAGCCTGCACCGCCATTCAATATGATCATGGCTGATCATCCAACTCAGTATCCCGTACCTGCCTTCTCTCCATACCCTCTGATCCCCTTAGCCACAAGGGCCACATCCAACTCACTCTTAAATATAGTCAACGAACTGGCCTCAACTACCTTCTGTGACAGAGAACGTACAAACTCTGTACAGACAGCACCCGTAGTCAGGATTGAACCCGGGTCTCTGGCGCTGTGAGGCAGCAACTCTACCGCTGCACCACTGGGTCACCCTAATTCATCCTGTACTGACCCCCTTCCCACCCATCCTGCACTGCTACCCCCCATTCAGCGTGTACTGAACCCCCCATTCATCGTGCACAGATGCCCTGATCCACACTGTACTGACCCACCCCCATTCATCCTGTACTGATTCCCCCCCTCCATCCTGTACTGATTTCCCTCCCCCCCCCATCCATCCCGTATTCCCCACTGACATCTCCCATGCTCGCCCCTCACAATTTTACCTACCTCAACCAACACTCACTAATTCCCCTGTCTCAATGCATCCATTCCACACCGATTGCCTTCTTAACCCCCCCTCCGCCATCTATCCATCCTGCTCTGATACACCCCACCCCGACCCTACTGCGCTGGAAATGTCTTCAGAGTGAAAATTGACAACGTTTGATAATGGAATGCAGTCAAATGTGTTTTAATTCCCAATGTTATTATTTGTTTTACTCCATAAAGATGGATTAATTAAATTCTGAATACGTGAAACATTAAAACAGCTGTGTTCAATTGTCACTGCCACCATTGACACGTTATTGCAGAATTTATTTTAACGGCAAATCAATGCTCTTATTATGGATTATCAGTACTGTAGTTATTTATTGAGCAACATTCACAACTATGCGTTGGATTTATCCAGGTTTTATTTCTACAGTCGGACATATACATCACGAATTTGGTCAGAAGATATTTCAGTTGAAATTTTAAGGTTAATTCTGAAGTGGGAATGATGGAAACAGCATTTATCAATAATTTTTTTTAATCTGGTGCATACAAACTGGGTATCTTCATTGCTGTTCACAACACATTCATCTTATCTGAATGTCTAGTAATGTGGTGTTTTAAAACCTTTAAACATATTGCCAAAAGAACATTTGCTGCATTTGATGTCCTTTGGCCATCTCTTGTCAGTTAGTGTAATGTTTAACCTGTCAGATGGGTATGGTCGGTTTTACCAGCTATCATCATAAAATGCGTTTAGAAATTTCCTTGCAACCTATATATTTTGTTGTGGATAAATTATGTGGGAAGCCAGAGTGTTTCTGTACCAATCGCAATAACAACCCATGCTCTGGCCATGTATTGATAATTTTCGGTCCTTCACAGAAAACATCCTTGCATCAATCTGTAGTGTGCATGGTTAAGCATATATGTTACCATAGTCCAGGATTTATTGACACAAGTTGATCATACGCTGAATAATCCAACCACATTTTTGTTTGGTAGTGGAAAGAAATAATAGAAATTGCATTCATTGCAAAGTGTAAAAAGAGTTGAGATACCGTATTATAATTTTGCTGCATGTCATTGTGGTATATATCATGTCTTGATTGGTGAATATGTTTAGTTTGTGACCATTTGAAGCAGAATAATATGTGAATGCTTCATTGAGCATAATTCCGACCGGTAACCACGCACTTCGAGCACATTATTGCACGCGTCATGCAAGCCGTGTTAAATGACCACCTAAACTGTCATTTGACAACCTAAAAAGCTGCCGAGGTTGCCCGGCTGGCATCCTAGGCAGTCACTGAATCCATGCCTGTGAAAAGTTAGAGATGGTGATTGGATCTGGAAGCGGACCAATACATCTGTAAATAAATCTGGACAGACATCTTTTCATTTGCACAGTTGATTTTATTGCACTAATTTCAATATATTAATGTTTAAAATCCATGCTTTGAAGGAAGAATATTTTACAGCCCATCTGTGGTCCCCAACCCCAACCCAACCCTAACCGGTCGTCGCCCGCAGGACAGCATACGTCAGCGAATGACAGGGCGCACGACATGGTGAGACACCCAGGTCGCCCCTGGATTTTGAACATTCCAAAATCTAGAGGTGACAGGGAGTCACCGCGCGTCACTACATGCGTCACCACGCATCAGGCCGCGTCGCGACCCGACCACGACTCGACAACCTTTTCACAGGCTGTCGCCGAAAATGTCACGCAAGTGGGACAGGCCTTTCACGCTGCGAAACTTGAGGGCAAGGCTTTCGAAGACGGCGTCGGCAGCCAACTGTCCAAGCACGAGCAGAAGCGGCAGCTGAGGTCGGAGTGCGAGCGCCATAATCCGCCTTCACCAACCTGCTGCTTGAGCGTCTCTTTGGGGCGACCTGCTGTTGCCTCTCTGCGCGCTGCTGGTGTGGTTACCTGTGCACCCTTGGGTGCTGCTGGTGTAGTTGCCTGTGCACCCTTGGGTGCTGCTGGTGTAGTTGCTTGTGCACCCTTGGGTGCTGCTGGTGTAGTTGCTTGTGCACCCTTGGGTGCTGCTGGTGTAGTTGCTTGTGCACCCTGGGGTGTTGCTGGCGAGGCTGCTGTTTCTCGCTGGAATGCTGCTTGTGGTTACTTGTGAACCCTGGAATGCTGCTGGTGTGGTTACTTGTGCACCCTGGGGTGCTGCAGCCTCTGTACCCTCTGCTAATTCTCCCCCTTCCGACGTTGCTGCTCTTGTTGCCAGCCCCTGCTGCTTGTCGCCCCGGCCGCTAGAGCCGGGCAGTAGCCAACGGACCAGGCTGCTTGTGCCCTTGAACCTGCGGGCGCTGCTGGTGGCCGCCACTCCTCGCACAAACTCACACTTCTGCCGGTACACGACCAGTGAGTCAGGCCTGAGCTGCCTCTTGGAGCTGGAGAGACGCACCATGTCAGGCGAGAGCCCCAGCTGCCCGCTCTGCTGGCGGCTGCCGGAGGCCTGGTAAGTCTTCATGCTGCTGCTGGCCCCGCTGCCGATGCCTTCCTCGGGGGCAGAGCTGCCCAAACCATTGGGCTCCACTTTGCACCCCCTCGCCATCTGGCTCTTCAAGTGCTTGGCCTTGTCGGCAGCCAGTCTCTCCACAGCACTCTGCCGACCCCGCCTGTTCCCCTCCATTTGACTGCGGAGGTAGCCGGGACCCTTGGATATGAGCCTGAGCGGCAGAGAGACGCTCGCTTCAGGCGGCATGCTTGCAGTGGGCGCGATCTCGCTCGGCATCTTACTTTGATCCAGCCAACGAGGACAAACACGTTTTCACATCCGCAAAGAAGGAAAGACCAGGACTTCCATGAGCAATGACAGGCTGTCTGCAATTGCCTTAATCCACATTCACTATGACTTTGCCCATAACGTGGACAAAGTCGTGACTAGGTTTTCACAGTTACATTCTTGGAAAATGGAACTGGAAAACATGATGGCAATATATGCAGGCGTGCCACGAGTGTCCGTTGCCTGCATCACTACACCAGGACTTCCATGAGCAATGACAGGCTGTCTGCACTCGCCTTAATGTCCAATCACTATGACTTTGCCCATGACTTGGACAAAGTGGTGAGTAGGTTTGTACACTTACATTCTCGGAAAACTGAACTATTTCATGTTGCGGTTGATGTGATGTGAAGTTGTTTGGTCAGGAGGACCATTAAAGATGCACTGCACACACTAACACAGTCTAACAGTAACAGGCAATCAAATCAACACACAAAGCTTTTTCTAAAAATAGGTTTTCTTTACTGAAAAAACTTAGCAGTTTTTGCATGCTCCTTTATAACATTTTACATAACATTTTACAACAATACAACTTGATTATTAAAACAAGGACAACAATTCTGTATACAATGACCCCATTCATCCCATTCCACCCACTCGTTGCTCTTGACTGGACCAAAATTATTTCTGAAATATTGGTCATAAATTTGGTGCAAAAATCTCCAAAATAAGGCTAAAATGCACCATAGAGCATCTAAAATCCCAGAGCTTTCAGGGCCCTTAAGCGGGCACTGGAACCCGGACGTGAGGGGCTTCCCGCGTGTGATGTGCGCTGCGTGCACATTATTTCACATAAAATGTTTGGAATCCTGTCATGCCACCCCCATTTTTGAAAAGTTGATTCCGCTAGTGTTTATGGTAGTATTTGTTCTTTAAAAGCGTATGTGTACATTTTTTGTAGACGTGGTGAAGTTGTCTCGTAGAATCTTTTACACAATTCATTACTAAATCCATCTGGTTTATTATCTCTTCTATTTCCTTAATTGAGATCTGAGCTCCTAATTCCTCTTGTTCCAGCAGATTAAGTTTTGGGAGGTTACAATGATCCAAGAAATGTATGTGTAATGTTATCTGTTGATGTTTTTGATGTGTATACATTTTTATAAAATTGAGCAAATCTTTTATTAATGTCTTTAGGTATTGTTAACAATTCGCCTTTATCTGATTTGATTTTCGAAATCGTATGGCCCTTTTCGCATTTTGTCAGTTGACGTGCCAAGAGTTTATGTGGTTGATCACCGAATTCAAAGTTTTCCTGTTTTGTAATTTGAAATAGTCTTATAACATTTGTGGATAAGATTCTGTTTAATTTAAATTTCAATATTATTATTATTTTATGTTTGTCTATGGTTGGTTCTTTAACGTTATCTAAGTCTAATTGTCTAATTTGTCTAACTGCAATCGTTCTTCCTTATTTTTTTTATTTTGAAATGCTTGATATGAAATTATGGATCCTCGAATAAATGCCTTAAAAGATTACCATAATAAATAAGGTGAAATGCCTGGCGCGTCGTTAGTCTCAAAAAAAAAATTCCATCTGTTGTTTTAGATGCATACCACCTTGTGGATCGTTTAAAATTTGGGGATTAAACCTCCAAAACGATTTTTTATTGGGCATTCCTTCTAATTTTAAGGAGAAGGTTAGCGGAGAGTGATCAAAAATAATACTATTATGACACTTAGGATTTGATGTATAAGGAATTAATTTCGCATCAACTAAAAATTATCGATACATGAATAATTTTTATGTACCATTGAGTAAAAAGTGTATTCCCTTCCAATTGGATTAGCGATCCTCCATACATCTTGTTATATTTGTCATTTATATATATGTATTTAGGAGTTCACTAGCTTTTGATTTTATATTAAACCTCTTTTGTTGTGCAGATTTATCCAGGTTTGGATCTAAAACATAATTGAAATCTCCCCCAATTATCACATTTTGATAATTAAACTCTGAAATTATATTCAGTATTTTGTTAAAATATTGAGGATTGTCAAAATTAGGCGCATATATATTTACCAAAGTAAGTGGTGTAGCGTTGATTTCTCCCGTAACTATTAGATATCTCCCCTCTTTATCTTTATGACATTCTTTTACAAACTTTTAACACATTTTTAACACACTAAAAAATAACAAAAGAAAGAAAAAATGAACAGACTGCCGGCAGGTCGGCCATCTCCCCGGTTAGTGTTATATTTGTTATTTTTAGTTATTTTTAGTCTATCTTAAAGTATGTTTCTGGAGGTTTCTAGTCTTTTTTATGTGGAAGAGATGGGGGGGGGGGGGGGGGGGGGGGGAAGAGGGGAAACTGTTTCCAAGTCACTACCTGATCGAGGATGTGTCTTTTCTCTGAGCCGCTTCTTCCCCCCCCCTCTCCTCGCGGCCTACAATCTGGATTGGCGCCGCGTTTCCTGCCGGAGACCGGCCAGAGTTTCAGCAGCGGCGTAGCACTGGATTCCATCTCGGAGTGGAACGATGCCTTACCGAGGATCTCCGTGTGGAGCTCCGGAGTGTTGCGCCAGCTGATTAACACCGTGGTTTGCGGGGCTTCCAGCCGCGGGCGGCGTTGACTCTAACATCGCGGATGTCTGGGATCCCTTTCTGCGTGTTGCCAGCATTGGAGCTCCGCCCAGCTTGGCCTGTGGACTTCGGGAGCCACGGCCTCCGGTAGGAAGCGGCCGATTCGGAAACTCCAAGTCGCTGAGAGTGTTCTTCCATTCCGATGTCGGAGCTCCGGTCATCCCCACGAGAGGGCCTGTACATCGGGCCATCCGTAACGGTGACTGCAGGGGGCTCAAAGGCACCGACCATGGGTTCATCATCATGGTCTGGTTTGGCTCGGCCACCAAGCGCGACACCCGGAGGCTGCAGCGAATCGTCCGATCAGCTGAGAAGGTTATTGGCTGCAACCTTCCCCCCCATTGACGAACTGTACACTGCAAGGGCCAGGAAGGGAGCAAGTAAGATCATCTCTGACCCCTCTCACCCTGGCCACAAACTCTTTGAATCACTTCCCTCTGGAAGGCGACTCCGGACTGTCAAAGCCGCCACAGCCGGACATAAAAACAGTTTTTTACAACGAGTAGTTGCTCTACTCAATAACCAAAAATATGTAGCCTCCTTTTACTCTGGTATTATATTTGGTTCACATGTTTAATCAATGGTGTTTTATTATTAATGTTTATTGTTTTACGTGTCATTCGTAACTGTCACTGCATGTCATGTTGTCACTTGTGGGTGGAGCACCAAGGCAAATTCCTTGTATGTGAATACATGGCCAATAAAATTATCCATTCATTCATTCTGTCAATCCTGGCCAAATTGGAGAGGCCAGGACACTAAAATTGAATAAAGGCTTCTGGGCTGCTAGGCCATTTGGTCAATTTAAATGTGCCTTCTGTAGAAATGGGACAAGCTGCAGAATGGTGCCAGTTTGTCTCGAGCCTAGATAAGAGCTACAAGAAGAGACGGGAAACATCTGCAGACCCTGACAATTAGGTGCAAAATGCATAGCATGGATTGGATGAATGCAAACCAGACATACACATTGTATATAATGTTGCAATGCTTTACTTTGCTGGATGTTGATTGGATTAAGTATTGAGCCTTGTCTGGTTTTCTTGCATATAAGGGCACATGTTGCGATGTTCATTTCCTTTGAGAAACACTGTTTGAATACAATGCGTTAGTCACTGTATTATTGGGTTAGGGCAGGCACGGAAGTCGCTATCAAAATATGGAGGGGACTGGGGGACTGGGGGACAGGGGGGGACACAATTATTTGGCGGCCGTGCGTGCATGCGCACACTCACACACACATGCGCGAGGCTTCAGAGGCTCAATCCAGCGCTAAATGCAGCTCAACTCTGCTTGTCTCACCGGGTTAACTACAGCCCTGACTGGACTGATGGGACACCAGCGGTGCTTCTCCGCGCTGCCCATAGTTCCCGCAAGCCCAGGTAGGTTAACCTGGCGGGACAGGCAGAGTTGAACTGCGTTTAGCGCTGCTTCTCTGCGCTGGCTGTGGGCCTGGGGGTACAGCTCCCGTCTGACTGCCGACATCTCTGGCCACCCGTGGTGGGGGGGGGGGGGGCACTCGGGTGGGTACGGGACAGCGCCGGAGACCCGGCCGGGATCGATCCTGGCTGTGGATGAGGCGCAGGTCTGTGCCACGTCTCGCTCCTCCAATCATCGCGCTGAATCATCATGTCCCGCTCCTATTGCCTGCTGACCGACGTCTCTCTCGTCCAATCGGCGCCCTCGATCATCAGTCCCACCTCCACTGTCTCGCGGAAAGCGGAGATTTTAAAATCCGGATTACAAAAACTTGGGGAGGATGCCCCCCACCTCACAAAACACGGGGGGGACGTGTCCCCTAAATGTTAGGGAAATGTCTATCATGTACGGGGTTAATCGATATCTGATATTGGACTGCAAAAAGACCACCCCCATGTGGCTCGGCCCCTCGAGGTACGGGGACCTATAAAAGACCGCTCCCACGAGGTCCTGTGTCGATCTTCTGGGAGCGCGCTTGGGACTGCGTGACCTTCGGGAGTGCCTCTGTTTGAGCGAGGCTAAGAGGGCTTGATCAGGCAGACACGAGGATCGAACCCGCGGTGGTTAGGTGCAGTAGTTGAACTGTAATTGTGTTTTGCCAAAATAAAGTTTAGATGTGCAAGTGCTTGACTCAGTGATTTTTGACAGAAACTAGACAGGGGGGGGGGGAGCTTAGAACGAGCTATGTACAATTAATTAATTAATTAATCCATTCATTCTTTCAAGAAGACTGAACTTTATTGCCTTCCCTCACCGTGGGGAACGTTGACTCCGCTGCGTGGGGATGTTCATGTTAAATTCTATCGTGTGTTGTGGTCTTTTTATTCGTGTGGCTGTATGGTGACTCAAACTTCACTGTGCCAATTGGTGCGTGTGGCAATAAATGTAGCTTGAACCTGAACTTGAAGAAGCCCAATATTAAGCGACAAGACAGACACCATTGTGTGCAGATGCCCGAGAAGTGCGTTCAACTCTGGCCGAACAACTTCGACTCTTGTGTGTGGACTCGACAAGAAGAAGAACAGATCGGACAATACTATACACGATCACCGTCAGGTCAAACGCAAGTACAACGGGTAGAGCAACGGGGAAGACACCAAGTGCGGAATATCGTCATAGGATCGAACAGCGTGGAAACATGCCCTTTGGCCCAACTTGCCCACGCCGGCCATTTCAGTTCCGTTTATTGTCACGTGTTTCTCACAGAGAGTAGTGAGTGTGTGGAATTCTCTGCCTCAGAGGGCGGTGGAGGCAGGTTCTCTGGATGCTTTCAAGAGAGAGCTAGATAGGGCTCTTAAAGATAGCGGAGTCAGGGGATATGGGGAGAAGGCAGGAACGGGGTACTGTTTGGGGATGATCAGCCATAGAAAATAGGTGCAGGGGGAGGCCATTCGGCACTTCGAGCCAGCACCACCATTCATTGTGATCATGGCTGATCATCCCCTATCAATAACCCATGCCTGCCTTCTCCCCATATCCCTTGACTCCACTAGCCCCTAGAGCTCTATCTAACTCTCTCTTAAATCCATCCAGTGACTTGGCCTCCACTGCCCTCTGTGGCAGGGAATTCCATGATCACATTGAATGGCGGTGCTGGCTCGAAGGCCCGAATGGCCTACTCCTGCACCTATTGTCTATTGTCTATTGTGTACCGGGGTGCAGTGAAAAGCTTTTTGTTGCGTGCTGACCAGTCAGCGGAAAGACAATACATGATTACAATGGAGCCATTTACAGTGTACAGATACACGATAAGGGAATAAGGTTTAGTGCAAGGTAAAGCCAGTTAAGGATAGTCCGGGGCTCACCGAAGAGGTAGCCTCAGTAGCAACGAAGTTTAGTTTAGAGATACAGCGTGGAAACAGGACCTTTGACCCGCGGAGTCCGCACCGACCAGCGATCCCCGCTCTCTAACACTATCCTACACACTAGGGACAATTGTTACATTTACCTAGCCAATTAACCTTTAAACCTGTGCGCTGATGGACGCTGATTAAAGCCGGAACCAGACACGCCTTTGCAGGCAGAGAGAAATATTGTTACGGAGGAAACCAATCACCGTGGCGCTTGTAGTTAAATGAATATTTAATTGTCCACGCTCTGGTGTGGCGTGCGATCTGGCCGAGGCTGACAGACCTGTCATGGCTACAGCGTTCTTGTAGTGACCTTCATCAACTATTCATGTGATGAAGATAAATGTGCCTCTCCGCCCCCCACCACCCCGGCAATCCTGACCACCTCAACACCCGCCACCCAACCAGCCAACTGGAGTCATAGGATCATTAGTGTAGACAACAGACGATAGACAATCGTACTGCCGGAGTAGGCCATTCGGCCCTTCGTTCCAGCACCGCCATTCACTGTGATCATGGCTGATCATCCCCAATCTGTGCCCCGTTCCTGCCTGTGCTGGAGTAACTCAGCAGGGCAGGCAGCATCTCTGGAGAGAAGGAATGGGTGACGTTTCGGGTCGAGACCTTTCCTCAGACTGAAGAAGGGTCTCGACCCGAAATGTCACCCGTTCCTTCTCTCCACAGACGCAGCCCGTCCCGCTGAGTTAAGCCTCTGCCCCACTTTCCCGAGTCACTCACGTATTCTCCCGAGTTTTCCCCTTGATTCAAACTCGGAGAATTACGGTAATAGCCAGCCAGCCGTAGGTACTCTGGGCTATTTTATTTACGCCTGGACCTTTTTCAACATGCTGAGAAAACGTCCCGACTTACCTGATGCCCCGAGTACGTACGGCTGGCATTACGACCTGCGACGAAATATCTACGGACTCCTACGGACTCGCTACGGACATTCTCCGAGTTTGAAGCAAGGGGAAAACTCAGGAGAATTCGTGAGTAACTCGGGAAAGTGGGACGGGGGCTTTACTCCAGCATTTTGTGTCTATCTTTAACTTGACAACATGTTTGGCACAAACACAGGGGGCTGAAGGGCCTGTTCCGGTGCTGTACTGTTGCGTGTTTTGTGTTCCACTACCACTCATTAGGCAATAGATTTTACTGTTGCATGCAAGTATTACATTGTGAGCTACGTTGAAGAGTTGATCGTCAGTTATTGTGAGCAATAAACTCACACTAATCTGTGCATAACGTCTCCAGCCAGCTCAACTCTTCTGCTCAGATACATCTCCCCAAAGACTCCTTATTTTCAGCCTGTTGCAAGATGCGGTGTAGACCGTAATAGTTTTATACCGATATTAACACTGCCTCAGTTCAACATGCCCCTGCATTTAGATCTAACCGCCGCTGAAAAGCTCTCCTAGTTTTGTTTTTAAATCAAAACTATTTATTCAAACATTAAAACAGTATTTACAACAGAATAAAACAAACCCGAACCCAGCACCACCGCACACGACAAAACAGATATACCAAGTCAACCACTAAATATGCGGGAGTGGATCGCCACGACGCGGAGGTCCCGAAACGCCGCCGGCTACGGGAGTCAAGATCGTCCCGTCAACGGGGCCCCCGACCGAGGAAGAACTAAGGGAAGGGACTTGAACTTTATTTCACCTTCCATCACAGTGGGGAATGTTTAGGAGTCACTGTGGTGGAAGTTGATGTTAAAATGTGTTTTTCAAGTGATCCGTTGCTTTTAATTGTATGACTGACCTGGCCAATGAAATTCCTCGTATGTTGCAAAACATACTTGGTGAATAAAATGTGATTCTCATTCTGATTCTGATTCTGAAATAACTATATTGCAATCCTTGGTTACACAAAAAGCTGGAGAAACTCAGCGGGTGGTGGCTGTGTGGAGTGAGCTTCCAGCAGAAGTGGTGGAGGCAGGATCGATTTTAACATTTAAGAGTAAAGTGGATAGGTATATGGACGTGAAGGGAATGGAGGGGTATGGTCTGAGTGCAGGTAGATGGGACTAGGGGAAAACAAATGGTCGGCACGGACTGGAAGGGCCGAGAGGGCCTGTTTCCGTGCTGTAATTGTTATATGGTTATATGGGTGCAGCCGCATCTAAGGAGCGAAGGAGATAGGCGACGTTTCGGGTCGAGACCCTTCTTCAGACTGGCTATTATTGCAATCCTTGTCCAGGATACATTCAACCCTCCAGCGGTGCCCAGCGGTCCCGGAAATCCCCCAGGGAGCCCGTGGTCCCATCACTAACACCACCCGGGCGCGGATGTAACCCCAGAAAAGTGGCAGGCAGCCGGCTCGGGGCAGAGCCCTCTTCCGCCTGGTGCCGTGACTCGCGGATGGCCAGCTTGGAGCAACCCAACCAGGACATCTTCAACCAAGCTCTGCTATTTGTGTGGAAACATGTCCACTCCTGCGTTATTCACTGCCGTTTAATTTATGTTTTAACGGAGACCGCTCGACAGCGAGCGGCTCGTTAGGACTTGCGGTTGTTTGTCCGGCAAACGCTGGCGTAACGAGCGCGGCGCATCGATTTAAAAAAAAAAATTGACCATAAATGGATTTATTCAATTATTACAAGATTGTTTACAACACTAAACAATGCAAACGAACCCACCGCCACAATGCAATTCAAACAAAAATTCTTAAATAACTATTTTGCTGATCCTGGTCCAGGATGTATAGAAACATAGAAAATAGGTGCAGAAGTAGGCCATTTGGCCCTTTGAGCCTGCACCGCCATTCTTGGTTCTTGGTCCTCCAAAATATTCCTACTGGAATTTAAACTGGAGGTGGTGAAGGGAGGGGTTTAGCCAGAGAGGGTTATTGGGAAGAAAGTGCCACTTTAAATGTAGTTGCCTCTGGCTGGGCAACCGTGGCTTGAAACCACCATACAGCCTTACAGTGAAAAATAAAGAACACAACATGGAGTAGAAATTCAACATAAAACATAAAACATCCCCTCACAGCAGGATCAAAGTTTCCCGCTGTGAGGGAAGGCACCAAAGTCAGTCTCTTCCCCTGATGTTCCCCACTGTTCACCCGTGGTCGGGGCCTCCCTGAGCCCTCCGCAGTCGCCGTTATGGGTGGCCTGATGTTCAGGCCCGCTCGGCGGGGTGATGCAAGTCCGACGTCGGGGCTGGGGGACGTCCTCAGCGGCCTGGACCTCGAGTCGGCCCCCTTCTATCGGAGTCCGCGGCTCCCAAAGTCCGCAGGCCGCGCCGGGTGGACACTCGGCAAAGGGCCCCAGGACTCCATGGAGTTCAGCGCCGCCCGCGTTGGAAGCTCTCCCAACCAGAGCTCCATGATGTTGGAGCAGCGGCCCAACGCTCCGGAGCTCCAAACGGCGACCCAGGTAGGCCTCACCCGCTCCGCGGTGACTCCAGCGCCGCCGCTGTTGCAGCTCTGGTCCGGTTCCCGGTCCCCGGCAGGAAAGGCCGCTCCGATCCAGGAGGAAGGCCGCGAGGTGGGGGGCGAGGACGCGACTCGGAGAAATAGTCGCGTCCCCGCCAGGAAGCGACTGGGAGTTAGTTTCCCCCTTACCCTGCCCCCATCCCCCACATATAAAAGTTAAAGTTTCCCCCAAGACAGACATTTAACAGACTAGAAATTTTAAAAAAGATGTAAAAACAAACGGGCTGCAGGCAGAGGCTGCTGTCAGCGCAGCGCCCCCATTCAATATGGTCATGGCTGATCATCCAACTCAGTATCCCGTACCTGCCTTCTCTCCATACCCCCTGATCTCTTTAGCCAAAAGGGCCACATCTAACTCCCTCTTAAATATAGCCAACGAACTGGCCTCAACTACCTTCTGTGGCAGAGAATTCCAGAGATTCACCACTCTCTGTGTGAAAAATGTCTTTCTCATCTCAGTCCTAAAATACTTCCCCCTTATCCTTAAACTGTGACCCTTGTTCTGGACTTCCCCAACATCGGGAACAATCTTCCTGCATCTAGCCTGTCCAACCCCTTAAGAATTTTGTAAGTTTCTATAAGATCCCCCCTCAATCTTCTAAATTCTAGCGAGTACAAGCCGAGTCTATCCAGTCTTTCCTCATATGAAAGTCCTGACATCCCAGGAATCAGTCTGGTGAACCTTCTCTGTGCTCCCTCTCTGGCAAGAATGTCTTTCCTCAGATCTGGAGACGAAAAATGTATTCAACCCCCCCCCCCCCCCCCCCCCCCCCCCCCCCGCGTGGTGCCCAGCGGTCTCGGAAATCCCCTCCCCAGGGCTCCCGTGGACAGAGCGTAGTCCCGTCTCTAACACCACCCGGGCGCGGATGTAACCCCCGGGAAAGGGACAGGCAGCCGGCTCGGGGCAGAGCCCTCTTCCGACTCGCGGATGGCCCAGCTTCTCCAGGCCTCGGAGAAGCCTAACCAGGACATCCTCTCCCCTATGCACAGGGTGTCCAAAGACTAGGGTGGTGGGTGAAAAATGCAGCCAGAAGGCAAAGGAGCAGCCCCTTTAGATATTGGAATAGAGGCTGCAGCCACATAACATGTACTCGTGGAACATGGACTCTTCCAGCCGGCGAAAGTGTCCGGCAGCGCATCGTTCATGTCCGTTTAATAAAACGCTCGGTAGGATCGGGCCGAGAGCTTGGTTCCAGCGAGGCAGCGGTTAATGATGTGACTCTATCCATCCTCACCCCGGGTCTGCCTGCGACACCCTCCCCTGGCTCTGGAGAGTGTCCAGAGTAAGTTCACTAGAATGAGCTTTTTGCAGCCTTTTCCGCTCCTGGACGCTCAGGTTGCCGAACGAAAGCCACGATGCAACCGGTCAGCATGCTCTCTCCTGTGCACCTGTAGAAGTAAAGCAATATATTCTGCAAGGAAAAGCGAACAGCGGCGATATAAATTAACGACCGCAATTTGACAGCTTTGCGGGTTATTTTTTTTGCCATTCATTCTGTTCGAAGATCTACATGATATCAGTTAGTCAAGGTCTATCAAGGTTCACCATTGACAAGCAGATGTGCGGACCTGTATTGATGGTCTAGGCTGCATCTTGAGAGTTTGGTTTAGTTCGGCTTACCATCCGGAGCCTGGAATCCCTCGCCGGGGATCGCCGGAGAAGAGCTCCGACCGCCGGCCGGCGGCCTACAACATCCTGAAGCCGCGGTCTCCGGTAGGAAAGTGCCGATTTGGGACCTCAAAGCCGCAGAGCGTGTTTGACCGTTCCGACGTCGGAGTTTTGACAAGAGGGCCTGTACATCGCGCCGTTCATAGCGGCAACTGCGGAGGGTTCATGGCCCTGACCACGGATGAACAAAGGTTCAAAGGTTCAAGGGTTCATTTATTGTCACATACACCAATTGGCGTGGTGAAATTCGAGCTGCCATTGCCGCACATTAATAAGAATACAACGCAACATTATAAAAAGAAATTTAACATAAAACATAAAAACAAAGGAGGAGGACTGACTGACCTTTGTTGCCTTCCACCACAGTGAAGAATGCTGTGGTGGATGTTTGTGTTCAATTCTATTGTGTATTGTGTGTTCTTATTAAGTGTATCGCTGCTGGCAAATTTGTTGCACTGAACCTTCGGGTGCAGGTGACAAATTAAATTGACTTTGACTTTAGTTGAGTTTAGAGCTACAGGGCGGTAACAGGCCCTTCGGCCCACCGAGTCTGCGCTGACCGGCGATCACCCCGTACACTAGCACTATCCTACACACGCACCAGTGACAATTAAAAAATTTTCACCAAAGCTAATTAACCTCATGCCCACTTGCCTACCCATTCATGGGTGTTCACTACCAACCCTGTACGTGGGAAGAAACCGGAGCACCCGGAGAAAACCTCAAGCAGGTCACAGGGAGAACGTACAAACTCTGCACGGGCAGAGCCAGTAGGCCGAATCGAACCCTGGTCTCCGCCGCTGTGAGGCAGTGACTCTACTTGCCTGCCCCACTCGTGGACATTCACAGAGGCCGGGTAAACTACCAACCCTGTGCGTCTTGGGGACGTGGGAGGAGACCAGAGCACCCGGAGCAAACCCACGAGGTTGGAGTGGGAGGTGGCAAAGAACGTATAGTTACTACCGCGGCCAGGATTGAACCGTTATCTCTGACGCTGCGAGGCAGGAACTCCACTGCGCCACTGTGAAGCCCACTTATCGTTTCAATTCCAGATTTATTTAATTGCTTGCATTTAAATTCTCTACCTGGCACAGTGGGAATAGAATTTATAACTTTGAATTAATAGTCCAGAATCACACTTAATAATCTACAAATGTTATCACTTTGTTCCTCTGAGTACATGTTTCTTTGGAGATCTGCAAATTTAAGGCAGAGGAGGTTTGCGGATATGTTTGTGTAGGAAGGAACTGCAGACGCTGGTTTACACCGAAGGTAGACACAAAATGATGGAGTAACTCAGCGGGACAGGCAGCATCTCTGGAGAGAAGGAACGGGTGACCAGTTCGGGTCGAGACCCTTCTTTAGACTGAATCAGCGGAGTGGACAAAACGTTGGGATATGAGGTACAAGGTACAAGGAAAAATCGAATAGAAAATATGCAAAAAGACAAATCAAAGCTCGCAACGGTGATGAAGGAAAGGTGGAGCCCACAATGGTCCGTTGTTGGCTGTGGGGACGGTGATAATGTGCGGGTACAAACTTTGAAACAGCGGTGAAACTCATAACACAACTAGGGTGGTGGAGGGGCAGAATGAGAGGAGACGAAAGGGCTGAAAGTTAGAGAAATCAATATTCATACCGGCACGGTGGCGCACGGTAGAGTTGCTGAGAGAATGGAGCGGCTGGGCTTGTACACTCTGGAGTTTAGAAGGATGAGAGGGAATCTCATTGAAACATATAAGATTGTTAAGGGTTTGGACACGCTAGGGGCAGGAAACATGTTCCCGATGTTGGGGGGAGTCCAGAACCAGGGGCCACAGTTTAAGAATAAGGGGTAAGCCATTTAGAACGGAGATGAGCAAACACATTTTCTCACAGAGAGCGGTGAGTCTGTGGAATTCTCAGCCTCAGAGGGCGGTGGAGGCCGGTTCTCTGGAAGCTTTCAAGAGAGAGCTAGATAGGGCTCTTAAAGATAGCGGAGTCAGGGGATATGGGGAGAAGGCAGGAACGGGGTACTGATTGGGGATGATCAGCCATGATCACATTGAATGGCGGTGCTGGCTCGAAGGGCCGAATGGCCTCCTCCTGCACCTATTGTCTATTGTCCATTGCTGCCTCACAGCGCCAGAGACCCGGGTTCAATCCCGACTACGGGCGCTGTCTGTACGGAGTTTGCACGTTCTGCCCGTGACCTGCGTGGGTTTTCTCTGAGAACTTCGGTTTCCGCCCACACTCCAAAGACGTGCAGGTTTGTAAGTTACTTGGCTAGGTGTAAATGTAAATTGTCCCTGGTGTGTGTAGGACAGTGTTATGGGCCTGTCCCGCTTAGGCGATTTTTAGGCGACTGACGGTGACTGTCATAGTCGTAGCTGGTCGCCGAAAAACCGGTGACTGGACTAATGGGCCTGTCCCACTGAGGCGATTTTTTAGGCGATTGCCGGCGACTGCGACAATGGAATTCACCGAAGTCAGCACCGGCGACAACCTACGTCAAGCTGCGCTCATTGGCGTCAAACCCAGGGTTGCCACTGTCGCCAGCGACGACCAGAAAGATGCTACTATTCTTTGCGCGACTGAGGAGACGACTCACGACCATGAGGAGACACCCCGGCGACCGTGCGGCAACAGCCGAGTCGCCTGTAGTCGCCTAAAAAATTGCCTAAGTGGGACAGGGGCATTAGTGTGCGGGGATTAATGGTCGGCACGGGCCCGGTGGGCCGAAGGGCCTGTTTCCGCGCTGCATCTTCAAACTAAACTAAATTAAACTAAGCTAAACTCAGCGGGACGGGCAGCATCTCTGAAGAAAACGAATAGGTGGCATTTCAGGTTGAGACCCTTCTTCAGACTGATCCCTTCTCTCCCCATCCCTTCCCCACCCAACTCATTGCACGAGTGTCAAAGTGTGTGTAGGATAGTGTTAATGTGCGGGGATCGTTGGTCGTTACGAGTTGGAAATCTTCCCACTTACGGGGCCTGTCCCACTTGCCGATTTTTTATCGGCGACTGCCGGCATCATTGACAGATGCATCAGGTCACCGATAAAGTCGGGGCGGTGATGGCGTATTGACGAGCGGTGTCTCCTCAAGTGCCGCAACACTTTTTTTTGTTGCCGCTGGATTTTGAAATGTTGAAAAATATTTCGGCAACCCTGATACGCCAGTCAATGACGCTGGCAGCCGCCTAAAATATCTCCAAGTGGGACAGGCCCTTAAGTCTGACAGTTCAAAATTTAATAACAATTTAGTTTATTTTAGTTTAGTTTAGTTTGGTTTAGAGATACAGCGCGGAAACAGGCCCTTCAGCCCACCGATCCGTGCCGACCAGCGTTCCACGCACACTAACACTATCCTACACCAGGGACACTGTTTCCTACATTTGTACCAAGCCAGTTAACCTACAAACCTGTACTTCTTTGGAGTGTGGGAGGGGTTAGATTTAGCTCTTAGGGCAAAGGGAATCAAGGGATATGGAGAAAAAGCCGGAACGGGGGACTGATTGTGGATGATCAGCCATGATCATATTGAATGGCGGTGCTGGCTCGAAGGGCCGAATGGCCTACTCCTGCACCTATTTTCTATGTTTCTATGCAACATAATTTTCGGAGAAAATCCACGCATTGACAGGGAGAGAATGTCCAAACTCCATCCAGACAACCCCCGTAGTCGGGATCGAACCTGGGTCTCGGGAGCTGCGCCACCGTACCACCCCTAAACACATATTCCTGAAATGCCCCTCCATTATCATGCACCCTGGTCAGCTAGCTCAACTAACAAGAGTGTAAGGTAAAGAAGACACAGAGTGTTGGAGTCACTCAGCGGGACAGGCAGCATCTCTGGAGAGAAGGAATGGGTGACGCTTCGGGTCGAGACCTTTCTTCAAACATTCAGGGGTTAGAGACATTTCCTCAGAGCCTGACGGGCTTCCATTGTTTTCTGTTTTCGCCCTTAATAAGTCAATTCTAAGAAGGACCCCAGTCAATCACAGGATGATGTTATTCTGCATCCATAATAGTGGAATTCTTTGCCACAGACGGCTGTGGAGGCCAACTCACCAAGAGGATATTTCTAAGGCAGAGATAGATAGATTCTTGATTAGTGCGGGGTGTCAGGGGTTATGGGGAGAAGGCAGGAGAATGGGGTTAGGAGGGAGAGATAGATCAGCCACGATTGAATGGCCGAATTCTACTCCTATCACTTATGAAATAGGCAATAATTAGCAATTAGTTCATGATCATGTGCTGTCTGCACGGAGTTTGTCTGTTCTCCCCGTGACTGCGTGGGGTTTCTCTGGGAGCTCCGGTTTCCCTCCACACTCCAAAGACGTGCAGGTTTGAAGGTTAATTAGCCTGGTGTAAGTGTAAACTGTCCCTAGTGGGTGTGTTGGTTAGCGTTAGTGTGCGGGGATCGCTGGTCGGCGCGGACTCGGTGGGCCGAAGGGCCTGTTTCCACTCTGTATCTCTGAACTAAACTAAACGGAAAGGAATGTGCGATGTTTCGGATCGAGGCCCTTCCTCAGATAGAGAGTCAGGGGAGAGGGGAACTAGAGATATGGAAAGGTACAGAGAACAGATGCCTGAAAGGTATGTCAAGAGCAAATCAAAGCCAGCGACAATGATCAAGGGAAGGCAGAGGAGCCCACAATGGTCCATTGTTGGTTGTGGAAAGGGTGACTACGAGTGGACGCAAACAGTGACACACAGCAGGACGAGACTTGTGCGGGGGGGGACTGGAGGTGATAAAAGGCCAGAACGAAACATAGAAAATAGATGCCGGGGGAGGCCATTTGGTCCTTCGAGCCTGCGACAAAGAGGTAGGAACCAGTCTTAAAATGTGGGCTGACCCGTCTGAACACGAGCATAAAACTAAACATAATTCTTTGCTCCATGAGATGAGAAGGCATCTCTCCCAAGGTGCCACAGGGTTGTAGATGTCAAATCAACGGCTTGGATAGTAAGATCTTCACAGGTAAGGATTCTCCCTCCTTCCCCTTCCCACCCCAGATTTCCCAGAGCCCACTGTCTCCTCATCATCCTTTCTGATGATCCATCCTCCTCATCATCCTTCCCCCCACATCAGTCTGAAGAAGGGTCTCGACCCGAAACGTCACCTATCCCTTCGCTCCATAGATGCTGTCTCACCCGCTGGGGTTCTCCAGCATTTTCATCTACCTTCACAGGTAAGGAGGTAGTTTTCAAGAGAGAGTTAGATTTAGCTCTTAGGGCTAAAGGAATCAAGGGATATGGGGAGATATGATCATGGCCGATCATATTGAATGGAGGTGCTGGCTCGAAGGGCCGATTGGCCTACTCCTTTCTGCACCTATTTTCTATGTATGATGGGGATTCATAATTAACCTTCAGGTAAATGCAGACGTACCTGAGACTGCTGACAAGCCATTGTTGGCCTGTTTCTACCGGCAACCTCCTGTAACCCAGGACTCTGGAGATTATTATATCTTTTTGTTCAAAACTCTTGAATTTATAGACCGCGCTGCGTGACCCCGTCAGCTCCCAAGGTGGGCTTAAGCGGAGGAAGCGCTTCTGAAGGCTTTGTAAACCAGGAAACGAGGCATTTTGATTTGCATGTGTGCTTCAGCGGGGAATTCTGGACGGAAACGCTCTGACAGTTCTTCGTAGCAATAAACAGCAGGGTAATAATGGCCAAATGATCTGTTTTTTTTTCTCCAACGAACGGCAGCAAACATTACGGTGAAGAAAGCAGTGTCGCAGGTGGACAGGGTGGTGAAGAAAACCCGTGACACAAAACGCTGGAGTAACTCAGCGGGACGGGCAGCATCTCTGGAGAGGAGGAATGGGTGACGTTTCGGGTCGAGACCCTTCTTCAGACTGAGAGTCGGGGGAGAGGGAGACCAGAGATATAGAAAGGGCAAAGGACGTTTATTGTCACATACACCAATTGGCGTAGTGAAATTTGTCTTGCCTTGCAGCACATAGATAAAGATAAGACAAAACATTAAAGAATTTAACAATGAACATAAAAAAAACATCCCCCCACAGTGGTTCCCATTATGAGGGAAGGCACAAAGTCCAGGCCCCATCCTCTTGTTCACCCATAGTCGGGCCTATTGAGGCCTCCACAGTCGCCGCTACGGGGGCCGATGTTCCAGGCCCTTCTTTGCCGGGTGATGGTGCTCCGGCGGCGGGAGAACCCTCTCAGCTACTCGGGGTGTCTGTAACGGCCGCTTCCTTGCTGGAGACCGCGGCTTCCGACCCCAAAAGGCCGCGCTGGATGGAGCTCCACAACTGGCGATCTCGCCGAGAGATCCCACGCCCCCCGACGTTAAAGTTGAGGTTCAGCGCCGCCGCCCGCCGCCGGCCGCTCCACAGTCCCGCAGCTCCGCGACGTTCTCCTGCGGTCTTCAGCTCACCGGAGCTCCAGCGCGGCGACCCAGGCAAGGCATCGCCCGCGATGGCGCTCCAGCGCTGCGCCGCTGCCGAAGCCGTGACTCTGGGCGGTCCCCCCAGGAAACGCCGCTCCGGGCCTGCTGGTAGGCCGCGAGGACGGGTCGACGGTGCTGCCTCTCCGACCAGGTAGGGACCCTAGAAAGCAGTTTCCCCCTTCCCCTCCCCCCCCCCACATAAAAAAAGGCTAGGAGTCTGAAAACAGAAAAACTCAACTAACTAAAAATTTAAAAAAAGGAGAAAAAACGTACAGTTGCAGGCTGGGCAGCCATACCCGTATAGGACGAGAGAGAGGTATAGAACAAATGAATGAAAGATAAGCATAAAGGTAATGATGATAAAGGAAACAGGTTATTGTTAGCTGCGGGCTAGGTGATAATGAGTCAATCCAGACTATGAAACTCACCAGTACAACAGTGAAACTAGTATAACAACTCGGGTGGGGGAGGGACAAATAGGGAGAGGATGCAAGCTTTACATAGACAACAGACAATAGGTGCAGGAGTAGGCCATTCGGCCCTTCGAGCCAGCACCGCCATTCCATGCGATCATGGCTGATCATCCCCAATCAGTACGACCTCCCGGTGGCTCAGCACTTCAACTCCCCCTCCCATTCCGTATCCGACCTCTCGGTCCTGGGCCTCCTCCACGGCCAGAGTGAGCAACACCGCAAGTTGGAGGAACCGCACCTCATATTCCGCTTGGGGAGTCTGCATCCTCTGGGCTTGAACATTGAATTTTCTCAATTCTGTTAACCCTTGCTGTCTCCTCCCTTTCCCACCTCTCCCTCAGCCCTCGGGCCCTGGCATTCCCTCTATCTCTATCTCCCTCCCCCACCCTAGTCACACCAGCTTCTCATTTTCACATCACAAACAGCTTACAATGGCTTGTTCCCTTTATCATCGATACTTTTTTGCATATCTTTCATTCATTGTTCTTTATCTCTCCACATCACCGTCTATATCTCTCGTTTCCCTGATCCCTGACCAGTCTGAAGAAGGGTCTCGATCCGAAACGTCGCCTATCTCCTTCGCTCCTTAGATGCTGCTGCACCCGCTGAGTTTCTCCAGCCTTTTGTGTAACCCCAATCAGTACCCCGTTCCTGCCTTCTCCCCATATCCCCTGACTCCGCTATCTTTAAGAGCCCTATCTAGCTCTCTTTTGAAAGCATCCAGAGAACCTGCCTCCACCCGCCTTCTGAGGCAGAGAATTCCACACTCACCACTCTCTGTATGAAAAAGTGTTTCCTCATCTCCGTTCTGAATGGCTTACTTCTTTTTCTTAAACTGTGGCAGGTACACAAAAGGCTGGAGAAACACAGCGGGTGCAGTAGCATCTAAGGAGCGAAGGAGATAGGCGACGTTTCGGGTCGAGACCCGTCTTCAGACTCAAACTGTGGCCCCGTTCATGCCTTCTCCCCATATCCCCTGACTCCGTAATCTTTAAGAGCCCTATCTAGCTCTCTCTTGAAAGTATCCAGAGAACCTGCCTCCACCATGGTAGAGAATTCCACAGACTGTGAGAAAAAGAGTTTCCTCGTCTATGTTCTAAATGGCTTACCCCTTATTCTTAAACCGTGGCCCCTGGTTCTGGACTCCCCCAACATCGGGAACATGTTTCCTGCCTCTAGCTTGTCCAAACCCTTAATAATCTTAAATGTTTCAATGAGATCCCTTTCCATCCTTCTAAACTTCAGAGTGTACAAGCCCAGCCGCTTCATTCTCTCAGCATATGACAGTCCCGCCATCCCGGGAATTAACCTTCTAAACCTACTCTGTACTCCCTCAATAGCAAGAATTTGCTAGTAGAAGTTAGAGAAGTCAATGTTCATGCCACTGGTGTGTAAGCTGCCAGAGCAAAATATGAGCCTCCAATTTGCGTTTGGCCTCACTCTGACAATGTAGGAGGCCCAGGTCAGAAAGCTCAGTGTGAAACATAGAAACATAGAAAATATGTGCAGGAGGAGGCCATTTGGCTCTTCGAGTCATTCATTGTGATCATGGCTGATCGTCCCCAATCAATAACCCGTGCCTGCCTTCTCCCCATATCCCCTGATTCCACCAGCCTCCAAGAGCTCTGTCTAACTCTCTCTTAAATCCATGCAGTGATTTGGCCTCCACTACCCTCTGTGGCAGGGAATTCCACAAATTCACAACTCTCTGGCTGAATTTTTCTCACCTCAGTCTTAAATGGCCTCCCCTTTATTCTAAGACTGTGGCCCCTGGTTCTGGACTCGCCCAATATTGGGAACATTTTTCCTGCATCTAGCTTGTCCAGTCCTTTTGTAATTTTATATTTTTCTATAAGACCCCCCCCCCCCTATAAGATCCCTCCTTCTATAAGAGGGATCTTATAGAAACATATGAAATTATCCATCTAAACTCCAGTGAATACAAGCCTAGTCTTTTCAATCTTAGGGAATGGGAATGGGAAGGGGAGTTAAAGAGTTTGGCAGATCACGTGGGCCAAGGCGGTCTGAGCAGAGGTGTTCAGTGAAAGGATCGCCCAGTCTTCATTTGGTTTCCATGTTGAACAAGAGTCCACTGCTTGAACGACAGATACAGTTGATGATAAACACAAAATGCTGGAGTAACTCAGTGGGCCAGGCAGTATTCACCCCGCCCTACTAGTTTCACTGTCATCGTCCTTAGATCCACTGTTCGAACCCCCTCATTATCACTTGATCCACAGCCAACAATGGAGCATTGTGGGCCCCATCTTTCCTTGATCATGCTTGATGGCTTTGATTGGTGTTTTTTTCATCCCTTTCATTCTTTTGTTTACTGCCCTCCTGACTCTCAGTCTGAAGAAGGGTCCTGACCTGAAACATCACTTGTTTAAGAAGGAACAGCGGATGCTGGAAAATCGAAGGTCGACAAAAATGCTGGAGAAACTCAGCGGGTGAGGCAGTTTCTATGGAGCGAAGGAAATAGGCGACATTTCGGGTCTGAAGAAGGGTTTCGACCCAAAACGTTGCCTATTTTCTTCGCTCCATAGATGCTGCCTCACCCGTTGAGATTCTCCAGCATTTTTGTCTACCTGAAACATCACTAATTCCTTTTCTCCTGGGATGCACGGTAGCGCGTTGTAGAATCACTGCCTTACAGCGCTCACAGCGCCAAAGACCAGGGTTCGATCCCGACTACGGGCGTTGTCTGTACGGAGTTTGTACGTTCTCCCTGTGACTGCGTGGGTTTTCTCCGGGTGCTCCGGTTTGAAACAAGTTTGAAACAAGTTTATTCATGGATAACCCCTTGAGATGAACAGTCATCTCGTATTCGAGGGGGTCCAACATAGAACATACAGCACGACATAACATACATAGAGGCTCTCATTGACCCACCTACCCACACACTAATCCCAAACCCCTCCATCCCCACTGGTTATAGTTTATGACAATTGTTAATTGACTTTACATATCCAATAATAATAAGTTATGTGTTACAGCATAATGTTGATGCATAATACCATATACCACCTATCATACATCGTACGTTAGGTGGTACGTTGGACCCCCTCGTTTTCGAGGGGGTCCAACGTTATTACATGATATGTATTAAAGAAGGAACTGCAGATGCTGGAGAATCGAGGGTACACAAAAAGCTGGAGAAACTCAGCGGGTGCAGCAGCATCTATGGAGCGAAGGAGATAGGCGACGTTTCGGGTTGAGACCCATATTACATGATATATTATTTCATAGTATTGTGACATAATGCAATATGACCTTGTTACACTATGCAATACAATAATACATGAGTGCAATGGCAATGCATATGCAATAGCTATGCCAAATGATCACACACAGAGCAAGCTAGATAAAGGAGCTCGAAGACTCCCACACTCCAAAGACGTGCAGGTTACGTGAAGGTTAATTGGTCCCCTGTAAACTGTCCTCCGTGTGTGTAGGATAGAACAAGTGTGAGGGCAATCATTGGTCGGCATGGCTCAGCGGGACAGGCAGCATCTCTGGAGAGAAGGTATGGGCGACGATTTGGGTCGAGACCCTTCTTCAGACCGAGAGTCGGGAGGGAAAGGGAAGCGGGAGATATGGGCGGGTGATGTGGAGAGATATAGAACAAATGAATGAAAGATATGCAAAAACAGGAAACTCGCCATTGTTGGCTGTGGGCTAGGTGAAAACGAGAAGCTGGCGAAAATTGGGTGAGGGAGGGAATGCAGAGAACGAATGCAGTGGTTACTTGATTCTTCATTCATCATCGGTGAAAACATTAGCGACGCAGTGGCGCTGGTTTCCGACGGGACGGTGACGGACGCACCACACGTCTCGGGGTGGTGATGGAGGCAGATACGATAGTGATGTTTAAGAGGCTTTTAGATAGGTGCACGGAAGTGCAGGGAATGGAGGGATACTTGCGTGTGAGTTTAGTTTAGAGATACAACGAGGAAACAGGCCCTTCGAACCACCGAGTCCGCACCCACCAACTATTCCCGCACACTAACACTATCCTACACTTTACAAGCCAATTAGCCAACAAACCTGTGCGTCTTTGGAGTGCGAGAGGAAACCGGAGTAAAACCCACGCAGGTCACGGGGAGGACGTACAAACTCCGTACAGACAGTAACGTAGTCGGGATGGAACCCAGGTCTCTGACGCTGTAACGCAGCAACTCTACCGCTGTGCCACCGTACCGCCCATATATACGTGTGTGTGTGTGTGTGTGTGTGTGTGTGTGTGTGTGTGTGTGTGCGCGTGCGTGTGCGTGTGTGTGCGCATGTGTGTGTGTGTGCGTGTGTGTGTGTGTGTGTGTGTGTGTGTGTGTGTGTGTGCGTGCGTGTGTGCGTGTGTGCTTGTGCGTGTGTGTGCGTGTGCGCGTGTGCGCGTGTGTGCGTGTGTATGTGTGCGTGTGTGTGTGTCACGCACTAAACTTTCTCTTGCTCGATTATTATAGTGTTTACACCATGTTCACATATTCTGGTGTGCTGCTGCAAGTAAGAATGTCATTGTTCTACCTCGGACAATAAAATGCTCTTGACCCTTGACTCCTGACAATCTGCCACAGGCAATGATGGTCCAATTCTACACGGCCATCGTAGAGTCTGTCCTCACCTTCTCCATCATGGTCTGGTTTGGCTCAGCCACCAAGCATGACATTAAGAGGCTGCAGCGCATCATTTGCTCAGCTGAGAAGGTTGTTGGCTGCAACCTTCCCCCCATTGACGAACTGTACAATGCAAGGGCCAGGAAGCGAGCGGGCAAGATCATCTCTGACCCCTCTCACCCTGGCCACAAACTCTTTGAATCACTCCCTCTGGAAGGCGACTCCGGACTGTCAAAGCCGCCACAGCCGGACATAAAAACTGTTTCTATCCACGAGTAGTTGCTCTACTCAATAACCAAAAATCTGTAGCCTCCCTTTGATCTGGTATTTTATTCATTCACATGTTTAATCGATAATGTTTTATTATTAATGTTTAACATTTTATGTGTCATTCCTGTCTCTGTATGTCATGTTGTCACTTGCGGGCGGAGCACCAAGGCAAATTCCTTGTATGTGAATACTTGGCCAAGAAACGTATTCATTCATTCATCGTGTAGAGGCAGATGAGATCGTTTGAACTTGGCATCATGGTCCGAAGGGCCTGTCCCAGTGCCGTCCAGTTCTACGTTGTATGTTCAGGCTGACGGCTGAGCGATGTAAGAGTACTGACCCAATTAAATCCATACCCTGCGCTCAGCCCAAAAGCACAGTGATTTTATGTGGTGCAATTCAAAACCTTATCACCATAAAAACTGACATTTATTGGTCTGGGCCAATGTGCAGACACGCAGCAGCCAAATTCTCAACGCTAAAGCAATGAGAAACAGTGCATGTAACCTGGAAAAGAAAATTGAGATTGAGGGTTTTTTATTAAGCTGTGTGAGAGGTAACTAAAATATTGTTTCAACTGAACTTTATCACTCCAGTCACTGCAGCCAACTCTTGTCAAGTCTGGTGGTGTTTGATTGACGAGTTTCACAGACAAGCTGTACAATTCAGGGCGGCACGATGGAAGGCGACTCCGGACGATCCGGGTTCCATCCCGACCACGGGTGCTGTCTGTACGGAGTTTGTACGTTCTTCCCCCGTGACCCGCCAGGGGTTCTCCCCGGGGCGCTCCAGGTTTCCTCCCGCACTCCAAAGGCGTGCGGGTTCAGTTCGGTTCAGCTCAGTTCAGTTTATTGTCACAGTGTCACGAGGTACAGCGAAAAGCTTTTTGTCGCGTGCTAACCAGTCAGCGGAAAGACAATAGGACCAGCTAGATGCAGGATAAATGTTCCCAATGTTGGGCCAGTCCAGAACCAGGGGCCACAGTCTCAGAATAAAGGGGAGGTCATTTAAGACTGAGGTGAGAAAAAACGTTTTCACCCAGAGAGTTGTGAATTTGTGGAATTCCCTGCCACAGAGGGCAGTGGAGGCCAAGTCACTGGATGGATTTAAGAGAGAGTTGGATAGAGCTCTAGGGGCTGGTGGAAACAAGGGACATGGGGAGAAGGCAGGCACGGGTTATTGATAGCAGACGATCAGCCATGATCACAATGAATGACGGTGCTGGCTCGAAGGGCCGAAAGGCCTCCTCCTCCTGCACCTATTTTCTATGTTTCTATGTATTCTAATACATGATTAGATTCGAGCCACACACAGTGTACAGATACATGATAAGGGAATAACATTTAGCGCAAGGTAAAGCCAGCAAAGTCCGATCAAGGATAGTCCGAGGGTCACCAATGAGGTAGATAGTAGTTCGGGACCGCTCTCTGGTTGTGGTAGGATGGTTCAGTTGCCTGATAACAGCTGGGAAGAAACTGTCCCTGAATCTGGAGGTGTGCGTTCGTTTTCACACTTCTGTACCTCTTACCCGATGGGAGAGGGGGGAAGAGGGAGTGGCCGGGGTGCGACTGGTCCTTGATGATGCTGCTGGCCTTGCCGAGGCAGCGTGAGGTGTAGATGGAGTCAACAGAAGGCAAGACAGACACAAAATGTTGGATTAACTCAGCGGGAAAGGCAGCATCTCTGGAGAGAAGGAATGGATGACGTTTCTGGTCGAGACCCTTTCTTCAGACTAGTTAGGAATAAGGGGAAACGAGAGATATATGTAGACGATGATGTAGAGAGATGGGGATCGGTTTGGGTGATGGGCTGGGCTACGTCCACAATTCACTGCCACCTGATCACACTCTCAGCACACGTCACCTTCAGTCTGAAGAAGGGTCTTGACCCAAAACGTCACCCATTCCTTCTCTCCAGAGATGTCACCTGACCCGCTGAGTTACTCCAGCTTTTTGTGTCCATCTTCGGTTTAAACCAGCATCTGCAGTTCCTTCCTCCACTCATCACCCAGTCCTGATTAGACACAGGACATTGAAAAAGCATCAGAAACTCAAGGAGCAGAACCCGAACAAATTAAGTCTCTAATGAGGTCCGTTACCTTCCTGTCTGTTAGGTTTTAATTGGAATGCTCTGCTCAATTCTTTTTCATACTCATTCACGAGCATCATCGTTTTATCATTGTCATTTCCTTTCTGAGTGCATATCAGAATGAAAAGATTCCTGGGCAACTTACACCACAGCGGTATGAACATTGACTTCTCTAACTTCAAGTCCCTGGTTTGGCAACCTTGTTCTGCGTAGGGGCCGGGGCGCATGTCTGTGAGCGGATGGCGGGCCACATCTATCACGTGGACACATGGATCCCGCCCCGGATGGCAGGCATCAAATCACGTGTTCACAGAAGGCAGACAAAAAATGCTGGAGGAACTCAGCGGGTGAGGCAGCCTCGTGCAACCTCGCATGTCTCACCCGCTGAGTTTCTCCAGCATTTTTTGTCCACCTTCGGTTTTTCCAGCATCTGCAGTTCTTTCTTAAACGTGTTCACAGGAGGTGCGGGGTCGTGCCGGCGGCTTTGCGCAGGATGCGGTACAGACAGAGCTCGGCCGCACTCAGCGGGCCGGATGATCACGGGAAAATATATCCGCCTGCGGGCAGATTATTTCGGGTTACGGGCCGCATCCGGCCCGGGGGCCGTGGGTTGCTGACCCCTGAGGCAACCCTTCCATCCGCTCTCTCTCCATCCCCTCTCCTTCCCAGTACTCCCACCAGTCTGACTGTCTCCAACCACACCTTATCTCTGTTTCTTTTGTGGTCACCTTCTCTCAGCTAATAATGATCTAGTCTACACGTCCCCGATGTTGGGGGAGTCCAGAACCAGGGGCCACAGTTTAAGAATAAAGGGTAAGCCATTTAGAACGGAGACGAGGAAACACTTTTTCACACAGATAGTGGTGAGTCTGTGGAATTCTCTGCCTCAGAGGGCGGTGGAGGCCAGTTCTCTGGAATCTTTCAAGAGAGAGTAACTTGGGCGTCATTTGAGCGTCACGCAGGTGGCGCGCGAGGATTTTGGGAATCCCCAAATCCTGACACGCCGCGCGCTACCGCGCGTCACTGCCTACGCCACCGCGTCTCACCACGCGTCATGCCCGCATAATGCACGCGTCGCGCGTCGTATCGTGTAAATGACGCGCAAATAACGCCCAAGTGGGACAGGCCCTTTTGATAGAGCTCTTAAAAATAGCGGAGTCAGGGGATATGGGGAGAAGAAGAATGGCGCAACTTCCATCATTGTTCAGCTTCTGTCAAGGAGAAGCTGTATTTCACCCTCGTTAGACCTCATCTGGACTACGCAGTTGCAGCTTGGGACCCATACACAGATAAAAACATTTCATCCATCGAACGTGCCCAAAGGCAGGCCGCTCGATTTGTTACTAACACCTATGAGAGAGAAGCGAGTGTCACCAAACTTCTGAATTCTCTGGGGTGGAACCTTCTCCAAGACAGACGTGAAGCTCACCGTTTGACCTGTTTTTACAAAATGTTAAATGGTCAGCTAGACATAGATCACAAGACCTACACCAACCCCAAACCAATTAGGAGCAGACGAGGGCATTCGATCCAATTTGTGGTCCCAGCCACAAAGACAGATGTGTACAGCAATTCGTTCTCCCCACGCACTATTAAAGCATGGAATAATCTCCACCAAACCACGGTTGCCCAGCCAGATGCAACTACATTTAAAGTGGCACTTTCTTCCCAATAACCCTCTCTGGCTAAACCCCTCCCTTCACCACCTCCAGTTTAAATTCCAGTTGGAATATTTTGGAGGACCAAGTAACCAAGAACCAAGAAGGCAGGAACTGGGTAATGATTGGGGATGATCAGCCATGATCACATTGAATGGCGGTGCTGGCTCGAAGGGCCGAATGGCCTACTGC
The DNA here is from genome assembly GCA_035221665.1 of Okamejei kenojei. Taxonomy (NCBI): domain Eukaryota; kingdom Metazoa; phylum Chordata; class Chondrichthyes; order Rajiformes; family Rajidae; genus Okamejei; species Okamejei kenojei. The sequence goes on along the minus strand of CM069140.1, from coordinate 77,005,569 downwards.
ACCTATTGTCTATTGTCTATTGACTCCATACCTTGGAGCGCGGGAGGATGAGGGGTGAGTCTGTACGTTCTCCCTGTGACTGCGTGGGTTGTCTGCGGGTGCTCCAGTTTCCTCCCACACGCAGGTTTGTAGGTTAATTGGCTTCAGTGAAATTGTAAATTGTCCCCAGTGTGTTGGATAGAGTTAGTGTATGGGGAATAGACACAAAATGCTGGAGTAACTCAACGGGACAGGTGGCATCTCTGGACAGAAGGAACTGGAGACATTTTGGTTTGAGACCCTCCTTGAGAGTCAGGGGAGAGGGAGACAGAGATATGGAAGGGAGAGCAAAAGGGTCGAAAATCAAGGAAAATGTACAATGGATCATTGTTAGCCCGGGGAAGGGGATCTCCATTCCGGTTTTCATGCCTTACACTTCCTTATCTATGTAACTCCATCTCCCCTGACATCCGTCTGAAGAAGGGTCTCGACCCGAAACGTCACCCATTCCTTCTCTCCAGAGATGCTGCCTGGCCCGCTGAGTTACTCCAGCATTTTGTGTCTGTCTTGAGAATGAAAAGATTCCTGTCTTTTGCAACCTTTGATTTTCTTCGAGGAATTATTCCATTTGAAATAATGTTGCTGCTTTTGTTCAATAAATAATTTATTGCCTGTTTATTCTGTAATCTATTGAATACTGTGTTATAGAGTCATAGAGTGAGGAAACAGGCCCTTCGGCCCAACTTGCCCACACCGGCCAACATGCCCCATCTACACTAGTCCCAACTGCCTGCGTTTGGTCCATATCCCTCTTAAGCCTATCCATGTACCTGTCTAACTGTTTCTCATTCGTTGCGATAGTCCCAGCCTCAACTACCTCCTCCGGCAGCTAGTTCCATACATCCACCGCCCTTTGTGTACAAAAATCAGATTCCTATTAAATCATTCACTCCTCACTTTTTCTACAACTGTCCTCTCCCACTGTGTGTTAATACCTTTCATGGCCCCAATGTACTCAGCCACGCTGAAGGAGAGAACAGAGGGGCAGGAACTGAGACAGGAGACTGTGGCGGTCTCTGAAACTAACAGGTAGCAACGATGTACAACCTCCCTTCCATCGACTCCATCTACACCTCACGCTGCCTCGGCAAGGCCAGCAGCATCATCACGGACCAGTCCCACCCCGCACACTCCCTCTTCTCCCCTCTCCCATCGGGCAAAAAGGGACAGACGTGTGAAAACGCACACAACCAGATTCGGGGTAGACAGAAATGCTGGAGAAACTCAGCGGGTGAAGCAGCATCTATGGAGCGAAGGAAATAGGCGACGTTTCGGGTCGAGACCCTTCTTCAGACTGATGTAGGGTGGGGGGTGGGGGTGGGAAGAAGAAAGGAAGAGGCGGAGACAGTGGGCTGAGGGAGAGCTGGGAAGGGGAGGAGAAAGCAGGGACTACCTGACAATGGAGAAGTCAATGTTCATCCCGCTGGGGTGTAAACTGCCCAAGCGAAATATGAGGTGCTGCTCCTCCAATTTACGGTGGGACTCACTCTGGCCATGGAGGAGGCCCAGGACAGAAAGGTCGGATTCGGAATGGGATGGGGAGTTGAAGTGCTGAGCCACCGGGAGGTCGGGTTGGTTATTGTGAACCGAGCGGAGGACCCCCGGATCCAGTTGTACTTCCCCTTTTCCCAACTTGACACCATTTAGATACCTCGGTACACATGGCAATAACTAAAATAAACTAATGATCTGTGCAGACAATATCGGCCGGTTCTGCTCACGTATAGTTACAAAAGTAATGAGCATTTGGGTTCTAGTTTAGTTTAGTTTAATTTAGTTTAGCGATACAGCGCGGAAAACAGGCCATTCGGCCCGCTGAGACCGTGCCGTCCCCGCACACTAACTCTACCGTTGCGCCACCGTGCCACACATCGGTAACTTTTTCACACAAAGGGTGGTGGGTGGGTGTATGGAACGAGCTGCCGGAGGAGGTAGTTGAGGCAGGGACTATCCCAACGTTTAAGAAACGTTATGCAGGTACATGGATAGGTCAGGTTTGGAGGGATATGGGCCAGACGCGGGTAGGTGGGACTAGTGTAGATGGGACATGTTGGTCGGTGTTGGCAAGTTGGGCCGAGGGGCCTGTTTCCACATTGTATCACTCTATGACTCTGTCTCTGTGTCTCTGTGTCTCTGTGTCGCCGTGTCTCTGTGTCTCTGTGTCTCTGTGACTCTGTGTCTCTGTGACTCTGTGTCTCTGTGTCTCTGTGACTGTGTCTCTGTGTCTCTGTGACTCTGTGACTCTGTGTCTCTGTGTCTCTGTGACTCTGTGTGTCTCTGTGTCTCTGTGACTGTGTCTCTGTGACTCTGTGTCTCTGTGACTGTATCTCTGTGACTCTCTGTGTCTGTGACTGTGTGTCTGTGTCTCTTTGTCTGTGTGTCTTTGTGACTCTGTGTCTCTGTGTCTCTGTGACTCTGTGTCTCTGTGTCTCTGTGACTCTGTGACTCTGTGACTCTGTGACTCTGTGTCTCTGTGTGTCTCTGTGTCTCTGTGTCTCTGTGACTCTCTGTGTCTCTGTGTCTCTGTGTCTCTGTGTCTCTGTGACTCTGTGACTCTGTGTCTCTGTGTGTCTCTGTGTCTCTGTGTCTCTTTGTCTGTGTCTCTGTGTCTCTGTGACTCTGTGTGTCTCTGTGTCTCTCTGTGTCTGTGTCTTTGTGACTCTATATGTCTCTGTGTCTCTGTGTCTCTGTGTCTCTGTGACTCTGTGACTCTGTGTCTCTGTGTCTCTCTGTGTCTCTGTGTCTCTGTGACTCTGTGACTCTGTGTCTCTGTGTGTCTCTGTGTGTCTCTGTGTCTCAGTGTCTCTGTGAATTGTAGTTTGTATAGAGCTTGTTAAACCTGTCACCAGTACTGGATCGGTGACTGACTGAATCATTCCATTTCTCTGCCACGATATTCTTCATACACATCCTTGTTAAATAGACCACAATTACCTTTGAAATGACATGATCATCTCTTTCAAGTAGTCATGAGCATGATGCTATTACTCGTGCTAGCGGACACAGCCTGGTACTGGAGATGACCCTGCCGATCAGACGTCTAAGCTCTGAGGGAAGGTTCGGTGATTTTGAAGCCTGCAACTCTGCCTCATCAGTGCGATAGCCAGAGGGTGGTGAATCTGTGGGAATCATTGCCACAGAAGGGGAGGTCTCGGTGGCGCAGCGGTAGAGCTGCTGCCTTACAGGGCTTGCAGCGCCGGAGACCCGGGTTCGATCCCAACCACGGGCGCTGTCCGTACGGAGTTTGCACGTTCTCCCCGTGACCTGCGTGGGTTTTCTCCGAGATCTTCGGTTTCCTTCCGCACTGCGAAGACGCGCAGGTTTGTAGGTTAATTGGCTTGGATTTGGGGGGGTGGGAGATTGCAACCTTCACGCGGTCCGCCCTGTTTCGACTAATGCAATCGACTTGACGCGCACAAACGGAAGATCAAATAGAACAAGTTGTCCAACAACTTTAGGCTGCGCACGCCACTCGAAAGAAGAAGAAGGCTTGGATTTGTACACTTGGTATAAATGTGAATCTCTAGTGTGTGTAGGCTTGTGTTAGTGTGCGGGGATCGCTGGTCGGTGCGGACTCGGTGGGCCGAAGGGCCTGAATCCGTACTGTATCTCTAAACTAAACTAAACTTAACTAAACGAAGGCTGTGGAGGCCAAGTCAGTGGATATTTTTAAGGCAGAGATAGATAGATTCTTGATTAGTGCGGGTGTCAGGAGAATGGGGTTGAGAGGGAGAGATAGATCAGCCATGATTGAATGGCGGAGTAGACTTGATGGGCCGAATGGCCTAATTCCACTCCCATCAGATGGTCTTAATTAGGCCATTTGGCCCATCACGTCTACTCCATGCTTTATGCGCCTGGAGTGTGCAGAGACAAAATGGCAGACTGACAGAATATATCGAGGCAAGTTTAGTTTAGTTTAGAGGTACCACGCGGAAACAGGCCCCTTGTCCCCCCACTAATCCACACCGACCTGTGATCCACACACTCTAACACTCTCCTACACACACTAGGGACCAAAGCCAATTAACCTACAAACCTGTACATCTTTGGAGTGCGGGTGGAAACCGGAGCATCCGGAGAAACCCCACGCAGGTCACGGGGAGAGCGTGCAAACTCCGTACGGACAGCAGAGTGCGCGCTATTTACGCATTGCTAAATCCTGCCGAAACTTGTCCTTCCACAAGTTTGTCTTGGGATGGTGAACTTCAAGTGTTGGGGTCAATGTTAGATCTTTAGATTCTAGAGATACAGCGTGGAAATAAGGCCCTTCGGCCCACCGAGTCCGCGCCGACCAGCGATCACCCACTATCACTATCCTACACACACTAGGGACAATTTCCAATTCACAGAAGCCAATTCACCTACAATACAGGACATCTTTGGAGTGTGGAAATCGGGGATCCCGGAGAAAACCCACGCGGGCCACGGGGAGAACGTACAAACTCCGTACAGACAGCACGCCACAGTCAGGATCTTGTATTCACTGGAGTTTAGAAGGATGAGGGGGAATCTTATAGAAACATATAAAATTATAAAGGGACTGGACAAGCTAGATGCAGGAAAAATGTTCCCAATGTTGGGCGAGTCCAGAACCAGGGGCCACAGTCTTAGAATAAAGGGGAGGTCATTTAAGACTGAGGTGAGAAAAACCTTTTCACCCAGAGAGTTGTGAATTTATGGAATTCCCTGCCACAGAGGGCAGTGGAGGCCAAGTCACTGGATGGATTTAAGAGAGAGTTAGATAGAGCTCTAGGGGTTAGTGGAGTCAAGGGATATGGGGAGAAGGCATGGACGGGTTATTGATTGGGGACAATTGGCAATGATAATATTGAATGGCGGTGCTGGCTCGAAGGGCCGAAGGGCCTCCTCCTGCACCTAAATTCTATGATTCTATGTTTCTGTGTTTCTATGCCACCGCGCTGCCCTAGATACCATCAGAACACAGCTAGTTAAAAGAGAAATAATCGTGTAGGTGCGGGATTCTGTCACAGTTCAGTTAATTGGTGGATGTCTGGTGATTCATTGCAAACTCGTCCGAAATCTTTGAAGTGTTGATAGATGTTCTGGGTCCCCACAAACAGTTTCGCTAACTTAACGAAACATCATTCTCACATTAATCTCACAATCTGTCAGCTTTGCACACAGACCGGCTCTCCGCTATATCATCTGAATGCCCGGCTGCATAACAGCACCTGGTGCCAGCTTGCCGAACTTGTATAAAAAACATGAACAGGCTTCACTTGCAGCGGGCTGCTTCAAAGCTGAACCCGGAGAACTCCACCTTATCTGTTAAAGGCAGAAGATGTGTCGGGTTAAAGCTTCACGCTGGGACAGGCTGTCTCCTGTAATTGCGGCTCAGAGGAATGAAGGAGCAACTTTCTAGTGATGGTTTAGTGATGGAGAAGCTTGTGTGGACCTGAGATCCTGAGAGCGATGCCGTCTGGAGCTACGCCCCTGGTAGGGCCACCCATGGAGGTTTAGGCCTTCAGCATGGAGGCAGGCCCTTCGGCCCATCGAGCCCATGCCGACCATCGATCAACTATACACCGATACACAGGGCAAGGCGGCGCAGCGGCAGAGTTGCTGCCTTTCAGCGCTCGCAGCGCCGGAGACCCGGCTTCGATCCTGACTATAGGGTGCTGTCTGTACGGAGTTCGCACATTCTCCTCGTGACCTGCGCAGGTTTTCTCCGAGATCTCCGGTTTCCTCCAACGCTCCAAAGACGTGCAGGTTTGTGGGTTACTTGGCTTGGTATCAATGAAAAATTGTCCCCAGTGTGTGTAGGGTAGTGTTAGTGTGCGGGGATCGCTGGTCGGTGCGGGCTCGTTGGGCTGAAGGGCCTGTTTCCGCCTGTCCCCGTGCTGTATCGCTGAAACCAAACTAATCTAATCTAAACTAAACTAAACTAGTTCTATCGTGTGCACAACGGACAATTTATCGAAATCAATTAACCTACAAACCTGCACGTCTTTGGAGTGTGGGAGGAAACCGGTGCTCCCAGAGAAAACCCACGCAGGCCACGGGGAGAACGTACAAACTCCGTACAGGCAGCGCCCGTGGTCGGGATGGAACCCGGGTCTCTGGCGCTGTGAGGCAGCGACTCTACCACTGCGCCACCGTGCCTCCGTTTTTGGCTCAGGGTTCATCTCTTGGCTTTAGAGATACAACGTGGAAACAGGCCGATCGAGTCCACGCCAACCAGCGGTCACCTCTACACTAGTTCCGCCCTACGCGCTCCGGACAATTTGCAGAATGCTGGTTTGCAGAATGCTGGTTTATACCAGAGATTGATGTAAGGAGCTGGAGTAACTCAACGGATCAGGCAGCGTCGCTGGAGAAACTTACAAAATTCTTAAGGGGTTGGACAGGCTAGATGCAGGAAGATTGTTCCCGATGTTGGGGAAGTCCAGAACAAGGGGGTCACAGTTTAAGGATAAGGGGGAAGTCTTTTAGGACCTAGATGAGAAAATCATTTTTCACACAGAGAGTGGTGAGTCTCTGGAATTCTCTGCCACAGAAGGTAGTTGAGGCCAGTTCGTTGGCCATATTTAAGAGGGAGTTGGATGTGGCCCTTGTGGCTGAAGGGATCAGGGGGTATGGAGAGAAGGCAGGTACAGGATACTGAGTTGGATGATCAGCCATGATCATATTGAATGGCGGTGCAGGCTCGAAGGGCCGAATGGCCTGCTCCTGCACCTATTTTTTATGTTTCTATGTTTCTAAAAGGGACAGGTGACATTTTGAGTCAGGACTTTGCTTCAGAAGGAGACTTTTGGCCCAAAATGTCACCCATCCTTGTTCTCCAGAGCTGCTGCCTGAACTGCTGAGTTACTCCAGCACTTTGTGCCTATCTGCCAGTATCACATTCCCTCAGCTTTCAGACCAGTTTAGACTTTACTTTAAACTTTACTTTAGAGAAACGACGCAGAAACAGGCCCTTCGGCCCACCGTGTCCGCGCCGTCCAGCGGCCAGCCCGTACACTAGCGCTATCCTACGCACGCTGGGGACAATTCACAATTTTACCAAAGCCGATCAACGTAAATCCCGCGCGTCTTTGGAGTGTGGGTGGAAACTGGAGCACCCGGAGAAAACCCACGCAGGTCGCGGGTCACCGGTGTTTGTTGAATCGGGAAAATGAAATTCTGACTTGCAGCAGCACAGCTCATATGTCCCTCCATTCCCTGCATGAAAAGCCTCTTCAACGCCACTATCCTATCTGCCTCCCCCACCACCCCTGGCAGCGCGCTCCAGGCACCCACCACCCTCCGTGTGAAAATCCTGCCCTGCACATCTCATTTAAACTGAAACGCATGTGAGAGATTAAAGCACCATTCCATCCTTCCGTGCCTTGTTGCTCGGACAGTTTCAAGGCTGGCCCGGTTCCAAAGTTTTTGTTTCGGATAGTTGCGCCTGACTGGCTTTCACCCTCTTGTATCATGTGTTTCGCTCCAGTGACTAAACCCAGCGCCACCCTTATCCCCTTGCGGCACGATGGCGCAGCGGTAGAGTTGCCGCCTCGCAGCGCCAGAGGCCCGGGTTCCATCCTGGCCCTTGGTGCTGTCTGTGTGTGCGGGAGTTTTCACCTTCTCCCCGCGAATTTGCTCCGGTTTCCTCCCACGTCCCAAAGACCTGCGGGTGTGTCGATACGCTGGTCCTCCTCCGTGTTCGAGGAGTGGGGGCCTGAAGTGGGAAAACCTGGAACTAGTGTGATCGATGGTCAGCACGGACTCGGTGGGGCTGAAGGGCCTGTTTCCGTGCAGTATCTCTGAACGAAAACTGAACTAAATTGAATTCCGTGCGTTCAGATCCTTCACCTGCTGGGCAATGGGACTCAAGAGGACTATTTCCATTCAGAATCTTTCAAATCAATCAGTTGATCAGCCAATCACTCAATCAATCAATAAACAAATCAATAACTAAATAAACAAACAACAAATAAATAACTAAATAAACAAACAGACAGGCAGATAAATAAATAAATAAATGGACGGGTAGATAGATAAATAAATAAATAAATAGATCAATCAATCAATTGATCAATCAATCGACCAATCGATCAATCAATCGATCGATCAATCGATCAATTGATCAATCATCTATCCATCTCCATGAACCCCATTTATCAGTTTTTCATGAACCCCAGCCTCGAACATTTTGGTGATCCAAATGCTCGTTGAGATACTTAAATATTCTAAAGGGCCTGTCCCACTTACGCGACTTTTTCGGAGACTGCCGGCACCCATGGTCATGGTTGCAGGTCGCCGAAAATGTTCAACATGTTGAAAATCCAGCGGCGACCAGAAAGACGCTACGACTCTTTGGGCGACTGAGGAGACGACTCACGACCATACAGGCGACACCCTGGCGACATGTCGCGGGGTGATGCCTGTACGGCCGTGAGTAGTCGCCCAAAGAGTCGTACCTTGTTCTGGTCGCCGCCGGATTGTCAACATGTTGCGACTATGACGGGTGACGGCTAGTCGCCGAAACAAATCGGGTAAGCGGGACAGGCCCACAAGAGTCTCTAGCACTCCCTCTGCCAGTATGTTGCACATTCCAACCAGCTTCTTCCTGACGTATCCTCATCACCTACCACCCACACCACAGTGGGAAGCCCTGCTATGGAGTAAACTTTCCGATCTACACTGTCTATGGCCCTCATAATTTTGTACACCTCACTCTAGTCATGTCATAAGGAATAGGAGTAGAAATTAGGCCATTCGGCCCATTTACGCTATTTAATCAAGGCTGATCTAACTCTCCCTCCTAACCCCATTCTCCCGCCTTCTCCCCATAACCCCTGACACCCGCACTAATCAAGAATCTGTCTATCTCTGCCTTAAAAATATCCACTGACTTGGCCTCCACCGCTGTCTGTGGCAAAGAATTCCACAGATTCACCACCCTCTGACTAAAGGAGTCTTCCTCAGCCTCCACAATTCCATGGAAAACAAGCCACCGATATCTCCCAATGTCTTTGTAAAGCAGCTTTCCCACTTGGGCGACCTAATTGGCGAGTTTAGAAGACTTTTAAAAAATGACATGTTGAAGACCTCCTTCGACTAAGTTGAAGACTAGCTTTGACTAGCTACAACTAGCTACAACTAGCTACGACTAGCTACGACTAGCTACGACTAACATCGGGAAAATTGGACACCGAATAGTGGAGAGTGAAGACGACGTCCTTCGACCTCCCTTCAACTACGATGAAGACTATCTACGACTACCTACCACTACCCTCGATTACCTACGACTAACATGCCGACCTACTACGACTAAACCTACGAGTAAAAAAAGTATCGATTTTTCATGGCGACCTTTTTTTACTCGCGGGCATTTTTCAGCATGTTGAAAAAAGCTCCGCGATCTAGCTGAGGCCTCGAGTACTCGGGGGCTACTCTCGAGCATGAAGGAGAGTTACGAAGACCTCCTAGGACCTCGTGTCGACCATGCTGCGGGTATGAGTCGAGGGCGAACTCGCCAGAACTCGCGGATTAGGTCGCCCGAGTGGGACAGGCCCTTAACAGGCCCTTCGGCCCAGCAAGTCAGTGCCGACCAGCGATACCCGCACACTACCACTATGCTACACAAACAAGGGGCAATTTTACATTTTTACCAATGCCCAATTAACCTGCACGTCCTTGCGGGGTGTAGGACGAAACCAGAGCACCTGCGGAAAACTCACACAGATCACGGGGAAAACGTGCAAACTCCGTACAGACAGCACCTGTAGTCAGGATCGAACCCGGGTCACTGGCATTGTAATGCCCCTGTCCCACTTAGGAAACCTGAATGGAAACCTCTGGAGACTTTGCGCCCCACCCAAGGTTTCCGTGCGGTTCCCGGAGGTTTTTGCAATTTTTGAAATAATCGCCGGAACATAGAAGAAGCGGAAACCACTTTCAACCATTAGGGAGACCGACAAAAACCTCCGGGAACCTCCGGGAACCTTGGGTGGGGAGCAAAGTCTCCAGAGGTTTCCGTTCAGGTTTCCTAAGTGGGACGGGGGGCATTAGGCAGCAACTCTACCGTTGCGACATCTTGCCGCTCCGCACTTGGCTTCAGTGAATTGCAAATTGTCCGCTAGTGTGTGTAGGATAATGTGAGTGTACGGGGTGACGGCTGGTCGGGGTGGGCTCGGTGGGCTGTGGGGGCCTGTTTCCACAGTGCGACTCTTCAGTCGAACGTCTGACAATTGGCCCCGACGCTTGACGCTCACCATTCCATGATAAAGCTGTTGAAAGCCAAGGTTCTGCATGATTTAGCAAAGTGTAAATAGCGCACACAAATCAAGGTGAATAAAAATAAACCAAAGAGGTGGGAGCAACAACAGTTACTTTGACATTGATTGCGTTGGCTGCTGGATCACATATTCTTCTGACCGACCAGAATCTCCGATATTTCCCAGAACTGTTAAAGAAGGAACTGCAGATGCTGGAGAATCGAGGGTACACAAAAGGCTGGAGAAACTCAGCGGGTGAGGCAGCATCTACGGAGCGAAGGAGATAGGCGACGTTTCGGGTCGAGACCCTTCTTTAGACTTCAGTCTGAAGAAGGGTCTTGACCCGAAACGTCGCCTATCTCCTTCGCTCCTTTGATGCTGCTGCACCCGCTGAGTTTCTCCAGCCTTTTGTGTACCCTCCATTTACCAGAACTGTTAGTTTTAGTTGTTTAGTTTAGAGATACAGCGCGCGAACAGGCCCTTTGGCCCATCGTGTCCCCGCCGACCAGCGATCCCCGCACACTAGCACTATCCTACACACACACACGGGACAATTTTACATTTATACCAAAGCTAATTCACCTACAAACCTGTACATCTACGGAGTGTTGGAGGAAACCTGGACTTGGACTTTCAGTAGACACCTGGACTTCCAGAAAGCATTTGATAAGGTCCCACATAGGAGATTAGTGGGCAAAATTAGGGCACATGGTATTGGGGGTTGAGTGCTGACATGGATAGAGAAGTGGTTGGCAGACCGGAAACAAAGAGCAGGGATTAACGGGCCCCTTTCAGAATGGCAGGCAGTGACTAGTGGGGTACCGCAAGGCTCGGTGCTGGGACCGCAGCTATTTACAATATACATCAATGATTTGGATGAAGGGATTCAAAATAATATTATCAAATTTGCAGATGACACAAAGCTGGGTGGCAGTGTGAACTGTGAGGAGGATGCTGTGAGAATGCAGGGTGACTTGGACAGGTTGGGGGAGTGGGCAGAAGCATGGCAGATGCAGTTTAATGCGGATAAATGTGAGGTAGCAAAAAGAGGAAGGCAGATTACTATCTAAATGGCATCAAGTTGGGAAAAGGGGAAGTACAACGGGATCTGGGGGTCCTTGTACATCAGTCTATGAAAGTAAGCATGCAGGCAGTGAAGAAAGCGAATGGCATGTTGGCCTTTATAACAAGAGAAGTTGAGTATAGGAGCAAAGAGGTCCTTCTGCAGTTGTACAGAGCCGCAGTGAGACCACACCTGTATTGTGTGCAGTTTTGGTCTCCTAATTTGAGGAAGGACATTCTTGCTATTGAGGGAGTGCAGCGTGGGTTTACAAGGTGAATTCCCGGGATGGCGGGACTGCCATATGCTGAGAGAATGGAGCGGCTGGGCTTGTACACTCTGGAGTTTAGAAGGATGAGAGGGAATCTCATTGAAACATATAAGATTGTTAAGGGCTTGGACACGCTAGAGGCAGGAAACATGTTCCTGATGTTGGGGTAGTCCAGAACCAGGGGCCACAGTTTAAGAATAAGGGGTAAGGCATTTAGAACGGAGACGAGGAAACACTTTTTCTCACAGAGAGTGGTGAGTCTGTGGAATTCTCTGCCTCAGAGGGCTGTGGAGGCAGATTCTCTGGATGCTTTCAAGACAGCTCTTAAAAATAGCGGATTCAGGGGATATGGGGAAAAGGCAGGAACGGGATACTGATTAGGAGTGGAAGATCGCAACCTTCACGTGGTCCGCCCTGTTTCGACTAATGCAATCAACTCGAAGCGCACAAACGGACGATCAAATAGAACAAGTTGTCCGACAACTTTCGGCTGTGCACGCCACACGAAAGAAGAAGGGTACTGATTGGGGACGATCAGCCACGATCACATTGAATGGTGGTGCTGGCACGAAGGGCCGAATGGTCTCCTCCTGCACCTATTTTTTTCTATGAGGTTAGAGAAATCAATAGTCATACCGCTGGGGTCTTCTTCTTCTTGCGTGTGGCGCGCACGGCCTAAAGTTGCAGGTCATCTTGTTCGATTTGATCTATTTGTTTGTGCACTTCAGGTTGATTGCATTAATCTAAAACAGGCTGCGTGAAGATTGCAATCTCCCTCCCCATACCCCTGGGGTGCGAGCTGCCCAAGCGAAACACGAGGTGCCGTTCCTCCTATTTGCGCTGGGCCTCACTCTGACAATGGTGGAGGCCCGGGACAGAAAGGTCAGCGTGGGAACGGGAGGGGAACATTAAAGTGCTGAGCCACCGGGAGATCGGGTAGGTTATGGTCATCGGGCTGGCTGCGGAGGCCAGAAATAGGCCCCGACCTCGGGTGAGCACAGAGGAAGAGGTCTGGAACTTTCTGGTGCCTTTCCCCACAGTGGTTCTGCTGCGGGGGGACGTTCGTGTTGAACTCTATAATGTGTTGTGTCATTTTAATTTTTTTTAATTTTCTATCGATGTACGGACACTTAATTATTTCTTCTATGTAAAGCACTTTGGTTTCAACGCGAGTTGATTTAAACCTGCTATATAAATAACATGTACTTACTTACTTACTAATGCCCCTGTCCCACTTAGGAAACCTGAACGGAAACCTCAGGAGACTTTGCGCCCCACCCAAGGTTTCCGTGCGGTTCCCGGAGGTTTATGTCAGTCTCCCTAATGGTCGAAAGTGATTTCCGTTTTAAAAATCGGTAATTTTTTAGTCGAAGCCAGTTGCGATGCTAGTTGAAGGTGGTTGCCGGAGGACAAAAACTTCCGGGAACCGCACGGAAACCTTGGGTGGGGCGCAAAGACTGAAGAGGTTTCCGTTCAGGTTTCCGAAGTGGGACAGGGGCATTACTTACTTACTAACCATGGCGGACTGAGCGGAGGTCGGTTTGTGTGTGTGCGACAGTCTGGGCTGCATCCACAACTCTGCGTTTTCCCGCGGTTCGTTTAAGTCGGCGCTGTTCCCGAACCGTGCTGTGATCCATCCTGAAGCTAGACGTAGACAGGGCCTGGTGAGCTTGTTCAAACGGGAACGGGCGGATCTGTGATCATTGATATTCTGCGGAGTAGTAACACAGAGGTTTGGATCCGTGTAAAGCTATGCAAAGTGGATTGAAAAGCTTGATGTGTTTTGTTTGAGTACGAGAAGACTGTGTTGTTTGTCTGTTACGATAACATTAGATCTTCCTCTGCGAATATAATTTCATGTAGCAGCTGAATTTTCAAACTAGATGGTGCGGTTCATGCCATTGCGATAGATCTTTTTTTTTTCCATTAGATTCCACACTTTGTCAGTGAAATTGTGTTTTTTTTGGGTGCTCTAAGTTTAGTTTAGTTTAGAGATGCAGCGCAGAAACAGGCCCTTCGGCCCACCGAGTCCGTGCCGGCCAGCGATCCCCGCACATTCGCACTATCTTACACACACTAGGGATGATTTATTCATTTACACCAAGCCAATTAACCGACAAACCTGCGCGTCTTTGGAGTGTGGGAGGAAACCGAAGATCTCGGAGAAAACCCACGCAGGTCACAGGAAGAACGTACAAACTCCGTACAGACAGCGCCCGTAGTCAGGATCGGACCCGGGTCTCTGGTGCGGTGAGGCAGCAACTCTACCGCTGCGCCACCGTGAGACACAGCGCGGATAAAAGCCCTTCGGCCCACCGAGTCCTCGCCGACCAATGATCACCACATAAACTAGCACACTTCTACACATACGGGCGACAACTTACAATTTTACTTCGGAGTCACGCGAGTGACTAGGTGAAGAAGCCCCGCCAGGCGCATGCGCGTCATTACGTCCGCGCGTGTCGCACTGAACGGGCTGGAGGGCGCAGCTCCACCAGCGGTAAGTAGAAACCTCCAGGTAAGTGGTTTTGGAAACTTTGCCAGCAAGTACTTAAACTCCGTCAAGCTGGCTGGAGCAGTCAGTAGGAATTGGAGAAATGGAGCGGTCAGGTAGGTGGGTGCGTACTAAGCGTGGGTCTAGTGAGGATTCACAAAATCGATCGGGTCGGGAGATTAGCGCGGCTACTCCGGTTCCGAGACCGGGTGCCGTTTTACCGGCAGCAGTTATGCTAGAGAGCGAACCTCCTACACTAGCTCCAGAGGCTCAGCAGCCTGAGGCTACTGATAGCCATAAAAAGGCAAAAAGGAAGTCTAACAGACCAGTGTTGTCAGACGAGTCTGACGAAGATGGTGACTCTTCCCCCGATAATAAAAGAATGTGAGGGAGGATGCAGAATATGGAGAAGATGCTCCAGACTTTAATTAAACAAGGGTCAAAGGCCCCAGTGGTTCCCCAGACAGCTGTGCAGCAAGGCCCATATCAAGAGGAATATATGGAGTAACAGCAAGGGGATTTCCTTCCAGCACCTTGTTTAGGACTGGAGGATGCCTCCCGACAATATGAATTGGGAGAAGCAGGGCAGGATGCAGCTGACCCTGATTCTGGTGTCCCTGCTAATGTGCAAACACCAGCGCACAAGAGCCCCGCTCCGGGTGTCCCGGACATAGCAATGAGCTTTGCTGTTCCGGAGGGGACTGGTGAGGCAATGGAAGAATACCTTGCCAACAACATCAACTATTTAGTGTGTCACCAGCTCCAGCAGTCTATAATGACAGAGACAACAAACCAGTATAAGACACCTGTCAACTGTGCTTCGCTGAAAGTGCCTACGGTGAACCCAGCAATACGGGCACCCATGAGTCCTTCTATGAGGGGACAGGAGGTTCGATACCAACACATCCTCCAACTGGTGGCGGCTACAATCACTGCATTTGGCACAATGGTAAAAGGGACAATGATAAATCAAATACAAAAAGATATGTTGGCTATGTTATGCAATGCCTTTTTTGAAGTTAATTGTATTAGAAAAATCGCCATCAGGCCTACACTCAATCAGAAATTTGCTGCTCTGTGTAAGGCAGCGAACATTCAAACGCCTGAATTCCTGCTTGGAACTGATCTTGTGAAGCAAATCCGTGAGATTGATGAGGAGGCAAAACCTATTGGCTTAATGAAGCCAACCACCTCTCGGCCAACTATTCGAAAGCCTGGGTTTATGTACCGAAGGTCGGATCCAGGTGCTGGGCCCAGCAGGGGGAGGCCAGTGGGGCAACGAGGATACCCTCCAAGACAGATCGGCTACAACCCCAATATGGGCAGACAACAGGCTTACAGGCCAACTGGAGAGGTACAGGGACTTTTTGTTAATGATGAAGTGGACAACCTCCTATTGGAGGTAGATTACAATTGTTTTATAATGAATGGTGCTCTATAACGTCTGATATGTTTATACTAAAAACTGTGTCAGGTTCTACCATTGAGTTTATCTCAGGGATAGATACACCTCAACAGCACAAGCCTACCAAAATGTTGGTGTTTTCTGCTCCAGAGACTGAACAGGTAAACGATGAGATTAAGAATTTATGCCAGAATGGAATGAGTGGGAAAGCCATTAATCATTCTCACCAATTTGTGTCTAATATATTTCCCAGACCTAAAAAATATGGGGGTTGTAGAGTAATTCTGGACCTCACTCACTTAAACTCTTCAGTTCTCTATAGGCATTTTAAAATGTACACCTTCGTTACTGCTAAACAGCTGGTATCACAGGGTTGTTATGTGGCAACTATTGATTTGCAAGATGCATATTATTCGGTGCCAATTCATGCTCATTATCGCAGGTACTTGAAATTTAATTGGATGGGACAGCTGTGGCAACACAAAGCATTGCCTAATGGATTAAGCTCAGCACCTAGGCTATTTACTAAATTGTTAAAACCTGTGCTGGGGCTATTGAGGGCCCACAGTCACATTGTCATGGCCTATTTAGATGATATCTTAATTATCAGCAACACTAAAGAGTCAGCTGAAGGGTTGGTTGCAGCAACCAAAAATGTGTTTGAAACATTAGGGTTTTTGGTCCATCCAACTAAGTCCAAGTTACAGCCAACCCAAAATATTGAGTATTTGGGATTTCTTATCGATTCAGTTGATATGACAGTAACATTACCAACAGCCAAGGTTGTGGCTTTTGCTAATGTCTGTACTTGCCTCACACAAAAGCTTTATCCCTCCATCCGAGAAGTCGCCAAGGTCATTGGGAAATTGGTAGCAACTTTTCCTGCAGAACAGTTCGGACTTTGGCATTATCAACAGTTGCAAAGAGCAAGAGAACACTCATTAAAAGAGCACGCAGGCCATTTTGATCGGGTTATGCAGTTACCAACCACAGCTCTCGCAGAATTGCAGTGGTGGATTGTTAATATTAGTCAAGCCACCAATAACATTTTGGTGCACGAACCTTCAGTGATCTTACAGACTGATGTAAGCGCTCTCGGATGGGGGGGCTACAGACACCGAGTCTAGCTGTGGGGGTAGATGGAATGAACAAGAAGGTTTGATTCTCCACACACAAGGGATAAATTATTTGGAATTATTGGGGGCATTTTAATGGGTTAAAAGCATATTGCTCCACAATGAATAATTTACACGTTCAACTCCAGATTGATAACACCACAGCTGTGGCATATATTAATCATATGGGAGGAGCAAAATCAGTATCATGTGATAACTTGGCTAACCTCATCTGGCATTGGTGTATTTCAAGGAGCGTCTGGGTTTCAGCCACCTATCTACCAGGTATAGACAATGTGTTGGCAGACCATAGGTCGCGAAAGTTCAATGATAATATAGTGTGGATGTTGAATGCTGAGATTTTTCAAACAATTGTCACTCGATTTGGGTTGCCAGATATTGATCTGTTCGCATCCAGATTGAATCACCAGTTGTCTAAATATGTTTCATGGGAGCCAGATCCAGGAGCAGTAGCCGTGGATGCTTTCTTGTTACATTGGGGGCACTCATTCTTTTATGCATTTCCTCCATTTTGCCTGATCGCGAAATGTCTCACCAAAATAGAGCGTGACTCTGCCACGGGCATTTTGGTGGTCCCAGATTGGCCAATACAACCATGGTTCCCATTAGTACTGAGAATGATGGCTCAGCCATTCATGATGATTCCCAGCTGCAGTAATTTGTTGGTGCATCCGGTTACAGGAGAAAGTCACCTGTTACATGACCGTGTCAAATTGTTGGTCTGCAGGTTCTGACCAGACCATTCCAAGGCCTTGGATTATCGAACAGGACCATGGAGGTTATCACTGCGGGCTGGAGAAATAGCACTAGAAAACAATATATGGTCCACATAAAGAAATGGGAGATGTTCTGTGTACAATCCAATATGTCTTATCATAATGCAAGCATATGTGATGTGTTGGAGTTCCTTGCTAAGTTGCATTTTGATGAGCACCTGAGTTATAGTGCCATTAACAGTGCTCGGAGTGCTCTGTCTTCCTATTTGGGGCAGTCTTCAGACCAACAACAACCTATCGGGTCTCATCCGTTAGTATCCCGATTTATGAGTGGAATTTTTAACAAAAACCCTCCGAAGCCGAGATTTACAGAAATCTGGGATATCAGTCTTGTTCTCACACTGCTTCGGCAATGGGCTCCAATTACTTCATTATCTATGCAGAGATTAACTCTTAAAGTGGTTATGCTAATGGCGCTGGTTTCAGCACAACGTGTACAAACATTACATAAGTTTTACGAATAGATTGTATGCATTTGTCTGTAGATGACATTACATTTTATGTCTATGATTTAATCAAACAAAGCAGGCCAGGTATGGCAGGAACCAAGGTGATGTTTAAAGCATATCCTATTGACCAAATGTTATGTGTAATTAAACACTTAAGCCAATATATTGAGTTAACAAGGAGTCTCAGAGGTTCTGAGACAGGACTGCTCATTAGTCACAAAAAGCCATATAAAAGAGTGTCAGTACAAACTATTTCTAGATGGTTGAAACAGGTTCTCAATTGTGCTGGAGTCGACAATCATGTATTTAAATCTCACTCCACCAGGGCGGCATCAACCTCCGCGGCGAAGCCTCAGGACGTGCCGCTAGACCAAATCCTCGCAGCCGCAGGATGGTCTAGAGAGTCAACATTTTCTCAATTCTATGACAAACCTGTACAGACAGTGCCAGGGTTTGGGCATGCTGTTTTGGGTTCCAGTTAATTTATTTGCTTTGTTTATATATCATTGTTTGTAATTTCCCCCTGGAACAGAGGGGTTATTATTGTTTTTTGTTATTATTATTAAAATAGTTATTGAATAATTTGAAGCAATGTTCAATATATTATTTATTCACTACTGTGTCAACCGAAGCAGATTGTCGTATGGAGTGTATCTACAGCATGGAAACACAGAGCTTTGAAATCCTCACGTAGTCACTCACGTGACTCCGAAGTAAATTAGTAAGATTAAACGAGACCCGAAACGTCGCCTATTTCCTTCGCTCCATAGATGCTGCCTCACCCGCTGAGTTTCTCCAGCATTTTTGTCTACCTTCGATTTTCCAGCATCTGCAATTCTTTCTGAAAGAAGCGAAATATGAGGGGCTGCTCCTCCAATTTGCGGTGGGCCTCACTCTGGCCATGGAAGAGGCCCAGGACAGAAAGGTCGGATTCGGAATGGGAGGGGGAGCTGAAGTGCTGGGCCACCAGGAGATCAGGTTGGTGATCAACTAATTAGTGTGTAGGATAGGGCACGTGACCAGGGGTAATCGCCAGTCGGCTGCGACTCGGTGGGCCGAAGGGCCTGTTTCCACACTGTATCTCTAAACTAAACGAAACAAACTCTTTTATTTACAGTTTTCCTTTGACTTGCAGCCGGGTTTCATATGTTTTTCATCTAATTTATTTCCTCCGCATCTTCTTTAGTTATTTCTGGCGTAGATTCAGGGCATGAAATGCTGGAAATGCTCACCAGCTTTCGACTGACTTTCAAAGTCACTGCCTGAAGTTAAGGGTGAGCAGAGGTCATGGATGTGAACCATTAACCCAGGTTCCAGTCCACATACGCTACAAGGCATGTCGAGGACTTTACACATTATTCTGCTTCCACTGCTTTTAGCTGTTTAGCCAGCACGCAAATCGGTCGTCTGGCAGCAGACTGAGGAAATTTGGCGTGTCTCCAATAGCCTGTACAAAACCTCCACAGATGCGCCAGAGAGAGCTCTCTGATGGGCTGCATCACAGTTTGGGTTGGGGAGGTGCAGCGAGACCCGGGTGTCCTTGTACACCGGTCACTGAAAGTTGGCGTGCAGGTACAGCAGGCAGTGAAGAAAGCTAATGGAACGTTGGCCTTCAAAACAAGAGGATTTCAGTACAGGAGTAAAGAGGTTCTTCTGCCGTTGTATAGGGCTCTGGTGAGACCACATCTGGAGTATTGTGTACAGTTTTGGTCTCCTAATTTGAGGAAGGACATCCTTGTGATTGAGGCAGTGCAGCGTAGGTTCACCAGATTGATCTCTGGGATGGCGGGACTGTCATATGAGGAAAGATTGAAAAGACTAGGCTTGTATTCACTGGAGTTTAGAACGATTGGGGGGGGGGGGGGGGGGGGGGGGGGGGGGGGGGGGGGGGGGGGGGGGGGGGGGGGGGGGGGGGGGGGGGGGGGTGGTTCTTATATAAAATTATAAAAGGGCTGGCCAAGCTAGATGCAGGAATTTTTTTCCCAATGTTGGGTGAGTCTAGAACCAGTCTTAGAATAAAGGGGAGGCCATTTAAGACTGAGGTGAGAAAAAACGTTTTCACCCAGAGAGTTGTGAATTTGTGGAATTCCCTGCCACAGAGGGCAGTGGAGACCAAGTCACTGGATGGATTTAAGAGAGAGTTAGATAGACCTCTAGGGGCTGGTGGAGTCAAGGGATATGGGGAGAAGGCAGGCACGGGTTATTGATAGGGAACGATCAGCTATGATCAGAATGAATGGAGGTGCAGGCTCGAAGGGCCGAATGGCCTCCTCCTGCACCTATTTTCTATTATAGCCCTGGCAGTGACCGCAAGAAGTTGTAGGGAGCTGTCAATGTAGACCGGATCATCACACGGACCAGATTTCACACCATCGACACCGTCGTCACTTCACGCGGTCGCAGCAGAAACGCACCCGAAATAATCAAAGACAAATCAATCAGAGGGGCGGCACGGTGGGCGCAGCGGTAGAGTTGCTGCCTCGCAGCGCCAGAGACCCGGGTTCCATCCCGACTATGGGTGCTGTCTGTGCGGAGTTTGTACGTTCTTCCCCGTGACCCGCGTGGGTTTTCTCCGAGATGTTCGGTTTCCTCCCACACTCCCAAGACGTCCAGGTTTGTAGGTTAATTGGCTCGGTGTAAATGTAAATTGTCCTTAGTGTGTGTGTGTAGGATGGTGTCAGTGTGCGGGGATCGCTGGTCGGCGCGGACTCGGTGGGCCGAAGGGCCTGTTTCCGCGCTGTATCTGTAAATTGAACTGAACTAAACATGTCCCACCCCGGACATTTCTTCTCTTTGTGAGAAGCAAAGGAGAGGAGCCGGCTTGGGGGGGAGGGGAGGAGATCAAAGGGGGACGTGGCGTGGGGTCATAAGGTCATTAGATCAGCGGTGATAGGAACAGAATCAGGCCATTCGGCCCGTCAAGTCTACTCCGCCATTCAATAATGTCTAATCTACCCCTCCCTCCTAACCCCATTCTCCTGCCTTCTCCCCATAACCCCTGATACCCGCACTAATCAAGAATCTATCAATCTCTGCCTTAAAAAACATCCACTGACTTGGCCTCCACAGCCTTCTGTGGCAAAGAATTCCACCCTCTGACCAAAGAAATTCCTCCTCATCTCCTTCCTAAAGGAACGTCCTTTAATCCTGAGACTGTGGCCTCTGGTCCTAGACTCTCCCACCAGTGGAAACATCCTCTCCACATCCACTCTGTCCAGGCCTTTCACTATTCGGTTTCAATGAGCACCCACCCCCCACCCCACCCCCTCACCCACCTCCACCTCCTCCCCTCTGGTAGGAAAGTATTTGGAATCTTTGCTCAAAGATTTAATGGAAAATAAACCTCTCGAAAACACAATAGAGAATAGTCGTCACGGATCTCTCTCTCTCTCGAGCCAGCAGCCGAGGACACGCTTGACCAGTTTCATTGAATTCTTTGAGCAGTTGCAGAAAGGGCTGACAAGGGCAATGCATTCGACAAGAAATAGTTGGAGTTACAAAGGGCCTTTAATGCTCCTCCAGTGCACTGGTCCTGATCCGGCCCAGACTTCCTTTGACAGCGAGGATGCAGACGCACAATGGAAAGGCACAAAATGAAAAGATTTACGGGAGGCTCGGCGGCTAACGTGCTGGTTTGTGGGATAATCGGTAACTAACGTGCTGGTTTGTGGGATAATCGCTGACTAACGTGCTGGTTTGTGGGATAATTTTGTGAACAGTCCCAAGAGTGTGTATGTGGCATCACTGGGATAACAGCGCACAGGTCATCACTGGTAGAAGGGCCAAATGGCCTCCTCCTGCACAGATTTTATATTTTATCCCTCTCATGATTCTGTACACCTCCATAAGATCACCCCTCATCCTCCTGCGCTCCAAGGAATAGAGACCCAGGGACTCTTGTCAATAGACAGTAGACAATAGGTGCAGGAGTAGGCCATTCGGCCCTTCAAGCCAGCACCTGTTTCCACTCTGTATCTCCAAAGTCTGTTTCCGTGCTGTATGTCTAAACCAGGGGTTGGCAACCTACACCCCCCCCCCCCCCCCCCCGGGCCGAATGCGGCCCGTAACCCGAAATCATCCGGCCAGCCGAGCGCGGCCGAGCTCTGTCTGTACCGCATCCTGCGCAAAGCCGCCGGCACGACCCCGCACCTCCTGTGAACACGTTTAAGAAAAAACAGCAGCTGCTGGAAAAACCGAAGGTGGACAAAAAATGCTGAAGAAACTCAGCGGGTGAGACATGCGAGGATTGCACGAGGCTGCCTCCACCCGCTGAGTTTCTCCAGCATTTTTTGTCTGCCTTCTGTGAACACGTGATTTGATGCCTGCCATCCGGGGCGGGATCCATGTGTCCACGTGATAGATGTGGCCCGCCATCCGCTCACAGACATGCGCCCCGGCCCCTGTGCAGCACCCTCTCTGGCTAAACCCCTCCCTTCACCACCTCCAGTTTAAATTCCAGTTGGAATATTTTGGAGGACCAAGAAAACCAAGAGCCAAGAACAAGGTTGCTGAACCCCTGCTCACAACTAAATTAAATTAAACTGAAATGAACACTTTTATCATATGGGCGGCACGGTGGCGCAGCGGTAGAGTCGCTGCCTTACAGCGCTCGCAGCGCCGGAGAACCAGGTTCGATCCTGACTACGGGCGCTGTCGGTACGGAGTTTGTACGTTCTCCCCGTGACCCGCGTGGGTTTTTCTCCGAGATCTTCGGTTTCCTCCCACACTCCAAAAACGCGCAGGTTTGTAGGTTAATTGGCTCGGTGTAAATGTATAAATTATCCCTAGTGTTTGCAAGATAGTATGAATGACAATAGACAATAGACAATAGGTGCAGGAGGAGGCCATTCGGCCCTTCGAGCCAGCACCGCCATTCAATGTGATCATGGCTGATCAAGTGGGACAGACCCGTTAGCGTTGTATTTTGTAGTGTTCACTACACTAAGCCCATCATACCAGGCACCTTCGCGCACTCACGTTCACAGGGTCCAGGAGCAGGATTAGGCCATTCGGCCCATCGAGTTTACTCTGCCATTCAATCACGGCTGATCTATCTCTCCTTCTCAAACCCCATTCTCCTGCCTTCTCCCCATAACCTCTGACACACAACAGCAGTTTCTTCCCGGCTGTTTTCAGGCAACTGAACCATCCCACCACAACTAGAGAGCGGTCCTGAACTACTATCTACCTCACTGGTGACCCTCGGACTATCCTAGATCGGACTTTGCCGGCTTTACCTTGCGCTGAACGTTATTCCCTTATCGTGTATCTGTACAGTGTGGACGGCTCGATTGTAATCATGTATTGCCTTCCCGCTGACTGGTTAGCGCGCAACAAAAGCTTTTCACTGTACCTCGGTGCACGTGACAATAAACTGAACTAAACTAGCCTGGAGGGGGCCAGTCGGCAATATTCCTTGACGGACATTAGTTTAGTTTTTTAGTTCAGTTTAGAGATACACTGAGGCCTTGCCGACCAGCGATCCCCCTACACTAGCACTATCCTACACACGCCAGGGACAATTTAATTAGCCGCTAAACCTGCACGTCTTTGGAGTGTGGGAGGAAACCGGAGCGCCCGGAGAAAACCCGCGCAGATCACGGGGGAGAACGTGCAAACTCCGCACAAGCAGCACCCGTGGTCAGGATCGGACCCGGGTCTCTGGCGCCGCGAGGCAGCGACTCTACCGCTGCGCCACCCCCGCTCTGCTGAGAGATCAAGACGTTCGGCGGACCAAAGCGCGTCTTTCACCGAGTGGATGACTGGGGAAACGGGCACCGAGTCTTTCATTCTGGCCTGAGTTCACGATGAAGCAATCTCCGAGGTCCCAGACCGCCTCACCCTCTTTGACTAAGCCATAACTTACAGGGCTTTTAACTCCGTAAAATCAATGAGGATTATCTAATTTTGACCTCCAAGACCTTCAAGAACTAATTAATCCCACAGATACATCAGCCTTCAGATTTTCAAAGTAATATTGTGAATATGGGCTTCTCTGCATCTCGATGTTGATCTTGATGCCACTGGGAGACTCGATGCTGACAGCTCGAGATGACAGTGGATCTCTGACATGCTGCATGGATCAGGAGGGAGAGGGGGGGAGAGAGAGAGAGGGGGTAGGGGGAGAGGGGGGAGTGAGAGAGAGAAAGTGGGAGAAAGAGAGAGAAAGAGAGAGAGGGGGTAAGGGAGAGGGAGAGGAGAGAGAAAGTGGGGGGAGAGCGAGAGAGAGAGGGGGTAAGGGAGAAAAGGGGGAGAGAGATAGAGAGAGAGAAAGAGGGAGAGAGGAAGAGAGAGAGAGGACGGGAGAAAGAGAGTGAGGGAGGGGAGAGAGAGGGAGGAGAGAGAGGGAGGGGGAGGGAAAGAGAGGGAGAGAGAGGGAGGGAAGAGAGAGAGACAGAGAGAGAGAGAGAGAGAGAGAGAGGGGGAGAGAGAGAAAGAGAAAGACAGGGGAGGGAGAGAGAGAAGGAGGGAGGAGAGAGGTAGGGAGGGAGAGGGAGGGAAAGAGAGGAAGAGAGAGTGAGGAAGAGAGGGAGAGAGAGAGAGAGAGAGAGGGGGGAGAGAGAGATAGGAATGGGAAGAATGTGAGAAAGAGAGAGGCGAGAAGGGGAGAGAGAGGCAATGTGAGAGAGAAGGGTGAGGGAAATAAGGAGAGAATGTGTGAGAGGAGAGAAGAGGTAGGGAGAGAACATGTGAGAGAGAGAGAGAGGGGAAGGGGTGAGTGGGAGGAGAGACAGGAAGGGGGGTGAAAGGGGTTGAGAAAGGGAGTTCTGGGCGATGTCCAGGATATGCAATTCCTTGTGGTCTCTCTGGCTTCATCGTTACCTGGGCCAATATCCGTCACTCTTGACCTAACAGCACTGTGGGAATCAAGAGAGAGTTAGATTTAGCTCTTCGGGAGTCAGGGGATATGGGGAGAAGGCAGGAACGGGGTACTGATTGGGGATGATCAGCCATGAGCACAGTGAATGGCGGTGCTGGCTCGAGGGGCCGAATGGCCTACTCCTGCACGTATTGCCTACTGTCTATTGTCTATTATCTAGCTCTCTCTTGAAAGCATCCAGAGAACCGCCCTCTGAGGCAGAGAATTCCACAGACTCACCACTCTCAGCTTTGTAGGTCAATTGGCTCGGTGATATTGTAAACCGACCCTCGTGAGTGTCGGGTAGTGTGAGTGTGCGGGGATCGCGGGCCGGCGCGGACCCGGTGGGCCGAAGGGCCTCTTTCCGCGCTGTGTCTCTAAACTAAACCGCTGCCGAAGGATGTTAGAAACGCTGGCTTTGCTCTTGAGACAGGAAAGAACAGAAGAAATGATTGGTTGTCGAAGACCAGCGAGCGTGAATCAACGGGATAATCTCAGGCGATGGGTTCAAAAGGCGATCATAAAAACCTGAAGGAATGCTGGCGTTCCACGGAATATTGGTCGCATTGACATCCGAGGAAGCGAAAATGTTTCCGTTCTGCTGAGCATGAAACATCTGGTACAAAGTATTCAGTTCTGGGCACAAACTTAGAGAAAGATATGTTGGCCCTGATCCAAAAGCAACAAAAAAAAAATGAGGAGAAACCTCAGGAAAGGTTTTTTTTTCATTCTCTGGGATGTCGGAGGCTGAGGGGAGACCTGGTGGGAAGTGTGGGATTATGACGAGCATAGACAGGGTAGACAACCAGAACCTTTTTTCCCCCCCAGAGTGTAAACGTCACTGGGGCGGTCACGGTGGTCAGCGGTAGAGTCGCCGCCTTACAGCGAATGCAGCGCCGGGGACCCGGGTTCGATCCCGACGACGGCCACTGTCTGTACGGAGTGCGCACGTTCTCCCCGTGACCTGCGTGGGTTTTCTCCGAGATCTTCAGTTTCCTCCCACGCTCCAAAGACGAGCAGGTTCGTAGGTTAATTGGCTTGGTATAAATGTATAAATCATACCTAGTGTGTGTAAGATCGCGTGAATGTGCGGTGATCGCTGGTCGGCGATAAGCAGAGCCGACTACAAGATCCAGACGGTTCAGAAGGTCAAGGAGTGCAAAACCCTCCATCCCTGTCCGACTAGTCTGTCTGTCTTTGTGTTCCTTCTTGTCACCTTCCCCTCAGCTAACAAAGATCTATTCGACATTCTCCTTGAACGTCGTCCCCTTTGATCTCTCGTTTTCACACCTTACCCTTCCATATCTCTTGTTTCCACAGCAGCCAAGTGTTTGCATCAGCTTCACAGTCATCTCGTCGTGTTTCGCTGTCTGTGACTCGTTTTCACCTAGCCCACAGCTAACAAAGGCCTGGTTCCTTTATCATCGTTACTTTTTGCGTATCTTTCATTCTTGCTTTCTCCCTCCTTCCCCTCCCCTTCCCAGTTCTCCCACAAGCCTACTGTCTCCGCTTCCTTCCTTCTTCCTGCCCCCCCCCCAACATCAGTCTGAAGAAGGGTCTCGACCCGAAACGTCACCTATCCTTCGCTCCACAGATGCAGCCTCACCCGCTGAGTTTCTCCAGCATTTGTGTCTACCTTCCACATCACCGTTTATATCGCTCATTTCCCTCTCCCCCTGACTCTCAGTCTGAAGAAGGGTCTCGACCCGAAACGTCACCCATTCCCTTTCCTCCAGAGATGCTGCCTGTCCCACTGAGTGACTCCAGCTTTTTGTGTCTCTCTTGGGCATAACATTATAGTGAGAGGTTTACGATCAGTGCAGGGTATGTTTTTACACAGTAGTTGGTGGGTGCTTGGAACACACGGCCACGGGTGGTACATGGTTCAACCACAAGGATATTTTTGGTTAGTATAGTTCAGTTTAGTTCATTGTCACGTGTACCGAGGTCCTGTGCAAAACCTTTGTAGCGAGCTAAACAGTCAGCGGAAAAATCAATGCATTTGGTTCATTGATAGAGCTCTAGGGGCTATGTTCTAGGGGCTAGTGAAATCAAGGGATATTGGGAGAAGGCAGGCACGGGTTATTGATTGGGGACGATCAGCCATGATCACAATGAATGCCGGTGCTGGCTCGAAGGGTTGAATGGCCTCCTCCTGCACCTATTTTCTATGTTTCTATATTTCTAGTTTAAGGTAGACACAAATGCTGGAGAAACTCAGCGGGTGAGGCAGCATCTTTGGAGCAAAGGAATAGGTGAGGTTTCGGGTCGAGACCCTTCTTCAGACTGATGTGGGGGGGGGGGGGAGGGAAAAAGAAAGGAAGAGGCGGAGACAGTGGGCTGTGGGAGAGCTGGGAAGGGGAGGGGAAGGAGGGAGAAAGCAAGGACTACCTGAAATTGGAGAAGTCAATGTTCATACCGCTGGGGTGTAAACTACCCAAGCTAAATATGAGGGGCTGCTCCTCCAATTTGCGGTGGGACTCACTCTGGCCATGGAGGAGGCCCAGGACAGAAAGGTTGGATTCGGAATGGGAGGGGGATGATGCATTTAGTTTAGTTTAGTTTAGAGATACAGCGTGGAAACTAGGGACAATGAATAATTTAGCCATTGTTCACCCAGATCTATGTTACCCCACTTTCTCATCCACTCCCGACAGTAGGGGCAATTTACAGAGGGCCAATTAACCTACAAACCCGCACGTCTTGATGTGGGGATGTGGGGGGGAAACCGGAGCACCCGGAGGAAACCCACGCAGTCCACCCTCTCATAGAGTCTTACAGCACGGGAAACAAGCCATTCGGCCCAACACGTGCATGCCCGCCAAGATGTCCCATCTCCATCCTCCCCACCGTAATATAATAGAATCCAGGGACCAGACATCACCTTCAAAATTGGACCAAGCCCAACTAGACGTAGGATGAGACAATAGACAATAGACAGAGAGGGACCTCATTGAACCTTACTGAATAGTGAAAGGCCTGGATAGAGTGGATGTGGAGAGGATGTTTCCACTAGTGGGAGAGTCTGGGACTAGAGATCAAAGCCTCAGATTTAAAGGACGTACCATTAGGAAGGAGATGAGGAGGAATTTCTTTAGTCAGAGGGCGGTGAATCTGTGGAATTCTTTGCCACAGAAGGCTGCGGAGGCCAAAGATATTCTAGGCCTAGGTAGATTCTTCGGGTGTCCCCATAAGGCACCCGTAGGAGGGGGATAGAGAGATAATCAGCCATGAGAATCTATCGATCTCTGCTCCTAGAAATACTTATGACCACTGACTTGACCATGTTTCCACAGGTCAGATTGACCAAAGAAACATGAACACTCTGCAATTACAAGGTCAAAAGGAAAAAAGGAGTACAATTTTCCTCATCTGCTTCTCTTTAAGACCTGAGATAGCACGGAGCTTTTTTCACTGTACACGTGAGTCAAACTCAAATTTTCTGCCACAGAGGGTAGTTGAGGCAGTTCATTGGCTATATTTAAGAGTGAGTTAGGATGTGGCCCTTCGGCTAAGTCTACTGGCAATTCAGAGGGCATATCTATAAGGCCTTCTATACCCCTGACACCCGTTATGATCAGCCATGATCATATTGAATGGCGGTGCACTCGAGGGCTGAATGGCCTACTCCTGCACCTTAATTTCTGACTATTCCTCCTCATCTGCTTCTAAAGGAACATCCTTTGATTCTGAGGCTGTGCCCTCTGATCCTAGACTCTCCCACTAGTGGAAACATGCTCTCCACGTCCAGTCTATCCAAGCCTTTCACTATTCTATCTCCTGAGAAATGGAATAGGCAGCGTTTCGGATCAAGACCTTTCATGGGAATAAGGTTGGAGGGAACATCACACTGATGGTTCACGTACATCAATGTTCACCCAATTAAGAACGGGGACGAGGAAACACCTTTTCACACAGAGAGTGGTGAGTCTGTGGAATTCTCTGCCTCAGAGGGCGGTGGAGGCCGGTTCTCTGGATACCTTCAAGAGAGAGCTGGATAGGGCTCTTGAAAATAGCGGAGTCAGGGGATATGGGGAGAAGGCAGGAACGGGGTACTGATTGGGGATGATCAGCAAGATCACATTGAATGGTGGTGCTGGCTCGAGGGGAATGGGCACCTATTGTCTTATTGTCTATTGTCTATTGAAAAGGCGGTGCTGGCTCGAAGGGTCTATTGTCTATTGAAACTCGAAGGGCCGAACGGCCTACTCCTGCACCTATTGTGTCCAATGTCTATTGTCTATTGGCCTCCGCAGCCTTCAGTGGCAAAGAATTCCACAGATTCACCACCCTCTGACTGAAGACATTTCTTCTCATCTCCTTCCTAAAGGAACGTCCATTAATTCCGAGGCTGTGACCTCAGGTTTCCTGGAACAATATTAATGGATTTGTTTTAGATCTGAGTGTCCGGGGAAAAACGGTACGAGGCAGAAAGGAACTGAGACAAAACTCAGCCACGATCTAATTGAGGTTTGCGTGTACTCCTCTGGTTCCTCTGGAGATATCGCTCTCTAATTAGTTCTGTTCTTCCATCAGTGATATTTCCTTTCATTTCTCCAGGTGTTCATTTCCCGTGCAACATGTTTCCTCCGTGTGGAGTCATTGACGTAAAAGGACTGGGCCGGACCAGGCTGTCATTCCCAGCCTTCAGCCCGGGAATCATTGCACCGGACTTAAGGAAGCAGAGGATCAGACCCTAAATGCCGGAGTAAGTCTGTCGGGTCGGGACAGGCAGCGCCTCTGGAGAGAAGGAACGGGTGACGTTTCGGGTCGAGACCCTTCTTCAGACTGAGAGTCGGGAAGAGAGGAATGAGAGATATATACAATAGACAATAGACAATAGGTGCATTCGGCCCTTCGAGCCTGCACCGCCATTCAATGTGATCATGGCTGATCATCCCCAATCAGTACCCCGTTCCTGCCTTCTCCCCATATCCCCTGACTCCGCTATCTTTAAGAGCCCTATCTAGCTCTCTCTTGAAAGCATCCAGAGAACCGGCCTCCACTGCCCTCTGAGACAGAGAATTCCACAGACTCACCACTCTCTGTGAGAAAAAGCGTTTCCTCGTCTCCATTCTAAATGGCTTATTCCTTATTCTTAAACTGTGTGTGGCCCCTGGTTCTGGACTCCCCCAACATCGGGAACATGTTTCCTGCCTCTAGCGTGTCCAAACCCTTAATAATCTTACATGTTTCAATGAGATTCCCTCTCATCCTTCTAAACTCCAGAGTATACAAGCCCAGCCGCTCCATTCTCTCAGCATATGACAGTCCCGCCATAAACGGTGATATTGCATCACAGGGGTGGTGAAGAAAACATTTGACACAAAACGATGGAGTAACCTTCTTAGGCCCCCTTCGTTCATGGCTGACCATGGGTGTCTCCAGGGTTGGAGGACGCCTGTGCGTGACTTTGTTGAACGTGGGGAGACTGGTGCACAGACAGCCACCCCACGGTCCTTGACAGATCTGGGTCAGGATCCAGTGGCATGGAGTCCAAGACGACCGGAGAACCTTTTCTGCTGCAGCCTTCATCCATCCGCCGTTGAGGTCTTGGTTGGATTGGATCTTTGTCGGAGACCTCCCCCTCGACCTTACCGCCATGGGTGGCCCTACCAGGAGCATCACTCCAGCCTTCATCCATCCATCCGTTGAGGTCTTGGTTGGATTGGCTCTTTGTCAGAGACCTCCCCCTCGACCTTACCGCCATGGGTGGCCCTACCAGGAGCGTAGCTCCAGACGGCATCGCTCTCAGGATCTCAGGTCCACACACAAGCTTCTCCACCACCACAAGGTGACAATCCACAGAGAAGTAACTCCATGGAGTAACCATGATCCCTGACACCATGACCTGGAGTCAGAGTAATACAGCATGGAAACTGGTCCTTCGGCCCAACTTGCCCATACTGGCCAACATGCCCCAGTGACACTAGTCCCACCTGTCCATATCCCTCCACACCTGTCCTATCCATGTACATGTCTAACTGTTTTTCTTGGGATAGTTGGGATAGACCCAGCCTCAACTACCTCCTCTGGCAGACGAAATGTATGGGAAGGAACTGCAGACGCTGGTTTACACAAAGTTGGACACAAAATGCTGGAGAAACTCAACGGGACAGGCAGCATCTCTGGAGGGAAGGAATGGGTGACGTTTCGGGTCGAGACCCTTCTTCAGACTGATGTGAGGGGGGGGGGGGGGGAGGCAGGAAGAAGGAAGGAAGAGGCGGAGACAGTAGGCTTGTGGGAGAGCTGGGAAGGGGAGGGGAAGGAGGGAGAAAGCAAGAATGAAAGATACGCATGATAAACGATGATAAAGGAACCAGGCCTGTGTTCGCTGTGGGCTAGGTGTGGTGATGCGAACAGCTGAGTGACAATGCACAGAGAGAGAGAGACACACGGTCATCTCAAAGTCCCATCCTGTCCCTAAATAATTGGTGGAAGTGTCTACATAGACCCCATGCTCTAATGTTCAAGCCGGCTTTGTGGTTACCTGTTCTTGATGTTGTACAGTCCGTAGCAACAAGCAATCCAGGGATTTCCCATTTTACATTTTCCTGTCTAGTTGCTGCCGCACATCTGCCAGAGACCCGGGCTCCATCCTGACTACGATTATTGTTGTAACTTAGAAGCATAAAAACATAGAAAATAGGTGCAGGAGTAGGCCATTCGGCCCTTTGTCATACGAGGAAAGATTGAAAAGACTAGGCTTGCATTCACTGGCCGTTTAGAAGGATGAGGGGGGGATCTTATAGAAACATATAAAATTATAAAAGGACTGGACAAGCTAGATGCAGGAAAAATGTTCCCAATGTTGGGCGAGTCCAGAACCAGGGGCCACAGTCTTAGAATAAAGGGGAGGTCATTTAAGACTGAGGTGAGAAAAAAACATTTTCACCCAGAGAGTTGTGAATTTGTGGAATTCCCTGCCACAGAGGGCAGTGGAGGCCAAGTCACTGGATGGATTTAAGAGAGAGTTAGATAGAGCTCTAGGGGCTAGTGGAGTCAAGGGATATGGGGAGAAGGCAGGCACGGGTTATTGATTGGGGACGATCAGCCATGATCACAATGAATGCCGGTGCTGGCTCGAAGGGCCGAATGGTCTCCTCCTGCACCTATTGTCTATCTATGAGCCGGCACCGCCATTCAATATGATCATGGCCGAACATTAAAAATCAGTACCCCGTTCCTGCTTTTTCCCCATATCCCTTGATTCCGTTAGCCCTAGGAGCTAAATCTAACTCTCTCTTGAATACATCCAGTGAATTGGTCTCCACTGCCTTCTGTGGCAGAGAACTCCACAGATTCACAACTCTCTGCGTGAAAATGTTTTTCCTCATCTCAGTCCTAAATGGCCTTCCCCTTATTCTTAAAGGGGCACAGCGAAAAACCTTTTAGTTGCGTGCTAACCAGTCAGCGGAAAGACAATACATGATGACAATCGAGCGGTCCACAGTGTACGGGTGCTTGATAAAGGGAATAAAGCTTATTTATTCCGTGGGTGGCAGGGTGGCGCAGCGGTAGAGTTGCTGCCTCACAACGCTAGAGACCCGGGTTTGATCCTGACTACGGGTGCTGTCTGTGCGGAGTTTGCCTGTTCTCCCCGTGACCTGTGTACGGTTTTTCCCGGTGCTCTGGTTTCCTTCCACACTCCAAAGACGTGCAGGTTTGTTGGTTAATCGGATTTGGTAGTATTGTAAATTGTCCCGCGTGAGTGCGTGGGATAGTGTCAGTGTGCGGGCATCGCTGGTCGGCGCGAACTCGGTGGGCCGAAGGGGCCTGTTTCCGCGCTGTATCTCTAAACTAAACCAGAACAGCTGTGCAGGAAGGAACTGCAGATGCTGGTTTACACCGAAGTTAGACGCAGAATGCTGGAGGAACTCAGCGGGACACTGAGCACCTCTGGGTGATTTCTGGGTGGAGACCCTTCCTCAGGCTGAGAGTCTGGGGAGACGGAACTGAGAGATATGAAAAGGTACAGAGCAAATTAATGAAAGACTAGAGTAAGTGGGACACTGGGAGGGCTGGTCCCCCCCAGCTTCACACGGGTGGGCTGTTCCCCAATGCAATAATCCACCTCTCCACCAGTTCCAATATTGCTGGCCAGTGGGGTGGGGTGGGGGGGGGGGGGGTTCTGGAGCGCTAGTATGAGTGTTGTGGGACTGGTTTCCAGCACAGATAAATCCACATAAAACCACATAAAACCACATAAAGCGCACTCACAGTTCAGTAGACACACAGTGTTGTGTAGATTCCCACCTCAGACTGGGAGTCGTGGCCTCTCCCTCGCCATCTTGCAGCGACTGAGCCACGTCCAGACCTCTGGGTTTTATAGTCCCTCCCCCCCAGAAGGGGTGTGGCCTTCATGGCGGTGATTGACAGGAGAGAGAATCTCAAATTTTTTTTACAACACTAGTAATTCTTTTATTTTTCATCGATGGGAAAAATCCTAGGTGCCTGAGGACTCTTGAGTAAGACAGCCATATATGGTAGCGTTTTTTTCTAAAATCAAACAACGCAAACAGGAAGTGGTCAAGATGACACTTTTAATTATATAGATATGCAAAAAGCCATTCTCTAAAACTATAAAACTAAAACTGCTGCTCCATCACTGTGCCCCCCCCCCCAAACCCCCCCCCCCCCCAAACCCCCCCCCCCCCCCCCCCCCCCCCCCCCCGACTTTAGTTTGTAGGTTAATTGGCTTGGTGTAAATGTAGATTGTCCCTGCTGTGTGTAGGATAGTGTTAGTGTAGGATAGTGTTAGTCCGCACCGACCAGCGGAGATCGCTGGTCGGTGCAGACTCGGTGGGCATTCAGCACGGCAAACCCGTAGGAAGCCCACGCGGTCACAGAGAGAACGTACAAACTCTGTACAGACAGCGCCTGTTTCTGCACTGTAGCTGTTTTCTGCGCTGTATCTCAATAGACAATAGACAATAGACAATAGGTGCAGGAGTAGGCCATTCGGCCCTTCGAGCCAACACCGCCATTCAATGTGATCACGGCTGATCATCCCCAATCAGTACCCCGTTCCTGCCTCCTCCCCATATCCCCTGACTCCGCTATCTTTAAGAGCCCTATCTAGCTCTCCATTGAAAGCATCCAGAGAACCGGCCTCCACCGCCCTCTGAAGCCTGTCGAAACTAAATTAAATCTAAATCTAAACTATACCAAACTGCAATATGACCCCCCCCCCCCCCCCCCCCCCCACAACTTCTAAAACCACCGCTGTGACACACTGGGCAGGTTTGAAGGAAGTGAGATTAGGATAGGGATACGATGAGTGGAAACTTAAACCAAATGGCCGCCGGCCAGAGATGTTGCAGGCTTTGAAGAACTGGCGGCCAGATCTTTGTGTAAAAGCACGGAGAGAGAAACATGTGTTGGCAGGGACGCAAGTAGGAACGCAGAGCAGTCTCCAAACCTCCCACACACACCGCACCACACGGTTGCAACATCCTCAGCTGTGAAAGGCAGCACATTCACCAGGGCTGAGACCGCCTGACTCACTTATCCTGTATCTGCACACTGTGGGCGGTTGTGGTCATGTCTTGTCTTTCTGCTGGCCGGTTAGCACGCAACAAAAGCTGCACACTGGACCTCAGTACACGGGACAAGCTGAACTAAACTAAACCAAACTTTACTGGACTTTTATCTTGCACCAAATGTTATTCCCTTTATCCTGTATCGTTACACCGTGGACGGTTTGCTTTTCTCTCCGTCTCTCCCTCTCTCCCTCTCACTCTCTCCCTCTCCCTCTCTCCTCTCCCCTCTCCCCTCTCCCTCTCTCCCCTCTCTCCTCTCTCCGCTCTCTACCCTCTCTCCCTCTCACTCTCTCCCCTCTCTCTCTCCTCTCCCTCTCTCCCTCTCTCCCACTCTCTCCCCCTCTCTCCTCTCTCTCCCCTCTCTCCCTCTCTCCCTCTCCCTCTCCCCTCCTCCCCCTCTCCCCCTCTCCCCTCTCTCTCCCCTCTCTCCCCCTCTCTCTCCCCTCCCCTCTCCCTCTCTCTCCCTCTCTCCCCTCCCCCTCTCCCTCTCTCCCTCTCTCCCTCTCTCCCTCTCTCCTCTCCCTCTCCCTCTCTCCCTCTCCCTCTCCCTCTCTCCCTCTCTCCCTCTCTCTCTCCCTCTCTCCCCCTCTCCCTCTCTCCCTCTCTCACTCTCTCCCTCCCCCTCTCTCTCCCTCTCTCTCCCCCTCTCTCTCCCTCTCTCCCTGCATCTGTACACTGTGGCCGGCTGGATTGTAATCATGTATTGTCTTTCCGTTGACTGGTTAGCACGCAACAAAAGTAGTCGCTGAATCGAGGACCAGAGGAAATAGGTTTATGGTGAAGGGTGAAATGATTTACTAGGATTCTGAGGGGTCACTTTTTCACACAAAGGGTGGTGGGCGTATGGAACGAGCTGACAGAGGCGGTAGTTGAGGCTGGGACTATCGCAACGTTTAAGAAACAATCAGACATGTACATGGCTAGGACAGGTTTGGAGGGATATGGAGCAAACGCGGGCAGGTGGGACTACTGTAGCTGGGACATGTTGGCCAGTGTGGGAAAGTTGGGGTAAAGGGCCTGTTTCCTCTCTGTGTGACTCTATTACTCTAAAAACTTGTAAAGGGCCTGTCCCACTTCCAAGACCTAATTCACGACCTCTGCCGAGTTTGCCCTTGACTCATACTCGCAGCATGGTCGTCATGAGGTCGTAGGAGGTCCCGGGTAGGTAGGTCGGAGCAGGTCGTGATGCGAGTCGTAGGTACTCGTGGCATCAAGTAGGTCGGGGCGTTTGTTTCTAGCCTGATGAAAAATGTCCACGAGGAAAAAAGGTCGTGAATTAGGTCGTGAAAGTGGGACAGGCCTCGAGACAATAGACTAAACTAGACTGCTCTCAATGCGAAATTCCCCAAGTTCTCCCAAAACCCTTTCATTCATCCCCGGAGTCTCTCCCTGGCTCCATTCCACTCTAATCTTTCCAATACCACCCCCACGGACTCCCGAACAATTCCTCCTAAATTAACCTCCTAACAACGCCTGCTGGAAATCTGGAACAGTTTTTGACAAAAGATTATAAATGACCATGGGTATAAACTATCACCATTGATGTAAAATATTATCAATGTTTGCAATATGGGGAGGGAGGCAATTGACCCATCAAGTCTAGTTCAGTTTAGTTCAGTTCAGTTTATTTTCACGTGTATCGAGGTCAGGTATGTGCCGTCAGGCTAGGCAAGGTCGGCAGTGCCTACCCTGACTAAAATTATAGAAAACTAATTATTAATTATTGATAGTAAAAATTTCCAATTCATTGAGTAAATTCAGTATTTTTAATTAAATGGTTATTATTTTAACAATCGATGTTTGGTAGGCATAATTCTCCCGTGCCGTTCATCCGCAGTACATAGAAACATAGAAAATAAGTGCAGGAGGAGGCCATTCGGCCCTTTGAGCCAGCCATTGTGATCATGGCTGATCGTCCCCTATCGATAACCCGTGCCTGCCTTCTTCCTCCTATATCCCTTGACTCCACTAGCCCCTAGAGCTCTATCTAACTCTCTCTTAAATCCATCCAGTGACTTGGCCTCCACTGCCCTCTGTGGCAGGGAATTCCACAAATTCGCAACTCTCTGGGTGAAAATGTTTTTTCTCACCTCAGTCTTAAATAACATCCCCTTTACTCTAAGACTGTGGCCCCTGGTTCTGGACTCGCCCAATACACGTAACGATGTTCTACTCACGCGCCTTTTGTTGCGTGCTAACCAGTCAGCGGAAAGACAATACATGATTACAATCGAGCCATCCATAGTGTACAGATACAGGATAAAGGGAATAACGTTTTGTATCTATGCTGGACCTTTGAATTCTCTTTTCCCATATCTCATTGGAGACCCTCGGACTATCTTTGATCAGACTTTAGATTTTAACGTTTTAACATTTGCACTAAATGTTATTCCCTTTATCATGAACCTGTGCAGTGTGGCCGTCACGATTATAATCATGTATTGTCTTTCCGCTGAATGATTAACACGCAACAAAAGCTTTTCACTGTACCTCAGTACATGTGACAATAAATTAGACTCAAATTTTCTACTGAAGGTCAGACGTTCATAGGTTCATGTGATAGGAGCAGAATTAGGCCACTCGGTCCATCAAATCTTCTCTGCCATTCAATCATGGCTGATCTATCTCTTCCTCCTAACCCCATTCTCCTGCCTTCTCCCCATAACCTCCGACACCCGTACTAATCAAGAATCTATCTATCTCTGCCTTACAAATATCCACTGACTTGGCCTCCACAGCCTTCTGTGGCAAAGAAATCCACAGATTCACTCAAATGTCACTGTACCTTAATTGATACACGTGACAATTAAATTGAATGTTGAATCTTGACTAAAGAAATTCCTCCTCATCTCCTTTCTAACGGTACATCCTTGAATTCTGAGGCTGTGCCCTATGGTCCTGGACTCTCCCACTAGTGGAAACATCCTCTCCACCTTCACTCTATCCAGGCCTTTCACTGTTAGGACGGAGATGAGGAGGAATTTCTTTAGCCAGAGGGTGGTGAATCTGTGGAATTCTCTGCCACAGAAGGCTGCGGAGGCCAAGTCAGTGGATATTTTTAAGCCAGAGATAGATAGATTCTTGATTAGTACGGGTGCCAGGGGTGATGGTGAAAAGGCAGGAGAATTGGGATTTGGAGGAAGAGGTGTATCAGCCACGATTGAATGGCAGAGTGGACTTGAAGGGCCGAATGGCCCGTTTCTGCACCTATCACTGATGACCTAATTAATGAATAAATAACATCCTAAATCCCTGTTATTTCGGCACCTTGCTTCCCAAGCTGTGAACGTGGCTCAACATGTCAAACTGTTAAAAATAAAGTTAGGTGGAACAGTGAAATATAAAATAGCAATTTGCAGCATCGCTGTGCCGGTTTCGATATCAAAGGTTTTGGTAAATTGCCTCAGAGTCCACATTTCCCTCATTAGATGTGTCAAGCCGTTTTCAGCTGTGATGTTAAGAGGCACTTAAGCGATCTTGAGATTCTGTGTGCAATCTTGTTCAAAGTGCAACCAGCTCTGATTTAAACCGCTCATATCTCCTTTCAAATGTCTCCCTCACCCTGCCTCTCTCTAGTCTTACATCCCATGGGGTTAACCTATGATGAGCGTTTGTCGGCGCTGGGCCTGGACTCGCTGGAGTTTTGAAGGATGAGGGGGAACCTCATTGAAACTTACCGAATAGTGAAAGGCCTGGATAGAGTGGATGTGGAGAGGATGTTTCCACTGGTGGGAGAGTCTAGGACCAGAATATGTGTGTGTGCATGTGTGTGCGGGCATGTGTGTGCGGGCATGTGTGTGTTTGTTTGTGTGTGTGCGTGTGTGTGTGTGAGTGTGTGCGTGTGCGTGTGCGTGAGTGGGTGTGTGAGTATGCATGTATGTATGTGAGTATGTGCATGTGTGTGTGCGTGTGCATGCCTGTGTGTGTGTGTGAGTGCGTGTGAGTGGGTGTGTGAGTGTGTATGTGTGAGTGTGTGCGTGTGCGTGTGTGTGTGTGCATGGCTGTTTGTGAGTGTGTCCATGTGTGTGTGTGAGTGCTTGTGTATGTGTGTGAGCATTTGCGTGTGTGTGTGCATGTGCATGCCTGTGTGTGAGTGTGTCCGTGTGTGTGTGTGTGTGTGTGTGTGTGTGTGTGTGTGTGTGAGTATGCGCGTGTGTGTGTGCGCATGCCTGTGTGTGAGTGTGTCCATGTGTGTGTGTGAGTGCATGTGTATGTGTGTGAGCATGTGCGTGTGTGTGTGCGTGTGCATGCCTGTGTGTGAGTGTGCCCGTGTGTGTGTGTGAGTGTGTGTGTGTGTGTGTGTGTGTGAGTATGTGCGTGTGTGTGTGTGCATGCCTGTGTGTGAGTGTGTCCATGTGTGTGTGTGTGTGTGTGCGTGTGTGTGTGTGTGAGTGTGTGCGAGTGTGTGCATGCCTATGTGTGCGTGTGCGCGCGTGTGTTTGAGTGTGCGTGCACATGTGAATGAGTGTGTATTTACGTGGGCGAATGTGCACATTCAGTAACTAGTCTGCCTGTCACATTAACAGCCAGAGGTAGAGAGAGAGTGGTGACTCGCTGAGTTACTCCAGCTTTTTGTGTCTATCTTCGGTTAGGAGCAGCGTGTGCAGCTCGCCCTTACACAGAGAGTGCGGTATGTTGGCTTGGAGGGCCTCGTGGGGTCCCTCAGTGAATCTGCCAAGCGGTTTTAATGAGCCCACAGATAATGATTTCCAGATTTGACATCAAGCATTAAAGCAACATCTGATGCTGCGGGAGGGTGGGGGGGGGGGGGGGGAGGGGTGGGGGGAGGGGGGGGGGGGGGGGGGTTTAAGGGGAGTGTGTGGAAGAGAGCATCAGGATGTGAAATTTCACGGCAGATTTTACAAATGCTATTTTTTACGTGCTTGTTTTTGAGATGTAAGTGTTTATGACCTTCCTCAGAAGACATTTTTCTCAGCGGCAATTAAGCATCAACTTGTGTAAGAAGGAACTGCAGATGCTGGTTTATGCCGTGGACAGGCACAGAGTGCTGGAGTAACTCAGCGGGACGGGCAGCATCTCTGGAGAGAAGGAACGGGTGACCCGTCTTCAGACCCAGCATCAACTTGTTCACATGGAGACTAAACTGATCTGTCCATGTAAAGGTCTAAAGGACACTAATGGTTTAGACTTTATCAACAACAGGGGCGGCACAAATGCGCAAACACACACACACACACGCACAACGCACACTCACACAAATAAACACACACACGCGCACACACACGCACACACACGTACAAACGCACAAACACACACGCACACAAACAAACACACACACACGCACACACACACAAACGCACACACACACACACACGCGCAAACACACAAATAAACACACACACGCGCACACACACACACACACACACACACACGTACAAACGCACAAACACACACGCACAAACAAACGCACACACACAAACACACAAACACACACACACACAAACACACAAACACACACACACACAAACACACACACACTCACACACACACAAATGCACAAACACACACATGCACAAACACACGCACGCGCACACATGCACAAACAAACATGCACACACTCGCACACACACGCGCGCACACAGGCACAAACAAACAAACATGCACACACACGTGCACACACACGCACACTCACAAGTAAACACACACACACACTCACTCACAAACAAACACATCCACTCGCACTACAAACTACAGGTTACGCAACAATTGGCTGTGGTAAAGATTGTAACTTGTCCCTATTGTGTAATATCTGCGGACTGCTTAGCCCGCAACAAAAAGCTTTCCGCTGAGCCTCGGTAGAGTGACAATAAACTAAACTGATAGTGTTCGTGTTCGGGCGTGATCGCTGGTCGGCACGGATCAGTGGGCCAAAGGCCCTGTTTCTGCGCCGGATCTAGAAACTAAACAAGAAAAGCAAACAGTTTCATGTCATGGATTTTGTTTTAAAAAGGAATGGAACAGCAGAAAAGTGCTTAGAAGAGCAGCTGGCAAGTGGCCAGGGAGGGTGAAGGACAATTAGATGTACGAGGGATGAGGGAACAGGGAGGGGTGGAGCGGAGGTTACAGAGTGAGATAATGTGGGAGGACTTACAGTGAAATAAAAAGCTCTATACTGAGTTTTCTCTCCTATAGAAAGTTTGTGATTCCGTGTGGTCGGAAAGGCTTTTGGCACATGCTGGCCTTCATCAGTATTGAGTGCAGATGTTGGGCGGTCATGTTGCAGTTGTATAAGGTGCTGGTGAGATGACGTTTTGCTTAGTTTGAGAAGGAACTGCAGATGCTGGTTTAAACTGAAGATAGACACAAAAAACTGGAGTAACTCAGCGGGACGGGCAGCATCTCTGGGGAGGGATTGGGTGACGTTTCGGGTCGAGACCTTCAGGAAACAGGTCCCCACAGCCCAACTTGGATCACCAGCTTACTCCCACACTCGTACAAACACGTACAGGTTTGTAGGTTAATTGGCTTGGTATTACTGTAAATTGTCCCCACTGTGTGTGTGGGATAGTGCTAGTGTGCGGGGGTCACTGGTCGGCACGGGAACTGGTGGGCTGAAGGGCCTGTTTCCACGCTGCATCTGTAAACTAAACTAAACTAATCTAAAGGGTTACACAAAAAGCTGGAGAAACTCAGCGGGTGCAGCAGCATCTAAGGAGCAAAGGAGATAGGCGACGTTTCGGGTCGAGACCCTTCTTCAGACTGGTCAGGGATCGGGGAAACGAGAGATATAGACGGTGATGTGGAGAGATAAAGAACAATGAATGAAAGATATGCAAAAAAGTATCGATGATAAAGGGAACAAGCCATTGTAAGCTGTAGATTAGTGTAAACTAATCTAAAGAAAGACATGGATAGGTGACGTTTCACAGAGTGCTGGAGTAACTCAGCGGGTCAGGCAGCATCTGTGGAGAACATGGATAGGTAACCAACCCGATCTCCCGGTGGCTCAGCACTTCAACTCCCCCTCCCATTCCGAATCCGACCTTTCTGTCCTGGGCCTCCTCCATGG
Source organism: Okamejei kenojei (assembly GCA_035221665.1). Classification (NCBI taxonomy): domain Eukaryota; kingdom Metazoa; phylum Chordata; class Chondrichthyes; order Rajiformes; family Rajidae; genus Okamejei; species Okamejei kenojei. The sequence goes on along the minus strand of CM069140.1, from coordinate 76,964,282 downwards.
CCAGAGTGAGCACCACCGCAAATTGGAGGAGCAGCGCCTCATATTTCGCTTGGGCAGTTTACACCCCAGTGGTATGAACATTGACTTCTCCAATTTCAGGTAGTCCTTGCTTTCTCCCTCCTTCCCCTCCCCTTCCCAGCTCCCCCACAGCCCACTGTCTCCACCTCTTCCTCTCTTCTACCCCCCCCCCCCCCACCCCCACATCAGTCTGAAGAAGGGTCTCGACCCGAAACGTCACCTATTCCTTCGCTCCACAGATGCTGCCTCACCCGCTGAGTTTCTCCAGCATTTTTGCCTCCCTTTGAATAGAACACATCACAGTTGCACCCAACGAGATTAACGGGATGCAGAATTCGTTACCAAGAGTGCCCTTTGAAGAAGAGCAAATTGCAGCATTCAAAAGAGAATTTGATAAGTCCTTGAATATATTAAACTGAGGGGAGAATATATAAAACACCAGGGAGAATTGAATTATATTAAGGAGTGTGGACTCAGCATCCTGTATTTACTGAAATTGTCGAGTTTAAGTTTATTTAATGTGATGCTGTCGAGCTTCACAAGGGGATCAGCAGCAGTCTCTTTGTGACTGATAGCACACTGATTCATGGCCAGTGTTAACAGCAGCTTCCTTCCTTCTCGAGACAGGATTATGCACATTTTCTGTTTGCATCAACACAACAGCTGAGTTTCAGCTCAGACGAAGTTCCGACCCGCGAGAATTGTGGACGCAGACCAGACCGTCGCACAAACCGACCTCCCTTCCATCGACTCCTTCGACACCTCACGCTGCCTCGGCAAGGCCAGCAGCATCATCACGGACCAGTCGCACCCCCCGGTCACCCCCTCTTCTCCCCTCTCCCATCGGGCTAAGAGGTACAGAAGTGTGAAAACGCACACACCTCCAGATTCAGGGACAGTTTCTTCCCGGCTGTTATCAGGCACCTGAACCATCCCACCACAACCAGAGAGCGGCCCTGAACTACTTTATCTATTGTTTAAGAAAGAACTGCAGATGCTAGAAAAATCGAAGGAAGACAAAAATACCGGAGACACTCAGCGGGTGAGGCAGCATCTATGGAGCGAAGGAATAGGTGACGTTTCAGTCTGAAGAAGGGTCTCAACCTGAAACGCCACCTATTCCTTCGCTCCATAGATACTGCCTCACCCGCTGATGTTTCTCCAGCATTTTTGTCTACCTTCGAACCGCTATCCACCTCATTGGTGACCCTCGGACAATCCTAGATCGGACTTTGCTGGCTTTCCCTTGCACTAAACCTTATTCCCTTATCGTGTATCTGTACACTGTGAATGGCTCGATTGTAATCATGAATTGTCTTTCTGCTGACTGGATAGCACGCGACAAAAAAGCGTTTTGCTGTACCTCGGGTACACGTGCCAATAAACTGAACTGATCAGAAAATTCACTAAAATGTGATGCGCTTTGCTTTGATCAGCTGCAGAGACGACTATGAACCTAGAGCCTCTTCAAAATGAAACCGGACTGGATCACCATACATGAATATACATTGCTTGCCCTTTGAGGTTCGCTAAGTGGGTTTCAGCTTCTGCGCCCTGCTCCATGTTAATTCAACGTTGCATCAAAACTGATGGGATGAATCTCACTGGCCGGTGCCAGCGGTTACAAACGTGGTGCTGGTGACTGCAAACAAGCTCCATCACTAAGCAGCCCGATCTCACTTTCAATCCTTTGTCATTTGCATTAGCGTGGTGCACCAGGTCAATAGACAACAGGAGCAGGAGCAGGCCATTCGGCCCTTCAAGCCAGCACCGCCATCCAATAGACAACAGGAGCAGGAGCAGGCCATTCGGCCCTTCAAGCCAGCACCGCCATTCAATAGACAACACATGCAGGATTAGGCCATTCGGCCCTTCAAGCCAGCACCGCCATCCAATAGACTACAGGGGCAGGAGTAGGCCATTCGGCCCTTCAAGCCAGCACTGCCATTCCACAGACAATAGACAATAGACAACAGGTGCAGGAGTAGGCCATTCGGCCTTCAAGCCAGCACCGCCATTCAATAGACAACAGGGGCAGGAGTAGGCCATTCGGCCCTTCAAGCCAGCACTGCCATCCAATAGACAATAAACAACAGGTGCAGGAGTAGGCCATTCGGCCCTTCAAGCCAGCACCGCCATCCAATAGACAACACATGCAGGAGTAGGCCATTCGGCCCTTCAAGCCAGCACTGCCATTCCACAGACAATAGACAATAGACAACAGGTGCAGGAGTAGGCTATTCGGCCCTTCAAGCCAGCACTACCATTCAATAGTCAACACGTGCAGGAGTAGGCCATTCGGCCCTTCAAGCCAGCACCGCCATTCCACAGACAATAGACAATAGACAACAGGTGCAGGAGTAGGCTATTCGGCCCTTCAAGCCAGCACTGTCATTCACTGTGATCATGGCTGATCATCCACAATCAGTACCCCGTTCCTGCCTTCTCCCCATATCCCTTGACTCCGCTATCTTTAAGAGCTCTATCCAACTCTCTCTTGAAAGTCCTGGCAACATCCTCCGAAAGAATATATTTTGGCTTATTATGTAGTCCCTATGTGTGACGTGATAACAGGCCTGTTATGCTGCTGCAAGTAAGAATTTCATTGTTCCATTGCCAGTACGTGGTAATCAAACACTCTTTAGACTTTACAGATGCAGCGTGGAAACAGACCCTTCAGTAGACAATAGACAATAGACAATAGGTGCAGGAGGAGGCCATTCGGCCCTTCGAGCCAGCACCGCCATTCAATGTGATCATGGCTGATCATCCCCAATCAGTACCCCGTTCCTGCCTTCTCCCCATATCCCCTGACTCCGCTATCTTTAAGAGCCCTATCTAGCTCTCTCTTGAAAGTATCCAGAGAACCGGCCTCCACCGCCCTCTGAGGCAGAGAATTCCACAGACTCACCACTCTCTGTGTGAAAAAGTTTTTCCTCATCTCCGTTCTAAATGGCTTACCCCTTATTCTTAAACTGTGGCTCCTGGTTCTGGACTCCCCCAACATCAGGAACATGTTTCCTCCCTCTAGCGTGTCCAATCCCTTAATAATCTTATATGTATCAATAAGATTCCCTCTCATCCTAAACCCCAGAGTGTACAAGCCCAGCCGCTCCATTCTCTCAGCATATGACAGTCCCGCCATCCCGGGCATTAACCTGGTGGCAGGAGAGTTGGGGGACTTCATGAAATATGGACCACACAGACACAAGTGGGGGAACAGGGGGACTGTGACATCGATGTCCACAGATCTTCAACAGAGTGTGATCCATCTCCCAGAGATAGACACACTCCTTCAGTCTGAAGAAGGGCCTCGACCTGAATCGTCTCCAAGTCCTTCTCTCCGAAGATGCTGCCTGTCCCGCTGAGATACTCCAGCTTTTAGTGTCCATCCTTGGTGTAAACCAGCTCTTGCAGTTCCTTCCTACACGAGACCCATCTCCCTACGCTCCACAGCTTGAAGAGTGGTCTCGACCCAAAACGTCGGCAATCCTTGCTCTCCCACAACTAATGTGCAGTCCTGAGCTACTGCCAACCTCATTGGAAACCCTCGGACTATCTTTGACTGGACTTTACTGTAGTTTACCTTGCACTAAACGTAATTCATGTTCTTTCCTTCACCATGTATCCGTGCACTGTGGATGGCTCGATTGTAATCATGTATTAATTTTGTTTAAAGCAAAGACAGATACAAAAGGCTGGAGTAACTCAGCGGGCCAGGCAGCATCTCTGGAGAAAAGGAACAGGTGACGTTTCTGGTCGAGACCCTTCTTGGTTTAGTTTTGTTTAGTCTTTAGTTTCGAGATACAGCACGGGAGCAGGCCCTTCGGCCCACTGAGTCTGTGCCGACCAGCGATCCTCAGACACCAACACTATCCCACACACAGGAGGGACACTGTACAATTACACCGAGCCAATTAACCTCCAAACCTGCACGTCTTTGGAGTGTGGGATGAAACTGGAGCTCCCGGAGAGAAAACCCACGCAGGTCACGGGGAGAAGGGACAAACTCCGTACAGACAGCGCCCGTAGTCAGGATCGAACCCGGGTCTCTGGCGCTGTGAGGCGGCAAATCTACCGCTGCGCCACCGTGCTGCCTCGTATTGTGTTTCCGCTGACTGGTTAGCACGTAACAAAAGCATTACACGTGACAGTAAACTAAACTCAACTCAACTCCAGAGATGTGGGCTGACCTGCTGGGTTACTTCAGTCTCTCCTTGGTGCTTGTAGTATTTAATAGTCTCTGCCTTAAAAATCTCCACTGAGTTGGCCTCCACAGCCTCCTGTGGCAATAGGGTTAATGTTCGGGGATCGCTGGCCGGCACAGGCTCGGTGGGCCGAAGGGCCTGTTTCCGCGCTGTATTTCTGAACTAAACTAAACTGAAGGTGGGAAAAATTCATGTTCATACGTGATAGAAGCAGAATTAGGCCATTCGGCCCATCAAGTCTACTCCGCCATTCACCCATCTCTCCCACCTAACCCCATTCTCCTGCCTTCTCCCCATAACCCCTGATGCCCAATCTATTCAAGAATCTATCTATCTCTGCCTTAAAAATATCCACTGACTTGGCCTCCACAGCCTTCTGTGGCAAAGAATTCCACAGATTCACCGCCCGCTGACTAAAGAAATTCCTCCTCTAAAGAAAAAAGATTTTCTAATGGTACGTCCTTTAATTCTGAGGCTGCAACCTCTGGTCCTGGACTCTCCCACTAGTGGAAACATCCTCTCCACATCCACTCTATCCGGGCCGCCCACTATTCCGTAAGGTTCATCCTTCTAAACTCCGGTTTCTCCAGGTGCTCCAGTTTCGTTCCACACTCTAAAGGCATACAAGTTTTGTAGCTTCATTGGTTTCAGTATAGTTGTAAATTGTCCCTAGTGTGTAGGATAGTGCTAGTGTACGGGGGTCGTTGCTTGGCGCAGACTCGATGGAGGCTATCTATCTTTATCTCTAAACTTAATTAAAGTAATGGTGGGATTAGTGTACATGGCTCATGTTGGTCACTGTGGGCAAGATAGGAACGTTTGCATGCTATAGGACAATGACTGCATGACACCATCACCCTGTGTCTCTGTGTCTCTGGGTCTCTGTGACTCTGTGGTGTCTCTGTGTCTGTGTCTCTGTGTCTCTGTGACTCTGTGTCTCTGTGACTCTGTGTCTCTGTGTCTCTGTGACTCTGTGTCTCTGTGACTCTGTGACTCTGTGACTGTGTCTCCGTGACTCTGTGTGTCTCTGTGACTGTGTGTCTGTGTCTCTGTGACTCTGTGTGTCTCTGTGACTCTGTGACTCTGTGTCTCTGTGTCTCTGTGTCTCTGTGACTCTGTGTCTCTGTGTCTCTGTGACTCTGTGTCTCTGTGTCTCTGTGACTGTGACTGTGTCTCTGTGACTCTGTGTCTCTGTGTCTGTGTCTCTGTGTCTCTGTGACTCTGTGTGTCTCTGTGACTCTGTGACTGTGTCTCTGTGTCTCTGTGTCTCTGTGTCTCTGTGTCTCTGTGACTGTGACTGTGTCTCTGTGACTCTGTGTCTCTGTGTCTGTGTGTCTGTGTCTCTGTGACTCTGTGTGTCTCTGTGACTCTGTGACTCTGTGACTCTGTGTCTCTGTGACTGTGACTCTGTGACTCTGTGTCTCTGTGTCTCTGTGTCTCTGTGACTCTGTGTCTCTGTGTCTCTGTGACTGTGACTCTGTGACTGTGACTGTGTCTCTGTGTGACTGTGTCTCTGTGACTCTGTGACTGTGACTCTGTGTGACTCTGTGACTCTGTGTCTCTGTGACTCTGTGACTCTGTGTCTCTGTGTCTCTGTGACTCTGTGTCTCTGTGACTCTGTGACTCTGTGACACTACCTGCTTGGCACTTGTTCGATGCCCCTACTCTGGATGAAGGATGGCTTCTCTGGAACTGGTAAAGAGCCTATTTTATGTAATGTGCTGCTGCTGATGTTCAGACGAGATTAATTTGCAGGCCTCCATTTCCAGCCGTTTAAGCTGCTTAAACTAATTATCGGAAAATGTGTTTCCATTTTATGGCCCAACTTATCAGCGGCAAATGACCATGGAGAACGCAGAGCGAGAAAGAACACGGTTCCGCCATCTCGGTGGAGACTGTATATAATTACCAAGCAGTTACCTCCAGAATAGGTGCAGCAGTCGGAGAGGCAAGGGCTGCGTCCTGCGCAATTAGTCTTGTCGATGTTGTGTGAGGTTTCATCTGGTATTAATCAAGACTTTTTCTCAGCTGCCCCCTCTCCACTTTCTGCTAAGTCCACATTCTTTTAAGGGGGAAAAAAGAAATTTGTCAAACAATTAGCGTGAGATCTTTGGATGTGGACTTTAGCGTGAGGGTGTGGGGAGGATGTTTCCACTAGTGGGGGAGTCCAGGACCAGAGGTCACTGCCTAAGAATTAAAGGGCATTCCATTAGGATGGAGATGAGGAGGAATTTCTTTAGTCAAAGGGCGGTGAATCTGTGGAATTCTTTGCCACAGAAGGCTGTGGAGGCCAAGTCAGTGGATAATTTTAAGGCAGAGATAGATAGATTCTTGATTAGTACGGGTGTCAGGGGTTATGGGGAGAAGGCAGGAGAATGGGGGTCGGAGGGAGAGATAGATCAGCCATGATTGAATGGCGGGGTAGAATTGATGGGACGAATGGCCTAATTCTGCTCCTATCACTCATGAACTGATGAACTCATGAGAGAATTGAGCTAAATGGGTGAGGCAATGTACTGTATATGTAGAGGGATGAATACATTGATTCTTTCATCAAATAACTCTCCACTGACAGCATCCAGCTGCAGTTTTAAGTCCTGACATTGACAATAGACAACAGACAATAGGTGCAGGAGTAGGCCATTCGGCCCTTCGAGCCAGCACCGCCATTCAATGTGATCATGGCTGATCATCCCCAATCAGTACCCCGTTCCTGCCTTCTCCCCATATCCCCTGACTCCGCTATTTTTAACAGCCCTATCTAGCTCGCTCTTGAAAGCATCCTCCACCGCCCTCTGAGACAGAGAATTCCACAGACTCACAACTCTCTGTGAGAAAAAGTGTATCCTCATCTCCGTTCTAAATGGCTTACCCCTTATTCTTAAACTGTGGCCCCTGGTTCTGGACTCCCCCAACATCGGGAACATGTTTCCGGCCTCTAGCGTGTCCAAGCCCTTAATAATCTTATATGTTACAATAACATCCCCCGTCATCCTTCTAAACTCCAGAGTGTACAAGCCCAGCCGCTCCATTCTCTCAGCGTATGAGGTAGATGCAAGGGAGGTTCAACTAATCTCTTCTGCTCGTACATGAGAACAAGGGGTCACAGGTCACAGTTTAAGGATAAGGGGGAAGTGTTTTAGGACCGAGATGAGAAAAACATTTTTCACACAGAGAGTGGTGAGTCTGTGGAATTCTCTGCCACAGAAGGTCGTTGAGGCCAGTTCATTGGCTATATTTAAGACTGAGTTAGATGTGGCCCTTGTGGCTAAAGGGATCAGGGGGTATGGGGAGAAGGCAGGTACAGGATACTGAGTTGGATGATCAGCCATGATCACATTGAATGGCGGTGCAGGCTCGAAGGGCCGAATGGCCTGCTCCTGCACCTATTTTATATGTTTCTATGTGACCTATGTTCTCTGTTCTATCATAATGTGCTGGACGCTCATACGTTCTATGTTGTATGATCTATGATCTATGTTTTATGTTCTATGATCTATGTTCTATGTTTATGTCATGTACTATAAGTTCATGTCATGGGCTGTTGTATGCTCTGTTCTATGAGAATGTACTGTTCTATGTTCTATGTTCTATGTTCAATGAGTTAATGGAGTCATAGAGTCATAGAATGACACAGCGCGGAAACAGGCCCGCACACTAACAGTACCCTGCACACACTAGGGCCAATTTACTATTTATACCAAGCTAATTAACCTACAAACCTGCACGTCTTTGGAGTGTGGGAGGAAACCGGAGATCTCAGAGAAAACCCACGCAGGTCACGGGGAGAACGTACAAACTCCATACAGACAGCGCCCGTAGTCGGGATCGAACCCGGGTCTCTGACGCTGTGCGGCTCAAGTCTACCGCTGCGCCACCAAGTTAATGTGCTTGCCCATGCCCTATGTTGTGTGTTATATATTGTATGTTGTACGTTGTATGGTGTATGTTGTATTTTGTAGGTTGTATGTTCAATGTTCTATGTGTTAATGTGCTGTATGGTTCTATGTTCTATGTTCAATGAGTTAACAGCCAACAATTATGTGTTCAATAGTTAGATACGGCTCTTAGGGCCAAGGGAGTCAGGGGATATGGGGAGAAGGCAGGAACGGGGTACTGATTGGGGATGGTCAGCCATGACTGATCCTGGGATCAGACTGATTCCTGGGATGGCACGACTTCCATATGAAGAAAGACTGGATAGACTTGGCTTGTACTCACTGGAATTTAGAAGATTGAGGGGTGATCTCATAGAGACTTACAAAATTCGTAAGGGGTTGGACAGGCTAGATGCAGGAAGATTGTTCCCGATGTTGGGGAAGTCCAGGACAAGGGGTCACAGTTTAAGGATAAGGGGGAAGTCTTTTAGGACCGAGATGAGAAAATCATTTTTCACACAGAGTGGTGAATCTGTGGAATTCTCTGCCACAGAAGGTAGTTGAGGCCAGTTCATTGGCTATATTTAAGAGGGAGTTGGATGTGGCCCTTGTGGCTGAAGGGATCAGGGGTATGGAGAGAAGGCAGGTACAGGATACTGAGTTGGATGATCAGCCATGATCATATTGAATGGTGGTGCTGGCTCCAAGGGCCGAATGGCCTACTCCTGCACCTATTGTCTATTGTCTATTGTCTATTTAACACTTTGGGCTAACGGAATCACGGGGAGAAGGCAGGAACGGGGGAGGCTGGGGAGGCTGTTTCTGAGTCTGGTCAAATTCCTGCACCTATTGTCTATTGTTTATTGTATAAGAGGCTGTTTCTGAGTCTGGTGGTTGGCGCTTTCTAGCTTCTGTACCGTTTTCCCCAACGGGAGCGGGGAGAAGTGTTTGATGACTTTGGCTGCTGTTGTGAGGCAGCGTGAAGTGTCGTTGGTGGGTGTGTGGTCTGTGCGAGGGACTGGGCTACATCCACAACTCTCTGCAGTTTGTTGTGGTCTTGGGCAGAGCTGTTCCTGCTGTGATGCCGCCCAACATTATGCTTTGCATCTGCAGGGGCTTGCGATTGCCACAGACGGCTGCGGAGGCCAAGTCAGTGGATGTGTTTAAGGCAGGGATAGATACGTTCTTGATTAGTACGGGTGTCAGGAGTCATAGAAACATAGAAACATAGAAATTAGGTGCAGGAGTAGGCCATTCAGCCCTTCGAGCCTGCACCGCCATTCAATATGATCATGGCTGATCATCCAACTCAGTAACCCGTACCTGCCTTCTCTCCATACCCTCTGATCCCCTTAGCCACAAGGGCCACATCCAACTCACTCTTAAATATAGCCAATGACTGGCCTCAACTACCCTCTGTGGCAGAGAGTTCCAGAGACTCACCACTCTCTGTGTGAAAAAAGTCTTTCTCATCTCGGTCTTAAAGGATTTCCCCCTTATCCTTAAGCTGTGACCCCTTGTCCTGGACTTCCCCAACATCGGAACAATCTTCCTGCATCTAGCCTGTCCAACCCCTTAAGAATTTTGAAAGTTTCTATAAGATCCCCTCTCAATCTCCTAAATTCCAGAGAGTATAAAACCGAGTCTATCCAGTCTTTCTTCATAAGACAGTCCTGACATCCCAGGAATCAGTCTGGTGAACCTTCTCTGCACTCCCTCTATGGCAATAATGTCCTTCCTCAGATTTGGAGAACAAAACTGTACGCAATACTCCAGGTGTCTCACCAAGACCCTGTAACAACTGAAGTAGAACCTCCCTGCTCCTTACTCAAATCCTTTGCTATGAAAGCTAACATACCATTCGCTTTTTTCACTGCCTGCTGCACCTGCATGCCTACTTTCAATGACTGGTGTACCATGACACCCAGGTCTCGCTGCATCTCCCCTTTTCCTAATCGGCCACCATTTAAATAATAGTCTGCTTTCCTGTTTTTGCCACCAAAGTGGATAAACCTCACATTTATCCACATTATACTGCATCTGCCAAACATTTGCCCACTCACCCAGCCTATCCAAGTCACCTTGCAGTCTCCTAGCATCCTCCTCACAGCGAACACTGCCCCCCAGCTTAGTGTCATCCGCAAACTTGGAGATATTGCCTTCAATTCCCTCATCCAGATCATTAATAATATATTGTAAACAGCTGGGGTCCCAGCACTGAGCCCTGCGGTACCCCACTAGTTACTGCCTGCCATTGTGAAAAGGACCCGTTTACTCCTACTCTTTGCTTCTGTTTGCCAGCCAGTTCTCAATCCACATCAATACTGAACCCCTAATACCGTATGCTTTAAGTTTGTATACTTATCTCTTATGTGGGACCTTGTCGAAAGCCTTCTGGAAGTCCAGATATACCACATCCACTGGTTCCCCTTATCCACGCTACTAGTTACATCCTCGAAAAATTCCACAAGATTCGTCAGACATGATTTACCTTTGTAAATCCATGCTGACTTTGTCCAATGATTTCACCACTTTCCAAATGTGCTGCTATCCCATCTTTAATAATGACTCTAGCAGTTTCCCCACTACGATGTTAGACTAACTGGTCTGTAATTCCCCGTTTTCTCTCCCTCCCTTCTTAAAAAGAGGGGTTACATTTGCTACCCGCCAATCCTCAGGTCCAGAATCTAAAGAGTTTTGAAAGATTATCACTAATGCATCCACTATTTCCTGAGCTACTTCCTTAAGTACTCTGGGATGCAGCCTATCTGGCCCTGGGGATTTATCGGCCTTTAATCTATTCAATTTACCCAACACCACTTCCCGACTGACCTGGATTTCACTCAATTCCTCCTTTGACCCACAGTTCCCTGCTATTTCCGGCAGATTATTTATGTCTTCCTTAGTGAAGACGGAACCAAAAGTAGTTATTCAATTGGTCCGCCATATCCTTGTTCCCCATGATCAACTCACCTGTTTCTGACTGCAAGGGACCTACATTTGTTTTTAACTAACCTCTTTCTCTTCACATATCTATAAAACTTTTGCAGTCAGTTTTTATGTTCCCTGCCAGTTTTCTTTCATAATCTATTTTTCCTTTCCTAATTAAGCCCTTTGTCCTCCTCTGCTGGTCTCTGAATTTCTCCCAGTCCTCTGGTATGCTGCTTTTTCTGGCTACTTTGTACGCATCATCCTTTGCTTTGATACTATCCCTGATTTCCTTGTTATCCACGGATGCACTACCTTCCCCGATTTATTCTTTTGCCAAACTGGGATGAACAATTTTTGTAGTTCATCCATGCCTTTAAATGTCTTCCATTGTATATCCACCGTCAACCCTTTTAGAATTAATTGCCAGTCAATCTTGGCCAATTCTCGTCTCATACCCTCAAAGTTACCTTTCTTTAAGTTCAGAACCATTGTTTCATGGGGAGAAGGCTGGAGAATGGGGTTGAGAGGGAGAGATGGATCAGCCATGATTGAAGAGATGGATCAGCCATATTTCCAACAAGGTACCTTGAAAATGTTGCGGCTCAAAAAAAAAAAAACCCCCAGTCAATCTCCGCACATCAAGTTGCCACAGACAGCGATGCTCTGAGGATGGGGCGATCACATCAACTCCCAGAGCCTTTCCTCTTCGACTAAACCAAGATGGCTTGCAAGTGAAGGGAATCGTAAGGAGATGCTTTTCACTGTAAATGGGAAAGAAATTCCCTGGAGTGCTTGGGCAGAGAGGTAGGGCGGAAAATAGCGCGGTTTCTAATTAGACCTCAGGTTGGCAAGAATAAGATCCTTCATTATCTTACATCTTGGTCTTCAAGCCATCCCTTCAGGTGAAACTACCTTTGTTTAATCTTGCCTGTACCTCGCTGGTATGCCTGTGTTCTGTTAATTAGAGTGGGTTGGGCAAGAACAGATGATTAAGCAATCTCATCTCATCTACATGATTTCAATCAGAGTAACCACGGCACCTGACATATCCTGAGAATTAATAACCATGGCCGGAATTAAAGATTTTTTTTTTTGTAATTGAACCTAATTCTTTTTTTTTTCATTTCGGAGTTTATATATCCATCCTTAAAATGCTATTTCGGGGCAGACATTACTTATAATATTGCCCGATTGTTGCAAAAGGAGATTTTTTATTTTAACGCTATTTATGGCGGAGTTTTTTTTAAAAAAACGATCCATTTTATTTAACTGATTGAATTATTGGAGCTGAAACAATTATTTTTCACTGCTGGCCGTCTGCGCGAAGCTTCCTTCCCCCGAGTTTAGCCAACATCGAGGGCGGCGCAGTGGCGCAGCGGTAGAGTTGCTGCCTCACAGCGCTTACAGCGCCGGAGACACGGGTTCGATCCTGACTACGGGCGCCGTCTTTACGGAGTCTGTACGTTCTCCCCGCGACTGCGTGGGTTTTCTCCGGGTGCTCTGGTTTCCTCCCACACTCCAAAGACGTGCAGGTTTGTAGGTTAACTGGCTTGGTGTAAATGTAAATTGTCCCCAGTGTGTGTGGGATAGCGTTAGTGTGCGGGGATCGCTGGTCGACACCGAGTCGGTGGGCCGAAGGGCCTGTTTCCGCGCTGTATCTCTAAACTAAACTACACTAAAATAAACGAGCCAGCACTGCCATTCGATATGATCATGGCTGATGAACCAAAATAAGTACCCCGTTCCTGCTTTCTCCCCAAGATTCCGTTAGCCCAAAGTGTTAAATAGACAAAAGACAACAGACAATAGGTGCAGGAAGAGGCCATTCGGCCCTTCGAGCCAGCACCGCCATTCAATGTGATCATGGCTGATCATCCCCAATCAGTACCCCGTTCCTGCCTTCTCCCCATATCCCCTGACTCCGCTATCTTTAAGAGCCCTATCTAGCTCTCTCTTGAAAGTATCCAGAGAACCGGCCTCCACCGCCCTCTGAGGCCGAGAATTCCACAGACTCACAACTCTCTGTGAGAAAAAGTGTTTCCCCGTCTCCGTTCGAAATGACTTACTCCTTAAGGGCCTGTCCCACTTACGCGACTTTTTCGGCGACTGCCGGCACCCGTCATAGGTCGTTGCCGGTCGCTAAAAACATCTTTGAAAATCCAGCAGCGACCAGAACAAGGTACGGACTCTTTGGGCGCTTACTCACGAACATACAGGCTTCACACGGTCGCCAGGGCGTCGCCTGTGTGGTCGTGAGTTGTCTCCTCAGTCGCCCAAAGAGTCGTAGCGTCTTTCTGGTCGCCGCTGGATTTTCAACGTGTGGAAAATTCTCGCCGACCTGCAACGACCTACGACAGGTGCCGGCAGTCTCCGAAAAAGTCGTGTAAATGGGACAGGCCCTTTATGGTTGGACAACTGGTTCTGGACTCCCCCAACATCGGGAATACGTTTCCTGCCTCTAGCGTGTCCAAACCCTTAATAATCTTACATGTTTCAAATCTAACTCTCTCTTGGACCTGTACCTATAGCTCAATCCACCAGGCCCTGGCAACATCCTTGTAAACCTAATCCTTCATTTCGTGGTGCCACGTGGAAAATGAAAAGTCGACGGCGAGCATCGATCGCCCTGTCCGCACTAGTGCTGTGTCACCCCCAATTTCGCTTCGTACACCCTCGGAAGCCAATCGACCCGCAAACCTGCACGTCTCTGGGATGTGTGAGGAAACCAGTGCACCCGGGGGAAACCCACGCCGGTCACGAGAGGAATGCACAAACTCTGTCCAGACGGCAGGGTCTCTGGCGCTGTGAGGCAGCACCTTAGGTAAGCAACTATTGCGCACCGGTGAGGAATTTCGATATGTGTCCAATGTCATAAGTTCCTTAGGTGATAGAAGCAGAATCAGACCATTCGGCCCATCAAGTTTTCCCTGCCGTTCAATCACAGCTGATCCATCTCTCCCTCTCAACCCCATTCTCCAGCCTTCTCCCCATGACTCCTGAGAACCGTACTAATCAAGAACGTATCTATCCCTGCCTTAAACACATCCACTGACTTGGCCTCCGCAGCCGTCTGTGGCAATCGCAAGCCCCTGCAGATGCAAAGCATATTGTTGGGTGGCATCACAGCAGGAACAGCTCTGCCCAAGACCACAACAGACTGCAGAGAGTTGTGGATGTAGCCCAGTCCCTCGCACAGACCACGCACCCACCAACGGCACTTCACGCTGCCTCACAACAGCAGCCAAAGCCATCAAACACTTCTCCCCGCTCCCGTTGGGGAAAACGGTACAGAAGCTAGAAAGCGCGCACCACCAGACTCAGAAACAGCCTCTTATACAATAAACAATAGACAACAGGTGCAGGAGTAGGCAATTTGGCCCTTCGAGCCTGCACCGTCAATCACTGTGATCATGGCTGATCATCCCCAATCAGGTTGAAGGTCTCGGAGAAAACCCACGCAGGTCACGGGGAGAACGTGCAAACTCCGTACAGACAGCGCCCGTAGTCAGGATCGAACCCGGGCCTCTGGCGTTGTAAGGCAGCAACTCTACCACAGCCGTGCCAACGTGCCACCCTGTTCCAATCTGTTTAGTTTCTTATTGCCACGTTTCCTATTGTCCCGTGTAGCGAGGTGCAGTGAAAAGCCTTTGTTGCGCGCTGACCAGTCAGCGGAGAGACAATACATGATTACAATCGAGCCGCCCACAGTGTCCAGACACAAGATAAAGGGAATAACGTTTTGTATATATGCCGGTCCCTTGAATTCTCTTTCCCCGTATCTCACTGGAGACCCTCGGACCATCTTTGATCGGACTTTAGATTTTAACGTTTTAACATTTGCACTAAATGTTATTCCCTTTATCATGAACCTGTGCAGTGTGGCCGGCTCGAGTATTGTCTTTCCGCTGACTGGTTAGCACGCGACAAAAAGCTTTTCACTGGACTCAAATTTTCTTCTGAAGGTCATAAGTTCATGTATTAGGAGCATAATTAGGCCATTCGGGTCATCAAGTCTACTCCGCCGTTCAATCATGGCTGATCTATCTCTCCCTCCTAACCCCATTCTCCTGCCTTCTCCCCATAACCCCTGACATCCGCACTAATCAAGAATCTATCTCTCTCTGCCTTAAAAATATCCACTGACTTGGCCTCCACAGCCTTCTGTGGCAAAGAGTTCCACAGATTCATTCAAATGCCACTGTACCTTGGAAAACTTGGAAAGCTTTATTGTCATTCAGACCTTGCAGTCTGAACGAAATTTCGTTGCCTGCAGTCATACATATAGTAAATAACAAAAACACACAATAAACACATATTTAACATCCACCACAGTGAGTTCACCAGACACCTCCGCACTGTGGTGGAAGGCAAAAATCTTGTCTTTGTCTCTTCCCTTCTTCCTCTTCCTCTTCCTCTGCGCTGAGGCGACCCGGGCCTCCGATGTAGTGACCGCACCGGGTGATGTAAATAAGTCCCGCGGGTGAACCGCGCTCCGCGAGCGGGCCGGTTCAACTCCGCGGCCCGGGGCGGTCGAAGCTGCCGAAGCTGCCGCCCTCCAGTCCAGCGGACGCAGCTGTTGCCGCGGGAGCTCCGGAAAAACAGGTCACCAACCTGTGACCTGCGAGCTCCCGACGATGTCGTCCACTGGGCCCGCGGCCGGGCCTCCGAAGTCGCTGCCGCCGCCACTGCCACCGGAAAGCCGCCACAGCTCCGAGTCGGGCCGCCGGAACGCCTGAACCCGCCGCAGCCCCGAAGTCGGCCAGCCCCGCGCTGGTGAGTCCTGGCTGGCTCTGCCTCCGGAGCCTCGGGTCGGTCGCAGTTGGAGGCCGCCAGCCCCGCGATAGGCCTCAGCGCAGACGGAGACGGGGGATACGACAAGAAAAGTCGCATCCCCCCAAAAGGAAGAGACTAAGAACGTTTCTCCCACCCCTCCCACACACATACACTACATAATAACTCAAACTAACGCTAAAAACAAGACAAGAAAACCACAAATAAAAAGAAAAACAGACGGACTGCAGGCGAGCCGCTGCTGCCAGGGCAGCCTCACCACTCCCTCATGTACCTCAATTGGTACATGTGGCAATTAAATTGAATCTTGATTACAATCGAGCCATTCACAGTGCACTTTGATAAGGGAATAACGTTTAGTGCAAGGTAAAGCCAGCAAAGTCCAATCACAGATAGTCCGAGGGTCACCAATGAGGTAGATAGTTGTTCAGCGTTGCTCTCTGGTTGTGGTAGGATGGTTCAGCTGCTTGATAACAGCTGGGAAGAAACTGGTCCTGAATCTGGAGGTGTGCGTTTTCACACTTCTGTACCTTTTCCCTGAAGGCATTAACGTGCAAAAGCGAACTCTTTTCATTATACCTCTGCACAAGTGACAATAATCATCAGCCAAATCCTAAACCATAGCTGACATTTCTGTCGGATTTAATGGCTGCCAGAGGTAAATCAACTCAAATCTGTGTTATTTTGATCTGTTTGACTTCTAACTTTTTAGCTAGTCTTTCAAAATCCTCGCTTACTGGGAAATGTGCTTTCAGACATGATGCGGAGATTAGAAATGAAACTTTGGTGAACTAATACTGTTCTTCGACAGCTAATGAAGGACATGTTGGGTTTGATCTAATGCGCCTTTCATGAGTGTTTTGATGTGAAGTAATTTGGCAAAAAAAAATGTTAAGGGCATTTCTGTAAAGGTTCAGCAATGGAAATGAGGCAAAAACAATGAATAGGCTTTGAAACTTCAAACTGCTGGAGATGATTGCTCACAGATTGTACACTTCAAGCTTAAATGAGTTTGTTCAACTTGCAAATTTTGAAATTAAAGCAAGGATAGATTCAATGTAGTTAAGTTTGGAGATGCAGCGCGGAAAACAGGCCCTTCGGCCCACCGAGTCCGCGCCGACCAGCGATCCCCGCACACTGACACTAACCCTACACGCTCACTGGGGACAATTTACATTTACACCGAGCCAATTAACCTACAAACCTGCGCGTCTTTGGAAGGTGGGAGGAAACCGAAGATCTCGGAGGATCCCGTCCCGCTGAGTTACTCCAGCTTTTCGTGCTTATCTTCAGTTTAAACCGGCATCTGCAGTTCCTTCCCACACATTTAACCTACAGACCTGCACGTCTTTGGAGCGTGGGAGGAAACCAGAGATCTCGGAGAAAACCCCCACGCGGGTCACGGAGAGAAGGGACAAACTCCGTGCAGACAGCTCCCGCCGTCGGGATCGAACCTGGATCCCTGGCGCTGTGAGGCAGCGACTCTCCCGCCGTGCCTCCGTGCCACACTCAACACAATGACTCTAGAAACAGTGTCCATGGAAATACACCATCTCAATATGAAGAAGGGTCTCGACCCGAAACATCAACCATTCCTTTTCTCCAGAGATGCTGCCTGTCCCGCTGAGTCGCTCCAGCATTTTTTAATCTATCTCTGGAAAGGAAATCAGTTTCTCTTTCCACAGATGTTGTTTACCTTGGCTGTGATCTTCCAGCATTCCTGGTGTTTGATTGAAACACAGCAGAAGAGTCGCTGCCTCACAGCGCCGAGAGACCCGGGTTCGATCCCGACTACGGGCGCTGTCCGTACGGAGTTTGCACTTTCTCCCCGTGACCTGCGTGGGTTTTTCTCCGAGATCTTCGGTTTCCTCCGCTACTCCACAGACGTGCAGGTCTGTAGGTTAAATGTGTGGGAAGGAACTGCAGATGGTGGTTTAAACAGAATATAAGCACAAAACGCTGGAGTAACTCAGCGTGACAGGCAGCATCTCTGGAGAGAAGGAATGGGTGACAATAGACAATAGACAATAGGTGCAGGAGTAGGCCATTCGGCCCTTCGAGCCAGCACCGCCATTCAATGTGATCATGGCTGATCATCCCCAATCAGTACCCCGTTCCTGCCTTCTCCCCATATCCCCTGACTCCGCTATCTTTAAGAGCCCTATCTAGCTCTCTCTTGAAAGCTCCACCGGCCTCTGAGGCAGAGAATTCCACAGACTCACCACTCTCTGTGAGAAAAAGTATTTCCTCGTCTCCGTTCTAAATGGCCTTACCCCTTATTCTTAAACTGTGGCTCAACGGGCCAGGCAGCATCTCTGGAGAGAAGGAACGGGTGACGTTTCGGGTCGAGACCCTAGGTGAGTTTGCCTGGTATAAATGTAAAAATTGTCCCTGGTGTGTGTAGGATAGTGTTACCGTTTGCATAATTGTCCCTATTGCGCGTAGGATGGTGTTAATGTGCTGGGCTCGCTGCTCGGTGTGGACTTGGTGAGCCAAACTGCTGAAGGGCCTGTTTCCACGCTGTATCTCTAAACTAAAGCAAAACTAGTTGAGGAACTGATACTCTAGACGTTACAGCTGCCCTGCCTTGCAAATCAGGGATTTACATCAACTTTCTTTCTGTAAACAACTGTTAAATACCTTTCACCTAAATTTCTGCAAGAAAGATTTCTATCCAGTGCGTTGGCATGACATGTTAGTACAACCTGCATGCAGGAAGCAGGCTGACAGGCAAATACAATCTCTGCGCACTTATCAAACTGACAACTTAATGCAATTTGCTATTCCAATTGAGTCAGGGCAGACTTGAATCTAAAATCACCTTAACATGGGATTTCCCCAAGTCAAACTGAATGGGAATAGGAAGATAGACACAAAATTGTTGGAGTAACTCAGCGGGTCAGACAGCATCTCATAAGGAATAGGAGTAGAATTAGTCCATTCGGCCCGTCATGTCTACTCCCCCGTTCAATCATGTCTGAAGTAGAGTCTCGACCCGAAAAGTCACCCTTTCCCGCACTCCAGAGATGCCGCCTGTCCCGCTGAGTTACTCCAGCTTTCCGTGTCTATCTATGGCTGATCTATCTCTCCCTCCTAACCGCATCCCCCTGCCTTCTCCCCATAACCACTGACACCCGAACTAATCAAGAATCTGTCTATCTCTGCCTTAGAAATATCCACTGACTTGGCCTCCACTTGGCCTTATCAAAGAATTCCACAGATTCACCACCCTCTGCCTGAAGAAACTCCTCACCGCCAACCTAAACAAACGTCGTCTAAATTTGAGGCCTCTGGTCCTGGACTCTCCCACTAGTGGAAACATCCTCTCCACATCCACTCTCTCCAGGCCTTTAACGGTTCTATCTCCGGAGAAACGGAATAGGTGCTGTTTCGGGTGGAGAGCTTGGGGCGCAGTCCAGCTGGGTATGGCTGCCCTGCCTGCAGCTGTCTGTCCTTTTACTCCTATATTTTTATATTTAGTATGTTAAAAGTGTATTGTTTGGAGGTCTAGTCTTTTTATGTGGGGGGAGGGGGAGGGGGAGGGGGAAACTCCTTTTCCCAGTCCCTACCTGGTCAGAGAGGTGGCTTTCCTCCGCGCCGCATCTTCGACCCGCCGCCGCGGCCTACCATCGGGACTGGAGCGGCGTTTCCTGTCGGGACCGGCCAGAACCTCAGCTTCGGAGGCGGCACAGCACTGGAGCGCCATCGCGGAGCGGGCGATGCCTTGCCCGGCTGCAGGCGGCGGCGCTGTGTTTAAACACCGCGGGGCCTGGGATCTCACGCGGCCGAGATCGCCAGTGGGGGAGCTCCGTCCAGCGCGGCCTTGTTGGCTTCGGGAGCCGCTGCCTCCGGTAAGGAAGCGTTCCAGGCGTCCCAAGCCGCTGAGAGGGTTCTCCATTAGCCAGAGCACCATCGCCCGGCGAGAACGGCCTGGAACATCGGGCCCCGTAGCGGCGACTGCGGAGGCCTCAATAGGCCCGACTATGGGTGGACAACGGGACGGGGCCTGGACTTTGTGCCTTCCCTCAAAGTGGGAACCATTGTGCGGGGATGTTTTTATGTTTAATGTTAAATTCTTCTTTAATGTTGCGTTGTATTCTTATTAATGTGCGGCAATGGCAGCTCGAATTTTGCCACACCAATTGGTGTATGTGACAATAAATGAACCTCTGAAACCTTGAGAAACCTTCATCGGAATAAGGTTGGAGGGAACATTAATGGTTCACGTACGTCAATGGCCTTCCTTGCGAAGGAACAGGCTTCACACAACAGTGCTGGATTCAAATTCTCGTAAAAAAAAACAGCTGTAGATTTGCGGCATAGAGCCACAGGAGATTTATTCACTGCCAAAAATGATCTGATTTTCCTCCACCCCACCCCCCCCCCACCCTCCCCCCAGCACTCATTCTGAAAACGGTTTTGGGAAATACTTGTGATAAAACAATTTCGGGAGAAGGAGATATAGACTGGGATTATCCAGGATTCGTGGGTAGAGACGCGAGGAACTGCAGGTGCTGGAACCTTGTGTGGACCACAAAATGCACTGGAGGAACTCGGCAAGTCAGGCTGCATCTCAGGATGCGTTCTGTCCTGGGCCTCCACCACTGTCAGGGTGAGGCCCAGCGCAAATTGGAGGAGCAGCACCTCATATTTCGCTTGGGCAGCTTATGCCCCTTAGGAAACCTTAACGGAAACCTCTGGAGACCTTGCGCCCCACCCAAGGCTCCCGTGCGGTTCCCGGAGGTTTTGGTCACTCTCCCTAATGGTGGAAAGTGGTTTCCACGTGGTCGAGGCTTCTTCTATGTTCCTGCGATTATTTCAAATAAACCAAAACCGGCCTCGAATAAAAATAGGTTGCCGTTTGGTCGAAGCCAGTGGAGTGGGGTCGCTATTTACTGACAGACAGTCAAAGACAGTCTCCTTCGCTGACCGTCCATTTTGATTGGCTCCAATTGGAGTTTTCAGCAAAGATCCTATAGAATCTAGACCTAGAAGGTCCCCCGGAAGGTAAAATGCCCGCTAACTTTATTCAACTTCTTAAAACTGTCTCCACTCCTTCTCCCCCCCCTCCTCTCCCCTTCTCCCCCCCTCCTCTCCCCTTCCTTCCCTTTCTCTCTCCCCTTCTCTCCCCTTCTCTCCCCTTCTCTCTCCCCTTCTCTGTCCTTCTCACCCCCTTCTCTCTCCCCTTCTCTGTCCTTCTCTCCCCTTCTTTCCCCTTCTCTCCCTCCCCCCCGCGCTCTCTAAAGGACTTACCGTGCTCTGTGGCAGCCGTTGACCTTCCTCTTCATCGCGCAGACAGCGCTCCTCCACTGCCCCTGGCCCCCACCTTTGCGGTGTGCGTGTGTGTGTGTGTGTGTGTGTGTGTGTGTGTGTGTGCGTGTGTGGGTGTGTGCGTGTGCGTGTGCGTGTGCGTGTGTGTGTGTGTGTGTGTGTGTGTGTGTGTGTGTGTGTGTGCGTGTGTGTGTGTGTGTGTGTGTGTGTGTGTGTGAGTGTGTGTGTGCGTGTGTGCGTGCGTTTGTGTGTGTGTGTGTGTGTGTGTGCGTGTGTGTGCGTGTGTGTGTGCGTGTGTGTGTGTGTGTGTGTGTGCGTGTGTGTGTGTGCGTGTGTGCGTGCGTTTGTGTGTGTGTGTGTGTGTGTGCGTGTGTGTGTGTGTGTGTGTGTGTGTGTGCGTGTGTGCGTGTGTGCGTGCGTGCGTGCCGTGCGTGCGTGCGTGCGTGCGTGTGTGTGTGTGTGTGTGTGTGTGTGTGCGTGTGCGTGTGCGTCGTGCGTGTGTGTGTGTGTGTGCGTGTGTGTGTGTGTGTGTGTGTGTGTGTGTGTGTGTGTGTGTGTGCGTGTGATCCTGTAGGATCTTGGGTCAGTAGATGCAGCTCACGCTTCAGTCGAGGCTTTCCAGGCAAGTGACCAAAACCTCTGGCGACTCATGGAATCCTTGGGTGGGGCGCAAGGTCACCAGAGGTTTCCGTTCACGTTTCCTAAGTGGGACAGAGGCATTACACCCCAGCGGTTTGAACATTGACTTCCCTAACTGCAAGTAACCCTTGCTTTCTTTCTCTCTCCATCCCTCCCCTTTCCCAGTTCTCCGACAGTTTCACTGTCCTGATCAATTTTACTGGTTCTTTGCCGCCTTCTCACCTTCCGCTCAGCCATCAATGTACCAAGGGCGGTACGGTGGCCCAGCGGTAGAGTCGCTGCCTTACAGCGCCAGCGACCCAGGTTCGATCCTGACCACGGGTGCTGTCTACACGGAGTTTGCATGTTCTCCCCGTGACCTGCGCGGGTTTTCTCCGAGTACTCTGGTTTCCGCCCACTCTCCAAAGACGTGCAGGCTTGTCGTTTATTTGACTTCTGTAAAATTGCAAATTGTCCCTAGTGTGTGTAGGACAGTGTTATGCCCCTATCCCACTTAGGAAACCTGAACGGAAACCTCTGGAGACTTTGCGCCCCACCAAAGGTTTCCGTGCGGTTCCCGGAGGTTTTTGTCCTCCGGCAACCACCTTCAACTAGCATCGCAACCGGCTTCGACTAAAAAAATTACCGGTTTATAAAACGGAAACCACTTTCGACCATTAGGGAGAGTGACAAAAACCTCCGGGAACCGCACGGAAACCTTGGGTGGGGCGCAAAGTCTCTTGAGGTTTCCGTTCAGGTTTCCTAAGTGGGACAGGGGCAATAGTGTGCGGGGATCGCGGGTCGGGTCGGCGCGGACGCGGTGGGCCGAAGGGCCTGTTTCCACGCTGCATCTCTAAACTAAACTAAGCCAAATTCTGTGTATTTTGAACCAGTAAATGTCCACATTTAGCAGCTGAACCTGACTTCCATTGACTGGGCTATTGTTCAACAACTAATTTGAAGGCAACAGATAAGATTTGGAAAAGCAAAATACCACAGAGGCTTGAAATCTGAAATGAGTAGGTTAACATATGATGAGCATTTGACATCACTGGGCCTCTACTTGCTGGAGTTTAGACCAGTTTTCCTGCACACTAACATGATCTTAAATAAACTAGGGACATTTTACATTTCAATCATTTATTACATTTATTCCTTGGTATACTTTACATTTACACCAAGCCAATTGACGTCCAAACCTGCACGTCTTTGGAGTGTGGGAGGAAACCAAAGATCCCAGAGAAAACCCACGCGAGTCAGGGGGAGGACGTACAAACTCCACACAGACAGCACCCGTAGCCAGGATCGAACCCGGGTCTCTGGCGCTGCGCCAGCGTGACCGTGTCTGACATTGTTAGACAAGAGACAATAGGTGCAGGAGTAGGCCATTTGGCCCTTCGAGCCAGCACCGCCATTCAATGGGATCATGGCTGATCATCCCCAATCAGTACCCCGTTCCTGCCTTCTCCCCATATCCCCTGACTCCGCTATCTTTAAGAGCCCTATCTAGCTCTCTCTTGAAAGTATCCACCGCCCTCTCAGGCAGAGAATTCCACAGACTCACAACTCTCTGTGTGGAAAGCAGACCGCCAACTGTATATTTGTGAGCTTTAAGATGACAGAACGGAAAGTGTTTATGTCTTTTGTTTGCATCCTACACTTCTCTGTGGCTTTTCACGTTCGATAAAAAAGTGCAATCTGAAGAGCACAGTGACTGCAGAAAGATGGCAAAGCTATCAGACAGTTAGGATCTGAAGCCTTGTATTCCTTTCCAGGATAAATTCATCACGACCAATTTACCGCAGTGGAGATCTCTGGAATGTTGCTGAAAG
>CM069140.1:76888235-76935735 GCA_035221665.1 Okamejei kenojei | reverse complement strand
CGAAATTAAAACACCATCTTCCCCGATCTCTCTGTAATGAGTCCCATTTGATCCTTTTCAATTAGGGATCCTAGTGCTAAATGAAACTATCCAATACATCAAACCATCTTCCATCGACCAAATCCATTAGTATTGATTTAAATACTTGAGAAATCAGTCGGAGATTAGGATAATATTTCCTGCGTAATAAAACCGCTATCAACCACGTTCAGTTTCAGTCTAGTTTATTGTCCCGTGTACCGAGGTACAGTGAAAAGCTTCTGTTGCGTGCTAACCAGTCAGCGGAAAGACAATACACGATTACAATCGAGCCATTCACAGTAGGTAGACAAAAAATGGTGGAGAAACTCAGCGGGTGAGGCAGCATCTACGGAGAGAAGGGATAGGCAGCGTTTCGGGTCGAGACCCTTCTTCAGACTGAAGAAGTGTCTGAAAAAGGTCTCGACCCGAAACGTTGCCTATCACTCCAGCGTAGACGCTGCCTCACCCACTGAGTTACTCCAGCATTTTTTGTCTACCTTCAGTTTTTCCAGCATCTGCAGTTCATACTTAAACACGAGCCATTCGCAGCGTACAGATACATATCATCGATACTTTTTTGCATATCTTTCATTCATTGTTCTTTATCTCTCCACATCACCGTCTATATCTCTCGTTTCCCTGATCCCTGACCAGTCTGAAGAAGGGTCTCGACCCGAAACGTCGCCTATCTCCTTCGCTCCTTAGATGCTGCTGCACCCGCTGAGTTTCTCCAGCCTTTTGTGTAACCCATGATATGGGAATAACGTTCAGTGCAAGGTGAAGCCGGCAAAGTCCGATCATGGATAGTCCGAGAGTTGAGTGGGGTTTAGTTTAGAGATACAGTGGGGAAACAGGCACATCAGCCGACCAGCGATCCCCGCACGCTAACACCATCCCACTCACACTAGGGACAATTTACAATCGTACCAAGCCGATTAGATGACGGGCCTGCACGTCTTTGGAGTGCGAGAGGAAACCGGAGCAGCCGGAGAAAACCAACGCGGGTCACGGGGGCTTTCTGTACAAATTCTGTACAGACAGCGCCCGTAGTCAGGATGGAACCCGGGTCCCTGGCGCTGTGAGGCAGCAACTCTACCGCTGCGCCCCCGTGCCGCACGTGCTTAATCATCAACCTTGGTGACCTTCTCAGCCAGGACCAATGTCTCCTATTCATCAGAAAGCACTTCCTTACTGGTCTAAAGTTGAACTCAAACGCCAAGTGGCAGCCTATGATCAAGCTCCGATTCATTCATAAACTGACCCCACAGTTCATGGGTTCATAAGTGATAGCAGCAGAATTAGGCCATTCGGCCCATCAAGTTTACTCCGCCATCCAATCATGGCTGATCTACCTCTCCCGCCTAACCGCATTCTCCTGCCTTCTCCCCATAACCCCTGACACCCGTACTAATCAAGAATCTATCTATCTCTGCCTTAAATACATCCACTGACTATCTGCCTCCACAGCCGCCTGTGGCAATGAATTCCACAGATTCACCACCCTCTGGCTAAAGAAATTCCTCCTCATCTCCTTCCTAAAGGAATATCCTTTAATATTCTGTGCCCTCTGGTCCTAGACTCTCCCACTAGTGGAAACATCCTCTCCACATCCACTCTATCCAGGCCTTTCACTATTCTGTACGTTTCAATGAGTTCCTCCCTCGTTCTTCTCAACCTCAGCGAGTACAGGCCCAGCGCCCACAAACGCTCATCACAGTTGCAGAAAATGAATGAAATCATTTATTCATTCGCAGGGAATGGGATGACATTTGAAGGGTCAGAATTTCAACTCTGCATCCAGTTCCAGACTATTATATGCATGTCTAGTTTAGTTTAGTTTAGTTTAGAGATACAGCACGGAAACAGGCCCTTCGGCCCCCCGAGTCCGCGCCGGCCGGCCATCCCCGCTCACTGACACTGTCCTACACACACTAGGGACAATCTTACATTTATACCAAGCCAATTAACCTACAAACCTGCGCGTCTTTGGAGTGTGGGAGGAAATCGATACTCTTGGATAAAACACATACGTGCAAACTCCGTACAGACAGCAGCCGTGGTCAGGATTTAGTCCGGGTCTCTGGCTCTGTGCGGCAGCAACTCTACCGCTGCGCCAGCGAGCCTCCCCATGTACAGTGTGATCTGTCTGTATATCAGACGGAGCAAGCAATTCACTGTAGCTCTGGACAATGACAGTAAATAAAGCATTGACCCAAACTGTTATAGACAACAGACAAAAGGTGCAGGAGGAGGCCATTCGGCCCTTCGAGCCAGCACCGCCATTCAATGTGATCACGGCTGATCATCCCCAATCAGTACCCCGTTCCTGCCTTCTCCCCATATCCCCTGACTCCGCTATCTTTAAGAGGCCTATCTAGCTCTCTCTTGAAAGTATCCAGAGAACCGGCCTCCACCGCCCTCTGAGGCAGAGAATTCCACAGACTCACCACTCTCTGTGAGAAAAAGTGTTTCCTCGTCTCCGTTCTAAATGGCTTACCCCTTATTCTTAAACTGTGGCCCCTGGTTCTGGACTCCCCCAACATCGGGAACATGTTTCCTGCCTCTAGCGCGTCCAAACCCTTAATAATCTTACATGTTTCAATAAGATCCCCTCTCATCCTTGTAAATTCCAGAGTGTACAAGCCCAGCCGCTCCATTCTCTCAGCATATGACAGTCCCGCCATCCCGGGAATTAACCTTGTAAACCTACGCTGCTCTCCCTCAATAGCAAGAATGTCCTTCCTCAAATTAGGAATCAAATGTCCTTCATCTCGAAATATGAGGTACTGTTCCTCCATTTTGCGCTGGGCCTCACTCTGACAGTGGAGGAGGCCCAGGACAGAAAGGTCAGTGCGGGAATGGGAGGGGGAGTTAAAGTGCTGAGCCACCGGGAGATCAGGTAGGTTTAGGCGGACTGAGCGGAGGTGTTCAGCGAAACGATCTCCGAGCCTGCACTTGGTCTCGCTGATATACAGAAGTCCACACCTGGAACAGTGGATACAGTGGATGTGGCTGGAGGTGCAAGTGAACAATAGACAATAGACAATAGACAACAGACAACAGGTGCAGGAGGAGGCCATTCGGCCCTTCGAGCCAGCACCGCCATTCAATGTGATAACCATATAACCATATAACCATATAACAATTACAGCACGGAAACAGGCCCTCTCGGCCCTTCCAGTCCGTGCCGATCATTTGTTTTCCCCTAGTCCCATCTACCTGCACTCAGACCATACCCCTCCATTCCCTTCACGTCCATATACCTATCCACTTTACTCTTAAATGTTAAAATCGATCCTGCCTCCACCGCTTCTGCTGGAAGCTGATTCCACACAGCCACCACCCTCTGAGTAAAGAAGTTCACCCTCACGTTACCCCGAAACCTCTGTCCCTTAATTCTCATGTCATGCCCTCTTGTTTGAATCTTCCCTACCCTCAATGGGAAAAACGTATCCACGTCAACTCTGTCTATCCCTTTAATCATTTTAAAGACCTCAATCAAGTCCCCCCTTAACCTTCTGCGCTCCAAAGAATAAAGACCTAACTTGTTCAACCTTTCTCTGTAACATAGTTGCTGGAACCCTGGCAACATTCTAGTAAATCTCCTCTGTACTCTCTCTATTTTGTTGACATCCTTCCTATAACTAGGGCGACCAACTCCAGAATTGTTCTTACCAATGCCTTGTACAATTTTAACATTACTTCCCTACTCCTATATTCAATGCTCTGATTTATAAAGGCCAGCACACCAAAGGCTTTCTTTACCACCCTATCTACATGCGATTCCACCTTCAGGGAACTATGCACAGTTATTCCTAGATCCCTCTGTTCCACAGCATTCCTCAATTCATGATCATGATCATGGCTGATCATCCCCAATCAGTACCCCGTTCCTGCCTTCTCCCCATATCCCCTGGCTCCGCTATTTTTTAGCGTATGACAGTCCTGCCATCCCGGGAATTAACCTTGTAAACCTACGCTGCACTCCCTCAATAGCAAGAATGTCCTTCCTCAAACCGCTGCCTCACCTGGAAAGGATTGTCGTGGGGGTCCTTGGACGGAGTCTTGGGAATGGAAGAATGAGTTAAACCATCTTTGCTTACATCCCAAAGTCACTTGATTAATTCCGTACCAAGCTCTGGGGTGAGATTTGAACTTACAACTTCATGGTTCAAAAGCAAGTTGCTACCCAGTGAACCGCAGCTGCCGGGAAGCAGAGAAAATCTCCAAAACGATTGAAGCCAGCCACCGCACTTCATTAAAATAAGCTCTTTGAATAAAAAAAACGCATAATTATTTCGGAGAAAGACAGCGAATTAGGAATTCAGCTGGCGTGCGGGTCAGATCTAATGTGACACTCATCTTGGCCACTGTGCCAAGAATGTGTGAGCTGTCTGCAAATCCGTGCTTTATGTTTAGCACCGTTTAGTTTGGCTGAGGGATACAGCGCAGAAACAGGCCCCAGCGGTCCGCGCCGACCAGCGACCATCCCGTACACTCACCCTGTCCCACACGCACACTGGGGGACAATTTGCAGTTTTCACCCAAGCCAATTAACCAACAAACCTGCACGTCTTTGGAGTGCGGGAGGACACCGGAGCGCCCGGGGAAAACCCACGCGTGGGTCACGGGGAGAGCGTGCAAACTCCGTACACACAGCACGCGGAGGCAGGGTCGAGCCCCGGGCCTCTAGCGCTGTGAGGCGGCAACTGCGCCTCCGTGCACGTTAATATAGATTAAACCGAGAAACGTACAGCACAGGAACAGGCCTTTCGGCCCACAATCTCCGTGCTGTTAAATTAATCTCCTCTGCCCGCACATGTTCATAAGTTTAGAAGTGTTAGGAGCAGAATTAGGCCGTTCGGCCCATCAAGTCTACTCTGCCATTCAAACATGGCTGATCTACCTCTCCCTCCTAACCCCATTCTCCTGCCTTCTCCCCATAACCCCTGACACCCGTACTACTCACGTATCTAT
Source organism: Okamejei kenojei (assembly GCA_035221665.1). Lineage (NCBI taxonomy): Eukaryota > Metazoa > Chordata > Chondrichthyes > Rajiformes > Rajidae > Okamejei > Okamejei kenojei. The sequence goes on along the minus strand of CM069140.1, from coordinate 76,930,737 downwards.
CTCTGATCCATGTCTTTGGATGCTTTCAAGAGAGAGCTCTTAAAAATAGCGGAGTCAGGGGATATGGGGCGAAGGCAGGAACGGGGTACTGATTGGGGACGATCAGCCATGATTACATTGAATGGCGGTGCTGGCTCGAAGGGCCGAATGGCCTCCTCCTGCACCTGTTGTCTATTGTCTACTGACTATTGTCATGTCCAAACCGACCTGTCTATTTACAAGCCTCTTAAAAGCAGTTAAATGCATGTTAATAGGTCACATAGTCATAGAGAGATACAGCGTGGAAACAGGCCCTTCGGCCCAACTTGCCCGCACTGGCCAACAAGTCCCAGCTACACCAGTCCCACCTGCCCGCGTCTGGCCCATATCCATCCAAACCTGTCCGATCCATATATCTGTCATTACCTTTAATTTTCTGAATTCTCAAAATGTTTTTTAAAATTTGTCAGGTTTTAAATGTGTCTGTCTATCTGAGGTGTTTGAAAACGGAACAGAGAGGGTTATGGACGCAGACAGTAATCTTTAAATCATCAGTAGTCAGACTGCCTGCGGATGTAACTGTGACGACAGCAGATGCATTGAGACACATTTGCTTCAATCTCAATCATTATCTGAAGGTACTTCTATACGATGGAAGATCACTGAGGCTATCTTATCTAGTCGCTCACAGTCAGAGAGTCACAGAGACACAGTCATAGTCAGTCATAAAGGCACAGTCACACAGACACAGAGACACAGAGACACACAGAGTCACAGAGACACAGAGACACAGAGACACAGAGTCACAGAGACACACAAACACACAGAGTCACAGAGACACAGAGACACACAGAGACACAGAGTCACAGATACAGAGTCACAAAGACACAGAGACATAGTCACAGAGTCACTGAGACACAGAGACACACAGACACACAGACACAGAGACACAGAGACACAGAGACACAGAGACACAGAGACACAGAGACACACGGAGACACAGAGTCACAGAGACACAGAGACACACAGAGTCACAGAGACACAGAGTCACACAGAGACACAGTCACACAGAGACACAGAGACACACAGAGACACAGTCACAGAGACACAGAGACACACAGAGACACAGTCACAGAGACACAGAGACACACAGAGTCACAGAGACACAGAGACACAGAGTCACACAGAGTCACAGAGACACAGAGACACACAGAGACACAGAGACACAGAGTCACAGAGACACACACAGAGACACAGAGACACAGAGACACAGAGACACACAGAGACACAGTCACAGAGACACAGAGTCACAGAGTCACAGAGTCACAGAGACACAGAGACACAGAGTCACAGAGACACACAGAGACACAGAGTCACAGAGTCACAGAGACACAGAGACACAGAGTCACAGAGACACACAGAGACACAGATTCACAGAGACACAGAGTCACAGAGACACAGAGACACAGAGTCACAGAGACACACAGAGTCACAGAGACACAGAGTCACAGAGTCACAGAGTCATTCCAAATTCCAATGGTGAACCGAATAGTGAAGGGCGTGGATAGATTGAATGTGGAGAGGATATTTCAACTAGTGGGAGCATCTTGGATCAGAGGACAGAGCCTCAGAATCAAAGGACATATGGTTTGGGATCAGCTCCATGCAAGACCACAAAAAAATTGTAGACCATCACACAAACCGACCTCCCTTCCATTGACTCCATCTACACCTCACGCTGCCTCGGCAAGGCCAGCAGCATCATCAAGGACCAGGCTCACCCTGGACACTCCCTCTTCTCCCCTCTCCCATCAGGCAAAAAGTACAGAAGTGTGAAAACGCACACCTCCAGATTCAGGGGCAGTTTCTTCCCGGCTGTTTCTCAGGCAACTGAACCATCCTATCACAACCAGAGAGCAGTTCTGAACTACTATTTACCTTAGAAACATAGAAACATAGAAAATAGGTGCAGGAGGAGGCCATTCGGCCCATCGAGCCAGCACCGCCATTCACTGTGATCATGGCTGATCGTCCCCTATCAATAACCCGTGCCTTTCTTTTCCACATATCCCTTGATTTCACTAGCCCCTAGAGCTCTATCTATCTCTGTTAAATCCATCCAGTGACTTGGCCTCCACTGCCCTCTGTGGCAGGGAATTCCATAAATTCACAACTCCCTGGGTGAAAAAGTTTTTTCTCACCTCAGTCTTAAATGACCTCCCCTTTAATCTGGGACTGTGGCCCCTGGTTCTGGACACCTTAATCGAGGCCCTTGGACTATCTTTGATCAGACTTTACTGGAGTTTATCTTGCGTTAAATGTAATTCACGTTATTCCCTTTATCCTGTATCCGTACACTGTGGACCGCCCGATTGTAATCGTGTATTGTCTTCCCGCTGACTGGTTAGCGCGCAACAAAAGCTTTTCGCTGTACCTCGGTACACGTGACAGTAAACTGAACCAATTTGGTTCAGAACATCATAAGACGTAGGACCTACACCTCACGCTGCCTCGGCAAGGCCAGCAGCATCATCAAGGACCAGTCCCACCCCGGCCACTCCCTCTTCTCCCCTCTCCCATCAGGCAAGTGGTACAGACGTGTGAAAACGCACACACCTCCAGATTCAGGGGCAGAGTTGAGGAAGGCGACAGCGAGCTTTGTAGCGAGGTGTTATAGTGCAGACCACACAGAACTGCCACGGAAGGTAGACGGAAAGTGCCGGAGTAACTCAGCGGGACAGGCAGCATCTCTGGAGAGAAGGAACGGGCGACGTTTCGGGTCGAGACCCTTCTTCAGACTGAGAGTCGGGGGGAGAGGGAAACGAGAGGCACAAAGAACAAATGAATGAATGGCGCGCGACAGGACAAATCAAAGCCAGCGACGATGAGTAATGAAAGGTGGAGCCCACAATGGTCCATTGTTGGCTGTGGAGAAGGTGATAACGGGTGAAACTAATGAGTGAAACTAAGCAGAACGACGGTGAAACTAGCAGTGCGACTCGGGGGACTCCAGTCTGAAGAAGGGTCTCGACCAGAAACGTCACCCATTCCTTCTCTCCGGAGATGCTGCCTGACCCGCTGAGTTACTCCAGCACTTTGTGTCTCTCTCCGTTTTAAACCAGCATCTGCAGTTCCTTCCAGGGGTCAAGGAAAGAGCGTTCACGTCGCTGCCCTGTTTCCACCAATCTTTATACCACCACACACAAGAAGCGACAAGACAGACACCCATTGTGTGCCGATAGACAATAGACAATAGGTGCAGGAGTCGGCCATTCGGCCCTTCGAGCCAGCACCGCCATTGAAAGTGATCATGGCTGACCATCCCCAATCAGTACCCCGTTCCTGCCTTCTCCCCATATCCCCTGACTCCGCTATCTTTAAGAGCCCTATCTAGCTCTCTCTTGAAAGTATCCAGAGAACCGGCCTCCACCGCCCTCTGAGGCAGAGAATTCCACAGACTCACCACGCTCTGTGAGAAAAAGTGTTTCCTCGTCTCCGATCTAAATGGCTTAAACTGCGGCCCCTGGGTCTGGACTCCCCCAACATCGGGATGCCGAGAAGCGTGGTCAGCTCTGGCTGCACGACTTCCAGTCTTGTGTGTGGACTCGACAAGAAGAAGAAGAAATTCCTTCCTACACATTTTGCCGGAACTGCCACAATTGAGCGAATGTTTGCAATAAGCCTCCACCTCCCTTTGAAATATAATCCAACCTGCAAAGGTCTCTTCAACGAGAGGCATACATTATGAATATTATTTTCGTTAGCGCACTGGAATCGACTACCCTCTGTAAATAAATGATCTCCATAATAGCCTATCGTTTAATGTAATGGTAATTGCATAAAATGGTAATGCAAGATGTCAGCCATAATTAAAATTTCGAGCTCAATGGGCCATAATGCTAAAATTAATTCACCGGTGTATGTCGTCTTACACTATATCACCAAGCTGGGGAGAATTTCAAAAACAAAGGGGATTTTCTTTGTAAAGTTCATAAGTGATAGGAGCAGAATTAGGCCATTCGGCCCATCAAGTCTACTCCGCCATTCAATCATGGCTGATCTATCTCTCCCTCCTAACCCCATTCTCCTGCCTTCTCCCCATAAACTCCTGACACCCGTTCTAATCAAGAACCTGTTAATCTCTGCCTTAAAAACATCCACTGACTTGGCCTCCACAGCCGTCTGTGGCAAAGAATTCCACAGATTCACCACCCTCTGACTAAAGAAATTCCTCCTCATCTCCATCCTAAACGAGTGCCCTTTAATTCTTAGGCAGTGACCTCTGGTCCTGGACTCCCCCACTAGTGGAAACATCCTCCCCACACCCTCACGCTAAAGTCCACATCCAAAGATCTCACGCTAATTGTTTAAACATTTTCTTAAAGGAACGTCATTTAATTCTGAGGCTGTGACCTCTTGTCCGAGACTCTCCCACTGGTGGAAAGAACCTTACTCTTTGTAAAGATCTGTGTCATTTCTACACTTACACTCAGATTATTTAAACTTAGCCAATTAACCTACAAACCTGTACTTCTTTTGGAGTGTGGGAGGAAACCGGAGCGCCCGGAGAAAACCCACGCGGTCACAGGGAGAACGTGCAAACTCCGCACAGACAGCCACGGCAGGGTGGCACTGGCGCGGTAGAGTTGCTGCCTCACAGCGCCAGAGACCCGGGTTCGTTCCTGAGCTCAGGTGCTGTCTGTACGGAGTTTGTATGTTCTCCCCGTGACCTGTGTGGGTTTACTCCGGGAGCTCTGGTTTTCTCCCACACTCCAAAGGCGTGCAGGTGTGCAGGTACTGGTGCATGGATAGAAAAGGTTTAAAGAGCTATGAGGCAAACGCGGGCAGGTGAGACTACCTTACTTGGGACACCTTGGTGGCATGGACGAGTAGGGCCGAAGGGCCTGACGCTGTCCTGTACGGCTGGGTGATGCTGCTCCACAGTTTAAGAAGATTATGGGGCAGCGCGATGGCGCAGCGGTAGAGTTGCTGCCTCACAGCGCCAGGGAGCAGGGTTCGACCCTGACCACGGGGGGGTTTGTACGTTCCCCCTGTGACCTGCGTGGGATTTCTTCTGCTGCTCCGGTTTCCTCCCACACTCCAAAGACGTGCAGGTTTGTTGGTTAATTGGCTTGATATAAAAGTAAATTGTCCCTGGTGTGTGTAGGATAATATAAGTGTGCGGGGGTCGCTGGTCGGCACGGACTCGGTGGGCCGAAGGGCCTGTTTCTGCGCTGAATCTGTTAACTACGCAGTGTTTGGTCTACGAATTTGAGGAAGGACATTCTTGCTATTGAGGGAGTGCAGCGTAGGTTTATGAGGTAAATTCCCAGGATGGCGGGACTCTCATATGATGACAGAATGCAACGACTGGGCTTGTATTCACTGGAATTTAGAAGGATGAGAGGGTATCTCATCATATAAAATTATTAAGGGAATGGACAAGCTAGATGCTGGAAACATGTTCCCGGTGTTGGGGGAGTCCAGAACCAGGGGTCACAGTTTAAGAATAAGAGGTAGGCCATTTAGAACCGAGATGAGGAAAAACCTTTTCACCCAGAGAATTGTGAATCTGTGGAATTCTCTGCCACAGAAGTGGAGTCCGATTCACTGGATGTATTCAAGAGAGAGCTCTTCGGGCTAACGGAATCATGGGATATGGGGAAAAAGCCGGAACGGTACTGATTCTGGATGATCAGCCACAGCCCAACAGAGGATGTACTTCCTGCGGCAGCTGAGGAAACACAATCTGCCACAGGCAATGATGGTCCAATTCTACACGACCATCGTAGAGTCTGTCCTCACCGTCTCCATCATGGTCTGGTTTGGCTCGGCCACCAAGCACGACACCCGGAGGCTGCAGGGAATCGTCCAATCAGCAGAGAAGGTTATTGGCTGCAACCTTCCCCCCATTGACGAACTGTACACTGCAAGGGCCAGGAAGCGAGCGGGTAAGATCATCTCTGACCCCTCTCACCCTGGCCACAAACTCCTTGAATCACTTCCCTCTGGAAGGCGACTCGGACTGTCAAAGCTGCCACAGCCAGACATAAAAACAGTTTTTATCCACAAGTAGTTGGATAATAACCAAAAATCTGTAGCCTCCTTTTGCTCCGGTATTTCATGTAATTCACATGTTTAATCAATAATGTTTTATTATTAATGTTTAATGTTTTATGTGTCATTCCTCACTGTCGCTGTATGTCATGTTGTCACTTGCGGGCGGAGCACCAAGGCAAATTCCTTGTATGTGAATACTTGGCCCAAAAAACATATTCATATTCATAAATGTTAATCTCTTTATCCTGTATCTGTCCACTGTGGCTGGTTTGATGGTGATCATGTATAGTCTTGTCCACAAATAACAATGACAGTTTCATTTAAGAGCATGTTTCAAATTTCAGCACTTCAGCTCCCCCTCCCATTCCGTATCCGACCTCTCGGTCCTGGGCCTCCACCACGGCCAGAGTGAGCAACACCGCAATTTGGAGGAACAGCACCTTATATGCCGCTTGGGGAGTCTGCATTCTCTGGGCTTGAACATTGAATGTTCTCAATTCTGTTAACCCTTGCTGTCTCCTCCCCTTCCCACCTCTCCCTCAGCCCTCGGGCCCCTCCTCCTCCTCCTCCTTGTTCCTTTCCTCTCCCCGCCCCCCCCCCACCCCCCCCCCCCCCCCCCCCACCCCACCTCCCATCAGTCTGAAGAAGGGTTTCAGCCCGAAACGTCACCTATCTCCTTCGCTCCATAGATGCTGCTGCACCCGCTGAGTTTCTCCAGCCTTTTAGTGTGCTTTCAAATTCACATCATGGGCAGTTATGCTGCAGTTCCTATCACTTGATCTTCATATGTCATGTTTGTTTTGATGAGGCAGACCTATACTTGCACCGGGAAATAATCCATTTTATGCTAATATCACAAATGAAATGGATCTTGGACGCCATCGTGAGAATTAGACCTTTCCCAGTGCTCTGACTGTGGTGGATGTTTGGTATGTTATTAAGCACACCCGACACTACAATAGAAAAGTTGAGAAACCTTTTGCAGCAATTTGTTTTAGGGTAAGGTGGTTTTTTGTCATATATGCAGCCGCCTTAATACTTGGCCAATAAACGTATTCATTCATTCAAACTTTGACCATTCATAAACTAGAGGGCCTGTCCCACTTTCACGACCTAATTGGCGACCTCTGCCGAGTTTGCCCTTGACTCATACTCGCAGCATGGTCGTCACGAGGTCGTAGGTAGGATGTAGGTCGGTCGTAGCAGGCCGTGATGCCAGTCGTAGGTACTCGCGGCATCAAGTAGGTTGGGGACGTTTTTTTTCTAGCCTGATGAAAAATGTCCAGGAGTAAAAAAGGTCGTGAATTAGGTCGTGAAAGTGGGACAGGCCCTTTATTCACGATTATATTGAATGGCGGTGCTGGCTCGAGGGGCCGAATGGCCTACTCCTGCACCTATATTCTATGTTTCTAAATGAAGTTTTATTTTGCCGCCCATCCACCTTGCTAATCAAGAATCTATCCACTTCTCCCCCGAAAAAAATATTCAACGACTCTGCTTCCATTCCCCTCAGAAACCCTTCACTGAAGATGGCACTCTATTACACTGAGCACTCTATATTTGATAGCACCTTCCAAAAACACAGGGCACACATCACAACACCGTACACTTTGAACTCACTGTGTACAGCAAGTCACAGAGTGATACAGCGTGGAAACAGACCCTCCGGCCCAACTTGCCCACACCAGCCAACATGTCCCAGTTACACTAGTCCCACCTGCCTGCGTTTGGCCCATATCCCTCCAAACCTGTCCTATCCATGCACCTGTCTGACTGCTTTCCTTTACGTTGCAATAGTCGCTGCAATGATCCCAGGAATAGAAACATAGATAATAGGTGCAGGAGTAGGCCATTCGGCCCTTCGAGCCTGCACCGTGCGAGTGAGGCTAACATCTGATGTGCGTTTGACGGCACTGGGCCTGTACTCGCTAGAGTTTAGAAGAACAAGTTGGGGGTGACCTCATTGAAACTTACCGAAACGTCACCTATTCCTTTGCTCCATAGATGCTGCCTCACCTGCTGAGTTTCTCCAGCATTTTTGTCTACCTTCGATTTTTCCAGCATCTGCAGTTCCTTCTTAAACGAATAGTGAAAGGCCTGGTTAGAGTGGATGTGGAGAGGATGTTTCCACTAGTGGGAGAGTCTAGGACCAGAGGGCACGGCCTCAGAATTAAAGGACATTCCTTTTGGGTAGGAGATGAGGAGGAATTTCTTTAGTCAGAGGGTGGTGAATCTGTGGAATTCTTTGCCACAGAAGGCTGTGGAGGCCAAGTCAGTGGATATTTTTAAGGCAGAGATTCTAGATTAGTACGGGTGTCAGAGGTTATAGTGAGAAGGCAGGAGAATGGGGTTAGGAGGGAGAGATAGATCAGCCATGATTGAATGGCGGAGTAGACTTGATGGGCCGAATGGCCTAATTCTTCTCCTATCACTTATGACCTTACAGCAGGGGAAGGTAGAAAATAGACCATGGTAGACGCAAAGATATGCAGCTGCTGATGTACAAGGAAAAAGACACAAAGTGCTGGAGTAACTCCGCAGAGCAGGCAGATCTCACTGTTTAAGAAGGAACTGCAGATGCTGGAAAATCGAAGGTAGACAAAAATGCTGGAGGAACTCAGCGGGTGAGGCAGCATCGATGGAGTGAAGGAAATAGGCGACGTTTCGGGACCCGCATCTTAGGGCATCTTATTGAAACATATAAGATTATTAAGGGTTTGGACACGCTAGGGGCAGGAAACATGTTCCCGATGTTGGGGGAGTCCAGAACCAGGGGCCACAGTTTAAGAATAAGGGGTAAGCCATTTAGAACGGAGATGAGGAAACAGAGTGGTGAGTCTGTGGAATTCTCTGCCTCAGAGGGCGGTGGAGGCTGGTTCTCTGGATACTTTCAAGAGAGAGCTAGATAGGGCTCTTAAAGATAGCGGAGTCAGGGGATACGGGGAGAAGGCAGGAACGGGGTACTGATTGGGGATGATCAGCCATTGAATGGCATTGCTGGCTCAAAGGGCCGAATGGCCTACTCCTGCACCTATTGTCTATTGGAGTTCACCCACTCCTTCACTCCAGAGATGCTGCCTGTCCCGCTGAGTTAATCCAGCATGTTGTGTCTTTATTCGGTGTAAAGCAGCATCTGCAGTTCCTTGTGCATATGTTAGCTGACCATGATGGCCCTGGAGCTAGTGGTGTCATAGAGGCATAGTGGAAACAGGTCCTTCGGCCCAACTTGCCCACACCGGCCAACATGTCCCAGCTACACTAGTCCCACCTGCCCATGTTTGATCCATATCCCTCCAAACCCGTCCTATCCATGTACCTGTCTAACTGTTTCTTAAATGTTGGTATAGTCCCAGCCTCAACTACCTCCTCTGGCAGCTCGTTCCATACACCCACCACCCTCTGCGGGAAAAAGTTACCCCTCAGATTCCTATTAAATCTTTTCCCCTTCACCTTGAACCTATGTCCTCTGGTCCTCGATTCCCCAACTCTGGGCAAGAGACTCTGTGCGTCTACCCGATCTATTCCCCTCATGATTTTGTACACCTCTATAAGATCGCCCCTCATCCTCCTGCGCTCCATGGAATAGAGACCCAGCCTGCTCAACCTCTCCCTGCAGCTCACACCCTCTAGTCCTGGCAATATCATTGTTAATCTTCTCTGCACCCTTTCCAACTTGAGAACATCTCTCCACTAACATGAGGCCTGAACTGAACACAATACTCTAAAAATCGGCATCACCAATTTATTATATAACTAACGGCGGAACGGGGGCACAGCGGTAGAGTTGCTGCCTCACAGCGCCAGAGACCCGGGTTCCATCCCGACTATGGGCGCTGTCTGTATGGAGTTTGCACGTTCTCCTGCGTGTGTTTTCTCCGAGATATTCGGTCTCCTCCCACACGCTAAATACGTACGGGTTTGCAGGTTAATTGGCTGGGCATAAATGTAAATTGTCCCTAGTGTGTGTAGGTCAGTGTTAGTGTGCGGGGGTCGCTGGTTGGCTCGGACTCGGTGGGCCGAAGGGCCTGTTTCCTCGCTGTATCTCTAAACTTAGCTGCAAGAAGACCTCCCAACCTCTATACTCAATACTCAACTGTTCTACATTTTTACATAGTCAGGAAGTGGTTTAAATCAAAGATAGACACAAAGAGCTGAGGTAACTCAGCGGGACAGGCAGCATCTCGGGAGAGAAGGAATGGGTGACGTTTTGGGTCGAGACCCTTCTTCAGACGGTACAATTACATGAATGTAAAATTGTCCCTAGTGTGTGTAGGGTCGTGTTAGTGTGTGGGGATCGCTGGTCGGTGCAGGCTGAGGAAGGGTCTCGACACGAAACGTCACCCATTCCTTCTCTCCAGAGATGCTGCCTGGCCCGCTGTTCTACACTTCTACTTGGTTACAAACTGTTCCAGATAATCTCCAACTATGATATTCCCTCAGCATTCCTGACACGCACCCATCAACAAAGATTTGTATTTTGGTGCTAACTGCAGATGCTGGAAAATCGAAGGAAGACAAAAATGCTGGAGAAACTCAGCGGGTGCGGCAGCATCTGCGGAGTGAAGGAAATAGGCCACGTTTCGGGTCGAAAACCCTTCTTCAAACTAATGATTGCGATCATCAGTCCCGAAGACTCCACCAGCGACTACGCCAACACTATCCTACACCCATGAGGGACAGTTTTTAAATTTACAACAAGCCAATTATCCTACAAACCTGCACGTCTTTGGAGTGTGGGAGGAAACCCAAGATCTCGGAGAAAACCCACGCAGGTCACGGGGAGAACATGCAAACCCTACTGTTTGGGGCCTGTAAATAACTTCCTCTGGGGTCTTTTTACCCTTATAATTTCTCAGCTCTATCCACAATGATACAATTGTCTTTTTTCCCGCCGACTGGTTAGCACGCTACAAAAGCTTTTCACTGTACCTCGGGACACGTGACAATAGACTGAACCGAAACTGAACTGGACCAGTATGGGAGATAGTAGACACATAAAGCTGGAGTAACTCAGCGGGTCAGACAGCATCTCTGGAGAAAAGGAATGGGTGACGTTTCGGGTCGAGACTCTTTTAGTTTCGTTTAGTTCAGAGATGCAGCACAGAAACAGGCCCTTCGGCCCACCGAGTCCATGCCGACCAGCGATCCCAGCACACGTACACTATCCTACATCAATAGACAATAGACAATAGGTGCAGGAGTAGGCCATTCGGCCCTTCGAGCCAGCACCGCCATTCAATGTGATCATGGCTGATCGTCCCCAATCAGTACCCCGTTCCTGCCTTCTCCCCAAATCCCCTGACTCCGCTATCTTTAAGAGCCCTATCTAGCCCTCTCTTCAAAGCATCCAGAGAACCGGCCTCCACCGCCCTCTGAGCCAGAGAATTCCACAGACTCACCACTCTCTGTGAGAAAAAGTGTTTCCTCGTCTCCGTTCTAAATGGCTTACCCCTTATTCTTAAACTGTGGCCCCTGTTCTGGACTCCCCCAACATCGGGAACAATTTACATTTATACCAACCCGATTATCCTGCAAACCGGTACATCTTGACCAGCCATGATCACGTTGAATGGCGATGCTGGCTCGAAGGGCCGAATGGCCTACTCCTGCACCTATCGCCTTTGGAGTGTGGGAGGAAACCGGAGATCCCGGTGAAAACCCACGCTGGCCACGGGGAGAACGTGCAAACTCTGTACAGACAAGCACCCCGTGGTCAGGATCGAACCCGGATGTCCACGAGATTGATCCCTGGGATGGCGGGACTGTCATATGAGGAAAGATTGAAAAGACTAGGCTTGTATTCACTGGAGTTTAGAAGGATGAGGGGGGATCTTATAGAAACATATAAAATTATAAAAGGACTGGGCAAGCTAGATGAAGGAAAAATGTTCCCAATGTGGGGCGAGTCCAGAACCAGGGGGCCACAGTCTTAGAATTTAAGACTGGTGGGAAATGTTTTTCTCTGGGAGAAAGAGAAAAAACGTTTTCACCCAGAGAGTTGTGGATCTGTGGAATTCCCTGCCATAGAGGGCAGTGGAGGCCAAGTCACTGGATGGATTTAAGAGAGAATTCGATAGAGCTCTAGGGGCTAGTGGAGTCAAGGGATATGGGGAGAAGGCAGACACGGGTTATTGATAGGGGACGATCAGCCATGATCACAATGAATAGCGGTGCTGGCTCGAAGGGCCGAATGGCCTCCTCCTGCACCTATTTTCTACGTTTCTATGTCCGGCGCTGTGAGGCGGCAACTCTACAGCTGCGCCGCCCTAATTCCGAGAGTCGGGGGAAAGGGAGGCAGGAGATTTTGTCGGTGATATCGAGAGATATAGAACAGTCTATGCCTGTCACGTTCACTCAGCGAGGCCTAGGAGTTGTACACTCACCCCTCAGACGGAGAGTTGTAGCTCGGTGCTAAATGTCTGCCCGATGCTGACACGTTCAAAAAAAAAATATATATATTTTTTTTTAAGAAACACACGCCTCTCTGGGAATATCTGCAAAATTGTCACATTTATTTACTGTCAAATAAGTGTTAAACTTTACATCAGGTATTAGTGGCAAGGGTCCCATTATTAACAGGGAGTACACAAAAAATTGATCTCCTGGAGCATATCTTTTCTCGGGCGAGAAGCCAAGTCCTGAATCGCTGGGCACGATAAATAAATAAACTCTGAAGGCCTTCAAGGATGAGGGGGGGCAGTGATGCTGAGAGTCCAAGAAGGTGAAACATCCTCCTGTGTTTGACTTGGTGAGGTCACCATGACATTCAAAGTGGTTTCCACTCCCATCCCATCCCCGGCCTGTCAGATATATTACAGTTAAAAAAAAAAGAGAGAAGCTTATCCCTCTGCTCTTAACACCGCTACGTGGCAAAGATTAAGGGGGCAATACTCTTTTGGCCAAAGTATAAATGGATGGATAGGCCATGGATATTATGGAAACATATAAAATTCTTAAGGGATTGAACAGGCTAGGTGCATGTTTGGGGGGGGGGGGGGGGGGGGGGGGGAGTCCAGAACCAGGGGTCACACAGTTTAAGAATAAAGGGGAAGGCCATTTAGGACTGAGCTGAGGAAAAACTTTTTTCACCCAGAGAGTTGCGAATCTGTGGAATTCTCTGCCACAGAAGGCAGTGGAGGCCGATTCACTGGATGTTTTCAAGAGGGAGTTAGATAGAGCTCTTAGGGCGAACGGAATCAAGGGATATGGGGAGAAGGCGGGAACGGGGTACAGATTCTGGATAACCGGCCGTGATCACATTGAATGGCGGCGCTGGCTCGAAGGGCCGAACGGCCTACTCCTGCGCCTATTGTCTACGGTTCTATGACTGAATGGTGGAGTGGACTTGGAGGGGGAGGAGAACAAAGGAGGGGGCGGGGGGGGAGGGGGGAACCGCCGAGAAGTAAGGGGAACCACAAATGGAATTTATTAAGGATGCTTTGTGTAAAATGGAGCACTGAAACCTTTTCCCCGGTGCCCTTTGCGTGGCTCCTCTTTGCATAAGAATTTCATTGCGATTTAGTATGCGTACAAAGTAGTCATTAATTCATCGATGGGCCGAATGTCCTAATTCAGTTTCCACAACTCGTGGAATCAATAAAAAAGCGGGGGGATGAGAGAGAGAGAGAGAGAAGGCAAGAGGAGAGGTGAGAAACCTTTTTTTATTTTGAAAAAAAACCAAGAGGCTATTATAACGCAGAAACAAAAAAAAATTGAGAGACTTTTGGCTTAATTTGCACAATGGAAAGTTCTGGAAAAAAAAAAACCCACATTTTTTTTAAGTCATTTGTGCATCTGGGAGTTCCACACAATATTTTCATCAAATGTATTCCGTTTAAAACTCTCTTATATTTTTGGGTCCGACAAAGTATTCGATTTTATTTTACACTAGCATTAGAACAAAATATATTTTCTTTAGGCTGTTTGTCAGGTGAGAACAGGTAACTATACAGCTGAGCAAAGGTGAGCTTTGGAGGCCAGGCCTGAAGTTGGGCCTTGTTCCGAAGAATGGGAACGCAAGTGGCTTCCGGAAGCCGGCCGACAGTCCCAACCGGAGCTTGGCGGAGCCTTCATGGGATCTCTAAGTTACTGTAGACAACTTCCATCGGGTTCATCTTCGTTATATAACACGGAATGGGCAAGGGTTGGGATCTGAGGCTTGGATTCGGGGTGGGTGGGGAGGGGAGGGGAGGGGAGGTGCAAGGTGTGACTATATACACAACTGACACGACCGATTTCCACAAACCGTTTTTTTTTGTATCTGATTGGCCACAGTCTCTCCTACCCCCCCCCCCCCCCTCCCAGAGTCGGGAGCCGGCGGACAATGGGCCTGGGTTTTTCTCGCGACCGAGCGATGGTTTCAGTGGAGAGAAAGAGTCTTGTTTCTTCACCCAAACCCCCTCCGCCCCCCCCCCCCCCCCCCAACCCAAAAAAAATCTGCGGGACCCAGCAAATTTTCCTGTACATTGTCAAAAGATGCACGGGGGGCCCCTCCCCTCGCACAGAAGGGTCCAGGAACCCAAAGAGGTCCATTAGTTCGTCTCTTATCTTCTCAGGGGAAGTCCTCAACGCTAGGGTTTCACAGACTGGTTACCAGTTGCATCTGTCGTTCCCTCACATCCCCCTCTGGGATCGAGTCCTCCTTGTTTACCGGGAGAATGTACCCGTCGCTGTTGCCCCGACTGATCTGATAGTACGTTTGGAGGTGGTTTGCCCCCCCGAGGTTGGGCATGCTCTTGTAGTAAAGGTCCTCGTTCTCGCTCCTCTTGGACGGCGAGAGTTCTTCTTCGCCTTGGTCTCCGGGGCATGGGCGGGGGCCGGTGTCGGGGCCGGGCGAGTCTCTCAGGTTGGGCATGCTGGTGTAGAGGGAGTCCCGGTTTGGGGAGTGAACGTCCTCGGCCCCGGGGGGCGGTGGTGGGGGTGGCGTCGGGGGCTCGGCCCGCTTCTGTTGGTGGTACAAGAGGGAGTGGGTGCGCTGCGGGATGAGCGGGGCCTCCAGCTCGGGGTGCCGCCCCTCGCCCCTCGCCAGGGACGAGGAGGAGTCGACCACGATGGCGTCGTCCTCGCTGCTGCTGCCGCCGCCGCCGCCGTTGCCGCCGCCGTCTCTGGGGGCGGCCATCTTGGCGGGCAGGCCTCGCTCGGCGCCCTGGGCCTTCAGGCCGCCGGCACGCAGGTTGTTGTGTACCAGCTCGGAGATGATCATCTTCTCGAAGGCCGTGTCGCCCAGGCTCAGGCCGCAGTCCAACCCCTGCACGCCCTCGCCCGCAAAGTCACCGTTCTGGATGGAGTAGCTGTTGTTAAAGTTGCCGCTAAGTGGTAGAGTATCCATCGTACTTGCATCCCGCCCATTGGTCAGTGCATGTCCTGCAGGAGCGGGGGGGGGGGGGGGTGGGGGAGGCAACAAGAGGGGGAGGGGAGGATTGGGGTGGAGATGGTGGGGGGTGGGGGGGCAGGGGAGGGTGTGGGTGGGGGGATGGGAAGGGAGGGGGAATGGAGGGGGAAAGGGTGGGAGAAGAGAGGTGGTGTGTGGGGGGATGGGTAAGGGGTGGGTTGAGGGAAGGGAGGGGGAATGGAGGGGGGAAAGGGTAGGGGGAAGAGAGGGGGGTGTGTGGGGGGAACGGGAAGGGGTGGGTAGGGGGAAGGGGATTGGGGGAGGGGAGCGTGGAAAGGGTGGGGAAAGAGAGGGGGTGTGTGGGGGAACGGAAGGTGGTGGTGGGGGAAGGAAGTGGGGGAGGGGAGGGGGGAAAGGGTGGGGGAAGAAGAGGGGGGTGTGTGGGGGGGAACGGAGGGAGTTGGGGAGGGGTGGGGGGAGAAAGGGTGGGGGTGTGTGGGGGGATGGGAAACATTTGGGGTGTAGGGTGGTGGGGATGGGGGTGAAGGGAGGGGGGAAAGGGTGGGGAAGGGAGGGATGAGTTTGGGGGGGGGTGTTGGGGATGAAGGGTGGGGGAAGGGAGTTGAGAGGGAGAGGGGGAAGGAAAATGGTAAGGTGGTGAGGGGAAAGGAGGTGGGTGGGTTGGTGGGGGTTGGAGGAGTGGTGTGGGCAAAGTGTGGTGTGAGGGAAAGGGTAGGTTGTAATGGATAGGTTGTGTGGGGGGGGAGGGTGAGGTTTGAGGTGTGGGGTAGTAATGGGAGAAAAACATTGAGGGTGTGGGTTGGGGCAGAAGGGAGGGAGAAAGGTGGGGGGAGGGAAGGGGGAGAAGAAGGGGGGGGTGGGGGGTGAAAAGACACACATCGTTACATTAGCAGGCTGACTCCATTATAGCTTTAACTCTACAAGACTACCTTCCGTAATAAAAAACAAGCCCTTTTAAAGTTAGCTTCAGAATAAAACGGCAATGTTGGTACTTGGAGTGCTTTAGGTGTAATGATGTAGGCTGGAAATGGCCCTCTCGGCCCCGCCAAGCTATTCTGACCGCACGTTCTATGCTGTCCCATTTTGCTCATACACCCCCCCCCCCCCCCCCAACTTTTACAGAGGGGGTCCGATTATTAATTGCGATCACCCCTCCAAACCCCCTCTAAAAGTTTGATCTCGACAGCCGAAATGCTGAGCCCCTCGACCCCATGTAAGGTAGAAGCCCCCCACCCACCCGCACCAGCTTTGTATGAAGTACCTTTAAAAGCAAAACTTTGGGGTTTGGGGTGATAGGGTGTGGGGGACGGGTAATATTGCAGAGCAGCACTGAACGGTGTGCCAGCTGGGTGAAGCAAAGTAAAAAACAGAAGGCCAAAAAACACAGACTGGCGTCCTGCGGCAAACAAGGGACAGAGCGGGTGTGGAAAAAGCGAGGTGGGGAGGGGGTGGGGTGGGGTGGGGAGGTGGTGGAGAGGGGTTGGGGAGGGGAGGTTGGTGGTGGTGGGGAGGGGTGGGATGGGGAGGTGGGATAGGGTGGGGTGGGGGAGGGGTGTGGGTGGGGTTGGGAGGGGTGGAGGAGGGGGTGGGGTGGGGAGCGGTGGGGTGGGGTTGCGGTGGGAGGGGAGGTGGTGGGGAGGGGTGGGGTGGTGGTGGGGTGGAGTGGGAGGGTGAGGGAGGGGAGGGGTGGGGTTGGGGAGGGGTGGGGTGGGGAGGGGTGGGGTGGGCGTGGGGTGGGAGGTAGGTGGGGCTGGGGCGGGGTGGGATGGGGAGGGGAGGGGAGGGGAGGGGAGGGGTCGGCGGTGGGGTGGGGAGGGTGTGGGGAGGGGTGGGGGCGGTGGGGTTAGCAGGGCACGGTAGGAGACTATAACACACACACCACACAAATTGAGCATGGCCACACACAGATGGGGCACCTCATTGAGCTAGGGGGGGGGGGGGGAGATGTTAGCATACCAGTGCTCACAGAACAGACCATGCCACTGGGTTGATTGACTCACATAAGCAAAATATCACATCAAGTCTCCTCTGTTCAGTGCTAGCGCGTTTGCAAGTGTAGCTGATACACAAAAGAAAAGCAAATTGGTCACTGCGGGCATGAGGATAGGATCCAGTGAGATCACAGCTACGCGAGAGAGAAAGAGAGAAAGGGGAGAGTGAGAGAGAGAGAGCGAGGCGGTGGAGGACAGAGAGAGAGGAGAGAGAGAGAGAAGGGAGAGAGAGAGAGACGAAGAAAGAAAGAGAGAGGGAATGAGAGAAGGTAAAGGAAAATAAGGGAAAAGTAGGGATGTGGGGGGGTGAGATGATAGAGAGAGAGGGGGAAGAAAGGGGAGGGAGGAAAGGGGGTGGAGAGAGAGAGAAGAAGAGAGGAGGGATAGGACAGAGGGAGGGAGATGAGGGAAGGAGAGAGTGGGAGAGAGAGAAGAGGGGATGGAGAGGGGGGGAGAGAGAGAGACAGAGAGAAAGCAGAGGGAGCTAGGAGACGCACTGCGGTGCCTTGGGGAGGGTCAGGGATTGGGTAGGGGCTGGCGAGACCTTTGGTGGCCAACCCTGGTGGTCCTCCAATGCCAGCCCCCCCCCCCCCCCCCCCCCAACCCTCTTCCCCCGTCAGCCCGAATCAGCCGTTTCCTGCTCCTTCTGCTTTTATTTCTGAGTTCTGGCAGTGTGCATTGGATGTGGTCAAAGGCGGGGTGCGGCATGTGAGATGGCAAGAGAACTGGGGCATTCATAAATGATAGGAGCAGAATGAGGCCATTCAGCCCATCAAGTCTAATCCGTCATTCAATCACGGCTGATCTATCTCTCCCTCCTAACCCCATTCTCCTGCCTTCTCCCCATAACCCCTGACACCCGCACTAATCAAGAATCTATCCATCCCCGCCTTAAAAATATCCACTGACTTGGCCTCCACAGCCTTCCACAGATTCACCACCCTCTGACTAAAGAAATTCCTCCTCATCTCCGTCCTAAAGGAACATCCTTTTAATATATGAGGCTGATTGCCCTCTGTCCTAGGGCTCTCCACTAGTGGAAACATCCTTCCACATCCACTCTAAATCTAAGTTCCTCCTTCTACCAATAACCATGCGGAAGCCATCATGGAGAAAAGAAGCAAAACATGTCCCTCTCCCCCACCCCACCCCCCCACCAATCCACTGCCCCATCTCCGCGAGGAAGGTCATACGTTGCCTGACCAAGCCTCAACGCCCAATAGACAATAGGCAATAGGTGCAAGAGTAGGCCATTCGGCCCTTCGAGCCAGCACCGCCATTCACTGCGATCATGGCTGATCATCCCCAATCAGTACCCCGTTCCTGCCTTCTCCCCATATCCCCTGACTCCGCTATCTTTAAGAGCCCTATCTAGCTCTCTCTTGAACTGGCCTCCACCGCCTTCTGATGCAGAGAATTCCACAGACTCACCACTCTCTGTGAGAAAAAGTGTTCCTCGTCTCGTCCTAATTGGCTCTTACCCCTTATTCTTCAACTGTGGCCCTGGTTCTTGGAACTCCCCAAAATCGGGAACGTGTTTCCTGCCTCTAGCGCGTCCAAACCCTTAATAATCTTATATGTTTCAATGAGATCCCCTCTCATCCTTCCAAACTCCAGTGTATATAGGCCCAGTCCCTGCATGAACCCCCTCTGACACTCGGTCCGCCAGGGCCTGCTGGATCTCCCGGTTGCTGACCATTTTGAACTCCCCTTCCCATCCCCATTCCCACGCTGACCTTTCTGCCCAGAGTGGGGACACGTCGCAAACTGGAGAAGCAACAACCCAATGGCATCAACGTTGAATTCTCCAAATTTGGGTAACTAACCAGCGAACAACAAACCCCACGATTTTCACCCTCCCCCCCCCCCTTTACTTCCCTGCATTCACCTGGTATGCACAACTATCCCTTTTCACTTTATTCCTCATTGGCTTCACAATTATGCCTCGGGAAAGCAGGAAACTGTGAGTTAGGTGAATTTGTGGAATTCTCTGCCATGAGGGCCGGGTAGAGGGCCCAATTCACTAGATGAATTTAAAAAGAACGTTAGATTAGAGCTCTTTGGGAGTAGCAGAATCAAGGGGGGTGGAGGCCGGTTCTCTTGCATTGCTTTCAAGAGAGAGCTGGATAGGGACTCTTAAGTGCGGGGAGTTCAGGGGATATGAGAAGAAAGGCAAGGAACGGGAGGTACTGATTGGGGATGATCAGCCATGATCACATTGAATGGCGGTGCTGGCTCGAAGGGCTGAATGGGCCTACTCCTGCACCCATTGTCTATTGTTCCTTTGAGAGGTACTATCTACCTCTTTGATGACCCACCGACTATCCTTGATCGGACTTTGCTGGCTTTACCTTGCACTAAACGTTATGCCCTTGTCGTGTATGTGTACACTGTGAATTGTAAGTTAACAGAGGGGAGATGATGGATGACAAGGTGGGGCCGGACATTTAAAGCAGCCATCACGTCATCCTCATCATTGACAACATCAACGGGCACGGCACCTTACCATGCCGCGTACGACAGTGATCGCAACTTCTACCGAAGTGCGGGTGGCCGTTGGCTCGCTAGGAGCTCATCCGTCCTTTGACAGGTGTTGTTTTTGGTCCTGCTGGGGGTCCACAGCCCCCTCCTCACCCGGCAAACCAGGTGGGGGAGACGGTTTAGTCCACCGTCTATCCGCCAATGGGATCTGGGTAGCGCGGGGGTTACATGGCACCCGTGGCGGGAGGGTGAGAGAGGGGGAGGGGGCACAAACAGAAGCTAGAAGAATGAGCGGATAGGATAGTAGAGCAGGGCCTCTGGACAGAAACACAGACTGCAAATGGGGACAGGTGAGCGAGATATCAGTGGTGAGAGGGCATGGGATTGAAGGGTTCTGCCAGGTCAAAGGTGATGGGATTGAGGGGGCCAGGGTGGCGAAGAGGTCAAAGGTGGGTTGAGGGCTGGGCTATCGCAAACTCGAAGAAACATTTGGACAGGTACACGGTTTTTAGGAGACAGGATATGGACCAAACGCGGGGCAGGTGGGACTGGTGTGGATGGGGCAGTTGGTCGGGGTGGGCAAGTGATCCTGTTTTCCACGCTGTGTCCACTGTGGACTCCCAGGTCTTGGTATCAGCGGTCGGGGTCATGGAGTGAGGGGGGCTGACGGTGAGGGGTTAAGGGAGCGAGAGTTCAGAGGTGAGAGGTCAAGGGGTGAGGGGTCATAAGTTGAAGTTTGCATCCTTCCATGAGCTAGGGCACTGTCCAGTTCACCTCTACCCCATCGCGGACATTGGACTTTGTCAAGGGATTTAGATTTAGCTCTTAGGGCTGAAGGAATCAAGGGATATGGGGATAAAGCAGGAACGGGGTACTGATTTTTAGATGATCAGCCATGATAATATTGAACGGTTAGTAGGGCCGAATTGCCTACACCTGCATTTATTTTTCTATGTTTCTCTTCCTATGTCTCTGGAACTGATGCGCTACAATGCTAAGAACTATATTCTGCACTCTGTATCTTCCCCTTTGCTCTATCTACGGTACTTGAGTTCGTCTTGGTTGCGATTATGCATTGCGAGTATTATCATCTGATCTGTGCCGAATGGGACTGCAGACGCCGGTTTGAACCGAAGGTCGACACAAAAAGCTGGAGTAACTCAGCGGGACAGGCAGCAGCTCTGGCAAAAAGGAACAGGCGACATTTCGAGTCGTGACCCTTCTTCAGACGAAGAGGATCTGGAGAAGGGTCTCGACCCGAAACGTCTGTCTCCCAGTCTTCTCTACAGCGTTGCTGCCTGTCCGCTGAGATACTTTTTTTACCCCAGCGGGTTTTGTGTCTGTCTTCGCTTTATGATCTATTTGGGTGACGTGCTTTCCAATGTGCATCGGAAGACGTGATGAGTAAAAACCTGCGCCCAAACTGAATCCTAACCCCAAGGTAGATAAAAATGCTGGAGAAACGCAGCGGGTGAGGCAGCATCCGTGGAGCGAAGGAATAGGTGACGTTTTCGGGTCGAGACTCCTCAGGCTCCATTACCCTTAACTTTGAACAGTATCGGCCCTTTGTCGGATATCGCCCTGTTCCCAGTCACCTAGGTTGGGACAAACACCATGAGTTCATGAGTGATGGGTACGGAATTAGGCATTTCGGACCCCCCATTCAATCACGGCTGATCTATCATCCCCCTCCTAAACACCGCTCTCCTGCCTTATCCCTCATTACCCCTGACACCCGACTATCAAGATCTGTCTATCTCCGCCTCTAAAAATATCCACAGCCGCCTCCGTCTGTGGCAAGGAATTCCACAAGATTCCACCACCTCTGGCTAAAGAAATTCCTCCTCATCTCTTTCCTGAAGGAACGTCCTTTAATTCTGAGGCTGTGCCCTCTGGTCCTAGACTCTCCCACTAGTGGAAACATCCTCTCCACGTCCACTCTATCCGGGCCTTTCACTATTCCCCCTCCTCCCATAACCTTGCGGAAGGAAACAGCCGTTGAATAGACACAAGTTGAGAAGAATGCGTGGCTTTCTGAGATTAGATTCATAATTTAGTACGGGCATCAGGGGATATGGGGAGGAAGGGAGGAGAAACAGGGTTATGGGGAGCCCGGCCCCCCCCCCCCCCCCCCCCCACCCCCCCCCCCCCCCCCCCCCTAGAAGTGCAGTGAGAACGGGGTTATGGGGAGAAGGCAGGAGAATAGGGTTAGGAGGGAGAGATAGAACAGCCATCGATTGAATGGCAGAGTAGACTCGATGGGCCGAATGGCCTAATTCTGCTCCTATCACAGTTATGACCTGTTAATCGCTTCCTGAGGCTACGTACATTGGAGGTTCCTCCACAACCATCCAATTGCACAATCAGCCCCCCCCCCCCCTTAGCCCTTGCATCTCATCCATGACCTGCAAGTAATGCTTCACCAAATGCCTCGTTTCAAAAATAATAATTAAAGAAAATAAATAAAAAGGAAACAAGCATGCCAGAATTTTTTTTTACATTTGATAGGCAAAGTTAAGTTTGACTCCCATACTTGTCTCTCTGAAGGTCACTAGAGGGAAGCATAAGGAGAGAATAATAGATAAGCAGTGAAAATAGAAGCAAGCTTGGGTTAGAATCAACACACCATTTGTAAAACGCATGCTTTTATTCCCCTCTCCCCCCCTCCCTCTCCTTCTCCCTCTCTACTCCTCTTTCCCTCTCTGCCCCCTCTCCATCTCCCCCCCTCTCTACCCTTCCTTTCCCTACTCTCTCCCCTCTCTCCATCCCCCCCTCTTCCCTTCTCTCTCCTCTTTCCCTCTCTCCCGCCTCTCCCCCTCTCCATCTCCCCCCCCACTCTCTCCCTCTTTTTCCCTCTCCCCCTTCCTCTCTTTCACTCTCCCCCTATCTCCATCTCCCCCCCCAACCTCTCCCCCCTTCTCTTCCTCTCCTCCCTTCCCCGCTCTCTCTCTCTCTGTCCCCTGTCTTTGGAAATTAAGTTTCGGAATCAAAAAATGTACGGGCCGGGCCCAGTGATGATCTTTGAAGGTCCGTAGGGACCTACTGCTGTGAGAGGGAGGTGGTGGGAGGTGGGAGAGAAGGTGGTGAAGGTGGTGGGCAGTGGCTGAGAGGGAGACTTACTTATGGGCCTGTCCCACTTACGCAACCTTTACAGGCGACTGCAGGCACCCGTGAGAGGTCGCCAACATTTTCAACATGTGGAAAATTCAGCGGCGACCAGAAAGACTCCGACTTTGGAGACCCTCTCACGACCATAGGAGACCTCCTATAGACTGAGGGTCACCACCCGCGACATGGCGCCAGGGGGTCGGTCGCCTGCGTGGTCGTTAGCGTTCTCGCTAGGTTTGAGAGTGTCTCCAAGAGGTCGTTAGCGTCTTTCTGCCGCCAATTTGAAAAATTTGGCGACCTGTCGCGCGCGGTGCCAGCAGTCGCCCGTAAAGGTCCGTAAGGGGACAATCCTTAATATGGATCTCTCAGTCTGTCCCCCTTTCTCCCCCTCCTCCACCCCTCCAGGAGTTGGCGAGTGTTCTTTTGGCCAAAGAAGTTTTTCAACTCCTGATGATACTGAACAGGGTGGGAGTATAAATTGAAGCCTAGCCAGACGATGAAAGAATGGGCGACTGGCTGGGTATTCACTGTAATTCGTAGGATGGAAGTAGGGGGGATCCTTAAAGAAACATATAAAATATTAAGGGATTGGGCAAGGCTAGAAGCAGGAAAAATGTTCCCGATGTTGGGGGAGTCCAGAACCAGGGGGTCACACACTTTAAGAATAAGGGGTTGGCCATTTTCGGACTGAGATGAGGGAAAACGTTTCCACCCAGAGAGTTGTGAGTCTGTGGAATTCTCTGCCACAGAAGGCAGTGGAGGCCAATTCACTGGATGTTTTCAAGAGAGAGTTAGATTTAGCTCTTTGGGCTAAAGGAATCAAGGGATATGGGGAGAAAACAGGAACGGGGTACTTATTTTGGATGATCAGCCACGACCATATTGAATGGCGGTGCTGGCTCGAAGGGCCGAATGGCCTACTCATGCACCTATTTTCTATGTTTTTATGCTCCACTTGGTCCAAGTTCCACCACAAGAGTTTTGGAGGGGATGATGGGTGGTGGGGGGGTGGGAGAGGGAGAAAGGAGGTTGCCCCTGGTTACCAGGAGCAGGAGACCCTGACCCTCAACCCCAAGCTAGAGAGGATGGAGGTTGTGCATTGTGGTAGCTTCCTACCAAGCTTCAGGGGATGGGGTGGGATGGGATGATGAGGGGGTGCGTGCGAGAGGAGAGGGGGTTGTTGGTGAGGTGTGGGTGATGAGGGCGGGGAACATGAAGTGGTCCGTTGGTGTTTGGGGCCGGAGAGTGGAGGACTAAGGGAGGTGTGAAAAGGGGAAAGGAAGGAGAAGATTGGGATTGTGTGTATGTTGGGGGGGAGGGGGAGTGATCGGGGGGGGGGGGATTGCCTACAACTACAAATCTCTTTAGTCATAGAGGCATAGTCATGAGGTGACACAGCATGGAAACAGGCCCTTCGGCCCATCTCGCCCACACCGGCCAACATGTCCCATCTACACTAGTCCCACCTGCCTGCGTTTGGTCCATATCCCTCCAAACCTGTCCTATCCATGTACCCGCTTCTTAAACGTTGGGATAGTCCCAGCCTCAACTACCTCCTCCGGCAGCTTGTTCCATACACCCACCACTCTCTGTGTGAAAAAGGTTACCCCACAGATTCCTATTAAATCTGTTCCCCTTCACCTTCAAGCGGTCCCCTGAGACCCGATCCCCCCTGAAGCGACGTCCCCCCGTCCCCGGTGTAACTCCCACTCCAAATCCTTCCCGAACTTCCCTTCCTGACACCCTGCCCGGTCACACACACGCACCCCGGAAATTATGTTAACAGTGTTGGTACAAAAGTTAAAGCAGGCACACCTGGAGAGCTAAACACATCAGCTGACGGGGCATTAAAGACAATAGTTTCAGCAAGCAGGGAGTTATAAGGGTTGTTAGTACCATGTGGCCGGAGCAGAGGGTTTGTGAGTAGATAATTGCTTGTCATTCCTAAAGTAACAAGACAGAAAAAGAGGTGTCAGTCTTGGTTGTTCTTTCCGTTAATCTCTTCCAAATCTTTCAAACAACAGTTAGTGACAGTGGGCCCGTCCGTCCGGACTCCTCTGATAAACACGAGTCCGGGACAATTAAAAATGTAGGGCGCGTGTTTAAGGGGCACGTTTGGGAACAGCTCCCATCCGAGGCTGCGAGGAATTGAAGAGAGACCACCCAGACAGTCGCAGAACAACCAACCTCCTTCCATCTACACCTCAACGCTGCCTCGGCAAGGCCAGCAGCATCATCAAGGACCAGTCGCACCCCGCCAACCTCCCGCTTCTCCCCTCTCCATCGCGCGAAGAGTACAGAGTGTGAAAACCACACACCATCCAGATTTCAGGGGCAGTTTATTCCCAGGCTGTTTATCAGGCACTGAACCATCCCACCACAACCAGAGAGCGGTCCTGAACTACTATCTACCTCATTGGTGACCCTCGGACTATCCTTGATCGGACTTTGCTGGCTTTACCTTGTGCTAAATGTTATCCTTTTATCATGTGAATGGCTCGATTGTAATCATGTATTGACTTTCCGCTGACTGGACAGCACGCACAGAAGCTTTTCACTGTACCTCAGTACACGTGATAATAAACTAAACTGAACTGAACTGAAGCTTAAAATTCAGCTGACAGGGACATGAATTTAGACAGAATTTCTCCAACAAAGGGAAGTCTCATATTAATAAAAGTATTTAGTCGCAGAGAATAGGCCATCGGCCAACTTGCCCATAGCCGACCAAATGTCCTATCTAACACTAGTCCCACCTGCCCACATTTGGAGCGTCATGGTGTGGTATAGTCATACAAAAACAAACATGAAAGGTCAGCGTGGAAACAGGCCCTTTTGGCCCAACTTGCCTCCCATCCATGCTCGTCCCACTTGCCCGCGTTTGGCCCATATCCCTCTAAACCTGTCCTAACCATGTAACTGCCCGAGTGCCTTTTAAATGGTGTTATAGCATCCCTCATCAACCTCCTCCGGCAGCTCGTTCCATGCACCCCCAAACCCATCGCTGCCCGTCTATCCCTCCACAGATGCTGCCTGACCCGCTGAGTTCTTCCAGCACATGGCCAACACGGTTCAAGGACCAAGTGGCCTAAGGGTCAGGGAGCAGAGGTCAAGAAAGGGGCAGGGATCAGGGGTCAAGAAAGCCTGCTGGATAGGAATGAAGATTTGGACAGTCACCCGTACTAATCAAGAATTTATCTATCTCTGCCTTAAAAATATCCATTGACCTGGCCTCCACACAGCCCTCTGTGGCAGTGAATTCCACAGATTCACCACCCTCTGACTAAAGAAATTCCTCCTCATCCCCTGGCAGAAAACTGTTCTCGATGTTTTTGGGGGTGGGGGTTCCAAACCAAGGGTCACAGTTTAACAATAAGGGATTCGACCAATTTTAGGACCGAGATCGAAAAATTTTTTCACCCAGCAGAGTAGTAATCTGTGAATTCTCTGACCACAGAGGGCCAATGGGAGCCCGATTACACTGGATGTTTTTTCAAGAAGAGTTAGATAACAGCGTCTCATGGCTAACGGATTCAAGGATATTGGGGAGAAACAGGAACGGGCACGATTGGGATATCACCATGAAACACATAGAATGGCGGTGCTAGCTTGAAGGGCCGAAATGCCTACTCTGCAACCTATAGTCTAAGTTTCTATATGTTCTTTACTTCCTTTAATTCTGACACCCTATTTCTGGCTTCGACTAACCAACCTCAAACTGTGTTTAATGACTATTTTCCTTATTTTTAACCAACTGAAGTAAGGTAACTAAACATCACATTTATATTTAGGCCCGAGATATTACCCGGTAATTATTTCACTTCAAGCTTGCCGACACTGCCTTTTGTTCTCACTCACAGCTCAGCAAACAAACAGCTTTGATATTCTGTTCACGCTATCAACATCCCACTGAAGATAGACACAAAATACTGGAGTAACTCCAAGCGGGGGGGGGGGGGGGGGGGGGGGTGGGGGGGGGGGGGGTGGGGGGGGGGGGGGGGGGGGGGGGGGGGGGGGGGGGGGGGGGGGGGGGGGGGGGGGGGGGCAGCATCTCTGGAGAGAAGGAATGGGTGACGTTTTGGGTCAAGATGTTTCAGTCTGAAGAAGGGTCTCGGCCCGAAAATTCGCCCATTCCTTCTCTCCAGAGATGCTGCCTGTCCCGCTGAGTTACTCCAGCATTTTGAGTCCATCCAAGGATAGAAGAGATGCCTTTGGTGTCCACCCATCCTATTCTAATAGACCCCCAAGGATCTTATTGAAACATATAAGATTATTAAGGGTCTGGACACGCTAGAGGCAGGAAACATGTTCCCGATGTTGGGGGAGTCCAGAACCAGGGGCCACAGTTTAAGATTAAGTAGTAAGCCATTTAGAACGGGGACGAGGAAACTCTTTTTCTCACAGAGAGTTGTGAGTCTGTGGAATTCTCTGCCTCAGAGGGTGGTGGAGGCCGGTTCACTAGATACTTTCAAGAGAGAACTAGATAGAGCTTTTAAGGATAGCGGAGTCAGGGGTAATGGGGAGAAGGCAGGAACGGGGTACTGATTGGGGATGATCAGCCATGATCACATTGAATGCGGTGCTGGCTCGAAGGGCCGAATGGCCTCTACTCCTGCACCTATTGTCTATCGACAACACCAGAACAGAACAGGGTATGGTTGGGTAGCATGAACTGTGTGGAATCAGCTTCCAGCAGAAGTGGTGGAGGCAGGATCGATTTTAACATTTAAGAGTAAAGTGGATAGGTATATGGATGTGAAGGGAATTGAGGGGTATCGGTCTGAGTGCAGTAGATGGGACTAGGGAAAACAAATGGTCGCAACGGACGATAAGGGCCGAAGAGGGGCCTGTTTCCGTGCTGAATTGTTATATGGTTATTATGGTTATGAACATTCAATTTGCTAACTTGGTGTACCTTCAACTACACTCCCCCCCCCCCCCCCCACCCACCGCCAGCTCCACAGTTCATTACAACGTGTCCCCATTTAGTGATTACACCTTCTCGAGCCAACACGAGAACCTCCCTGTCCAAGGTCATCATCCCTGATCTTTTCTCTCACCATCCATTCTCCCCCCCCAACCACCTCGCCCCCAGCCCGGCTTATTCTCAATCTGAAGAAGGGTCTCGACCCGAAACGTTACCCTACCTTTACCTCCAGAGATGTTCATAACTTCTGGGAGCAGAATGAGTCCTATCGGCCCATCAAGTCTACTCCGCCATTCAGTCATGGCTGATCTATGTCTCTCGATCTCCTAACCCCATTCTCCTGCCTTCTCCCCACATACAATCTGCCACCATTACTAATCAGATGCTGCCTGACCCGCTGTGAGTCACTCCAGCACTTTGTGTCTATCTTACACATGGCTTAAGTTATGCGTGCATAACTGATTTAATATGAACCCTCAAAGTCGTTGTAGGATACTGCCTTTCCCTTGCCATTAACTAAGATCCCACCTGCTCTTATAGTAACTCCAATTCTGCATCCATTTGCAGTGGTTGTGTCTCGGACCAGAGGGCACAGCCTTAGAATGAAAGGGCGCACTTTTAGAAAGGAGATGAGGAGGAATTTTCCACAGAAGGCTGTAGAGACCAGGTGAGTGGATATATTCAAGGCAGAGATAGGTAGATTCTCGATTAGTGCGGTGTCAGGGTTTATAGGGAGAAGAGAGGAGAATGGGATTCGGAGGGGTGAGATAGATCAGCCGTGATTCGAATGGCGGATAGACATGATGGCCCCGAATGGGCCTAATTCTGCTCCTATCACAAAAATAAACTTTGTAATAAACTTATATAAATGGGCCCCTCTGTCAATTGTGTAGTTGAGCGGATGAGAAAGTGGAATAACAGTTACTAGTTGAATGGTAAATCGGCAGTCGCAAGGCTACGTAGGGCTGAAGGGCCTGTTTCCCTGCTGTATCTCTAAACAGTAAAACTAGGCAGGAATGGAATAGTTCAGCAGCGAGGGACTCACTCCACTCGCTCACGCATGCCTGTTCTGAACAGCAACCTATTTAGTCCCAATCCTTTCCTCCATTTCTTCGGATATTTCTTCCTCCTCCAAGGTTAAATCCTTTATGAAGTCTCTTTATAATTCCTCTATCCAGCAGGGTTCAACGTCCAACATCGCACTTGTTTAACAATGCTTGTTCCTGCAGCTTCGTTTATTAAGTTCACAAGTTCTTGGAGCAGATTTAGTCCATTCGGCCCATCAAGTCCACTCTGCCATTCAATCATGGCTGATCTATCTCTCCCTCATTGCTCTTGCCCTCTCCCCATAACCTCTGAGACCCGCACTAATCTCCAATCTTTCAATCTCCACCTTAAAAATATCCATTGACTTGGCCTCCACAGCCTTCTGTCGCAAGGAATTCCACAGATTCACCACCCTCTGACTAAAGGAAATTCCTCCTCATCTCCTTCCTAGAGGAACATCCTTTAATTCTGAGGTTGTGGCCTCTGGTCAATAGACAATAGATGCAGGGAGTAGGCCATTCGGCCCTTCGAGCCTGCACCGCCATTCAATGTGATCATGGCTGATCATCCACAATCAGTACCCCGTTCCTGCCTTCTCCCCATATCCCCTGACTCTGCTATTTTTAAGAGCCCTGTCTAGCTCTCACTTGAAAGCATCCAGAGAACCTGCCTCCACTGCCCTCTGAGGCAGAGACCCTCCCACGAGTGGTCTATGTTCACATATTCTGTTGTGCTGCAGCAAGTAAGAATTTCATTGTCCAATCTGGGACTAACGAGAATAAAACACTCTTGACTCTTGACGAGTGGAAACATCCTCTCCACATCCACTCTATCCAGGCCACGTATTCACGGGAGTACAGGTTTTGGGCCAGAATTCACTGTGCAAACCATATGACTACTATTAGAGGCGCCGCAACTCACAACCATGGTCAGTTCTGGCATCTGCCTGCACGTGCGATAGTTGGGAACTTTAGAATCCACGTTCAATCACTGCCACACCACCGCAGAACCTCCCTTGCCTCTCTTACCCCTGCCCCCCTCATCTTGCGACAGGCCCAAACTGGAGCCTGGGATTTTCCTGAGCTGATAGGGAACCCCCCCCCACCCCCCGGATAAACTCACGGGGTCAACAGAAATCCTCCCAAAAGTGTTCTTTCTGATTACATTTACATTTTTCAGTGTCATGAAGTCACAATGTGGAAACAGTGCCCTTCGGCCCAACTTGCCCATGCCGGCCCACAAGCCCCATCTACGCTCGTCCCACCTTTGTTTAGTTTAGAGATGCAGCGTGGAAGCAGGCCCTTCGGCCCACCGACTCTGCGCCGACCCCCCTGCACTCCCACGCTCTCCTGCACACACACACACACACTAGGGACAATTGTTTTTACATTTACACCAAGCCAATTAACCTACAGTCCAAACCCGCACGTCTTTGGAGTGTGGGAGGCAACCGAAGCTCCCGGAGAAAACCCACGCAGGTCACGGGGAGAACGTACAAACTCCGTACAGACAGCGCCCGTAGTCAGGATCGAACCCGGGCCTCTGGCGCTGTGAGGCAGCGACTCCACCGCTGCGCCACTGTGCGGGCCCTAAACACCTGCACGCGTTTGGCCCATACCCCGCCAAACCTGTCCCTACCCATGGACCTGTCTGATTGTTTCTTCAACGTTGCGATTGTCCCTGCCTCGACTACCTCCACTCGTTGCAGACTTTACGGGCCGATCCCAAGCAGAGCAGGTCGGGCATGAAAATCAGGAAAAGAAAAGGCTCTTTCTTTCCCTTTGTCTTTAATTTAAAAAAAGGTTGCCGCCATCTTCTGACACGGAGGGACAGAGATGTCAAGGGCGTTCTGGGCCAGCAACGTTTTTTGTTTCTACAGGTTTCTGTGGCAGACGTCAGGACACGCAACAAAATGACATTCGGAGAGACATGAGTGTTTGTGAAAATTCATTTTCTTACTCCCAGGAACTGACCTTGGTTTAGTGTCGAGGTGCTGTTGATTTCACCTGAGATAAAGGAAGATTCTGATTGTTTTCTCACTGTGTCATTCCACATCCTTCTGATCCGACTCTGCAAACAGGTCAGATAGGTGAGGTGAGAACAAAAAAAAAACTCAGAGAGAGAGAGAGAGAAAAAAAATGTAGGCCGCTGCTGCACGTTGAAGCCTGCCGGGTCGGGACCGAGCTCTGGCATGGCTGCTGAGTCTCACGTCGGCACCGTTCTGGGCCTCGCGCTCGCTCCCCCGCACGCTAGCGCGCTTGAAGGGGATGTCGGCGCTCAATGGCGACTGTCTGCGCTCACTACAATCGCCTGATGGTCACCTTCCCCTCTACGCTGCATCTTCCTAGGACCTTCATCCCCCCTCGGCCTCTCGTTTTCACACCTCACCCTTCCATATCTCTCGTTTCTCTCTGCCCTGAAGAAGGGTCTTGACCCGAAACGTCTCCCAGTCTGAAGAAGGGTCTTGACCCGAAAAGTCTCTCAGTCTGAAGAAGGGTCTTGACCCGAAACGTGGCCTATTCCTTTCTCTCCAGAGACGCTGCCTGACCCGTTGAGTTACCCCAGCACTTTGTGCCTATCTTCTCCAGAGATGCTGCCTGATCCGTTGAGTTATCCCTCTTCAGACTGAAGAAGGATCTGAAGAAGGGTGTCGGCCCGAAACGTTGCCTATTTCCTTCGCTCCATAGATGCTGCTTCACCCGCTGAGTTTCTCCAGCATTTTTGTCTACCTTCTATTTTCCAGCATCTGCAGTTCCTTTTTTAAAATTTGAGTTACCCCAGTACTTTGTGTCTAGATTCTCCAGAGATGCTGCCTGACCCGTTGAGTTACTCCAGTACTTTGTGTCTAGATTCTCCAGAGATGCTGCCTGACCCTTTGAGTTACTCCAGCACTCTGTGTCTGCATTCTCTTAGACTATACTAAGCCTTGACCCTGAAGAGAGACCAATCTCCGCTGGAGGTCACCTCCTTGGTTGGGGATAGCATGTCCCAGCGGACCGCGGGCCAACAGGACTTGCGTGCGATTCTGTGCTAAACTCCTTCTTGCCTTTAGAGCCATAGAATCTTACAGCGTAGAAACAGGCCCTTCGACCCAACTTACCCACACTGGCCAACATGTCCCATCTACACCTGCCTGCATTTGGCCCATATTCCTCCAAACCTGGCCTATCCATGTACCTGTCTAAACGTTTCTTAAACGTTGAAGATAATCCACTTGAACGCCTTAGACTTGGACTTCACTGGAGGCTTAATTTAACAGTTCGTCCATCATTAACTCAGCTCTCGCTCCCTGGAGACGGATATTCCATGGGGCGATGCTCTTTTTTCCTTTTTTTATTGTTACCTGATGCAGACGCGTCTCAGTTTCTAGACACATTCAAAACCTTTCCTTTACAATCGCAATGGATCAACCAAGGAGACCCCGGCCACTCCCTCTTCTCCCCTCTCCCATCGGGCAAGAGGTACAGAATCATGAAAGCGCACACACCTCCAGATTCGGGGACAGTTTCTTCCCAGCTGTTATCAGGCAACTGAACCATCCTACCACAACCGGAGAGCGGTCCCGAACTACTATCTACCTCATTGGAGACCCTCGGACTATCCTTGATCGGACTTTGCTGGCTTTACCTTGCGCTAAACGTTATTCCCTTATCCTGTATCTGCACACTGTAAACGGCTCGATTGTAATCACGTATTGTCTTTCCGCTGACTGGTTAGCACGCAACAAAAGCTTTTCACTGAACCTCGGTACACGTGACAATAAACTGACTGAGCCAAGGCATTGGGGCTTGAGAGACTTAAAGCACATTTCCCCCATCCACTGAAATCATTCTGCATCTTCCAGAACAGAACGGTTGAACAGATTTATCCTACGCAATATATATATGTATTTTTTTTAATAGCTACAGGGTCAAAGATCATTCCAAGATTTATTCGAAGTTGGCTTGTTCAGTTTATAATTGGTCTTTATGTGAAAACAAATAAGACTATCGCTAAAATGTTTACAAGTCTCGTCTGGCCGCAGCCCAGACCGTCGCACAGCCCAACCTCCCTTCCGTCGCCTCCATCTACACCTCAGGCTGCCTCGGCAAGGCCAGCAGCATCATCAAGGACCAGTCGCACCCCCCGGCCACTCCCTCTGCTCCCCTCTCCCATCGGGCAAGAGGTACAGACGTGTGAAAACGAACGCACACACCTCCAGATTCGGGGACAGTTTCTTCCCGGCTGTTATCAGGCAACTGAACCATCCCACCACAACACAACCAGAGAGCAGTGCTGAACTACTATCGAGATTATTCCTTCTCTCCCTCTCTCTCCCTCCCTGATAAGCAAGAAATAGGTCACCTATTCCTTCGCTCCATAGATGCTGCCTCACCCACTGAGTTTCTCCAGCATTTTTGTCTATCTTCGGTTTTTCCAGCATCTGCAGTTCTTTCTTAAACACTCGGACTATCTTTGATCGGATTTTACCTTGCACGAAACGTTATTCCCTTATCATGTATCTGTGCACTGTGAACGGATCGATTGCAATCACGTATTGTCTTTCCGCTGACTGGTTAGCACGCAACAAAGGCTTTTCACTGCACCTCGGCACACGTGACAGTAAACTGAACTGTTAAAACTTTCAGTATTCCGGAAAGCTATTCCACTGGTTTCAGGGCAGCGGAGATGAGAAGATTATGCACGGTCTTTTCCTGCAAGCAAATGGTTCTTTCTCTCCTCACGATGACAGGCTAGAGCTGTGAATTCGAAAAAGCTCTGTGTGCAGTTAATCAGGGATAAAACGGATGATGCAGGCTCATGGGATGCAATCAACTAATGCACCGACTTTAATCTGGGTCGACTTCACTTAAAGTATTAGTCAAAATAAATCGGTTTGTTCATTTCATTGGAGACTGGAGCAGAAAAACATGCAAATCCGCTGGGTTTATTTTTGGGACTAGCACTGGATGCAACGTTACCGTTTAACAAACTCCGAAGATACTTCACAGCGGGATTATCCAACGGGATCTGACGTTGAGCCGCAGAGGGAGGCGCAGTCTGAAGAAGGGCCTCGACCCGAAACGTCACCCATTCCTCCTCTCCAGAGATGCTGCCTGTCCCGCTGAGTTACTCCAGCATTTTCGGTTTAAACCAGCATCTGCAGTTCCTTCTTGCACCAAACCGCAGAGATTCCTTTAGAGCCCCCTGTCCCACTTAGGAGACCTAAACAGCAACCTCTGGTGACCTTGCCCGCCACCCAAAAAAAAATCAAGGTCGGGGTGACCTGCAACCTCCGACCACCTCCCACGCATATGTTGAAAACCTTCCTCGACTATGAAGAAAACCGGCTTCCACAAGACCTGCGGCTAAAAAAAGTTTGATTTTTAAAACGGCGACCTATTTTTAGTCGAAGCCGGTTTTAATAATTATGAAAAAATAGCAGCAACCTAGATGAAGCCACGACCACGTGGAAACCAGGTTGATTCCCACTACAGTTGTACAGGGTCTTGGTGAGACCACACCTGGAGTATTGCGTACAGTTTTGGTCTCCAAATCTGAGGAAAGACATTCTTGCCATAGAGGGAGTACAGAGACTGATTCCTGGGATGGCAGGACTTCCATATGAAGAAAGACTGGATAGACTCGGCTTGTACTCGCTAGAATTTAGATTGAGGGGGGATCTTATAGAGACTTACAACATTCTTAAGGGGTTGGACAGGCTAGATGCGGGAAGATTGTTCCCGATGTTGGGGAAGTCCAGCCATGATCATATTGAATGGCAGTGCAGGCTCGAAGGTTCTACAAGGTTCATTCCCGGGATGGTGGGACTGTCATATGCTGAGAGAATGGAGCGGCTGGGCTTGTACACTCTGGAGTTTAGAAGGATGAGAGGGAATCTCATTGAAACATGTAAGATTGTTAAGGGCTTGGACACGCTAGAGGCAGGAAACATGTTCCCGATGTTGGGGGAGTCCAGAACCAGGGGCCACGGTTTAAGAGTAAGGGGTAAGCCATTTAGAACGGAGACGAGGAAACATTTTTTCTAACAGTCTGTGGAATTCTCTGCCTCAGAGGGCGGTGGAGGCAGGTTCTCTGGATACTTTCAAGAGAGAGCTAGATAGGGCTCTTAAAGATAGCGGAGTCAGGGGATATGGGGAGAAGGCAGGAACGGGGTACTGATTGGGGGTGATCAGCCGTGATCACATTGAATGGCGGTGCTGGCTTGAAGGGCCGAATGGCCTACTCCTGCACATGTTGCCTATTGTCTATTAAAACCACTTTCGACCATTAGGGAGAGTGACCAAAACCTCCGGTGACCTCATGGAAACCTTGGGTGGTGGGCAAGGTCACCAGAGGTTGCTGTTTGGGTCTCCTAAGTGGGACAGGGGCTTTACATGTCGCCTGATACTCTCTTGAATCTTTACAGGCGTGTGGTAGAGAGCATGTTGACCGGTTGCCTGATGGCCTGGTTCGGCAACCCGAACGCCCAGGAGTGGAGGAGACTGCACAAGGTGGTGAACGCTCCATCAGGGGTACCGACCTCCCCAACATTCCCTCTCATCGTACAGGAGGCGCTGCCTCAGAAAGGGCAGCCAGCATCATCAGAGACCCACACCACCCTGGCCAGGCACTCATCTCGCCACTGCCATCGGGAAGGAGGTACAGGAGCCCGATAAACGGTGACCACTAGCTTCAAGAAGATCTTCTTCGCAACAACAACCATCATCAGCCTCTTGAACGCTGCCTGGCTTCAACCATGGACTATGGACCTCAGATTTTTGTATTTTTACATCAGTATTTTGTGACGATCAATTTAATGTTTTTTCCTGTTCATTGTATATATTATTTAGAGACATAGAGTCATAGAGTGATGCAGGGTGGA
The DNA here is from genome assembly GCA_035221665.1 of Okamejei kenojei. NCBI lineage: Eukaryota > Metazoa > Chordata > Chondrichthyes > Rajiformes > Rajidae > Okamejei > Okamejei kenojei. The sequence goes on along the minus strand of CM069140.1, from coordinate 76,894,927 downwards.
AACAGGCCCCTCGGCCCTACTCTACCTTACTCGCCCTACTCGCCCACACCGGCCAACAGGTCCCAGCTACACTAGTCCCACCTGCCTGCGCCTGGTCCATATCCCTCCAAACCCGTCCTAACCATGTACCCTGTCCAACTGTTTCTTAAACGAAGGGATAGTCCCAGCCTCAACTACCTCCTCAGGCAGCTCGTTCCATACACCCACCGCCCTCTGTGGGAAAAAGTTACCCCTCGGATTCCTATTAAATCTTTTCCCCTTCACCTTAAATCTATGTCCTCTGGTCCTCGATTCCCCTACTCTGGGCAAGAGACTCTGTGCGTCTACCCGATCTATTCCTCTCATGATTTTGTACACCTCTATAAGATCTCCCCTCATCTTCCTGCGCTCCATGGAATAGAGACCCAGCCTACTCAACCTCTCCCTGTAGCTCACCCCCTCTAGTCCTGGCAACATCCTCCGAAAGAATATATTTTGGCTTATTATGTAGTCCCTATGTGTGATGTGATAACAGGCCTGTTATGCTGCTGCAAGTAAGAATTTCATTGTTCCATTGCCAGTACGTGGTAATTAAACACTCTTTAGACTTTACAGATGCAGCGTGGACCCTTCAGTAGAACATTCAATAGACAATAGGTGCAGGAGGAGGCCATTCGGCCCTTCGAGCCAGCACCACCATTCAATGTGATCATGGCTGATCACCCCAATCAGTACCACCCCCACCTCCCCCCCCCCCCCGTTCCTGCCTTCCCCTCTTTCCTTCTCCCTCACTCTTTCACCCCTCACTTCTCTGACCCTGACTCCGCTATGTTTAAGAGCCCTATCTAGCTCTCTCTTGAAAGTATCCAGAGAACCGGCCTCCACCGCCCTCTGAGGCAGAGAATTCCACAGACTCACCACTCTCTGTGAGAAAAAGTGTTTCCTCGTCTCCGTTTTAATCTCCGTGGATGATCGGCCATGATGACATTGAATGGGGGTGCTGGCTCGAAGGGCCGAATGGCCTACTCCTGCACCTATCGTCTATTGTCTATGCCCCAATTTATTCCCTCCCTCCCTAACCTAATTCTCCCTGCCTTCCGTGCCATTTTTTCTCTCTCTCTATCATTTTTAAAAAGACACAAGGCGTCGGAGTAACTGAGCGGGTCAGGCAACGTCTCTGGAGAACATGGATGTGTGACGTCCCTCGGGTCGGGAACATCCTTCAGGCTGATCGGGGGTCAGGAGGAAAAGGGATGCGGGGGGATGGGACAAAGCCCTGGTGAGTGATAGGTGGATACATGGGTAGGAAAGAGAGGGGATAGGGGGGGGGGGGGGGGGGGGGGGGGGGGGGGGGGGGGGGGGGGGGGGGGGGGGGGGGGGGGGGGGGGGGGGGGGGGGGGTTGACAGGCAGATGGTTGAACAAAGGCCAGAGATGTAAAGAGAGAATGTCTGAGACAAAGGGATTAAATTGTGAAGCTGGAGGAAAGGATTTCGGTGGAAGGGGAGAAATAGGTTTGAGTTTAAGTGGGGCTCAAGGGAAACATAGAAACTTAGAAAATAGGTGCAGGAGTAGGCCATTCGGCCCTTCGAGCCTGCACCGCCATTCAATATGATCATGGCTGATCATCCAACTCAGTATCCTGTACCTGCCTTCTCTCCATACCCCCTGATCCCTTTAGCCACAAGGGCCACATCTAACTCCCTCTTAAATATAGCCAATGAACTGGCCTCAACTACCTTCTGTGGCGGAGAATTCCAGAGACTCACCACTCTCCTTGTGGAGGGGGGGGGGGGGGGGGGGGAAGAAAGGTTGATAGTCAGCTGAAATTGGAGTGTTCTTACCGTTGGGTAGGAAGCTAGCCAAGTGGAATGCGAGGCGCTGTTCCTCAAGCTGCCCCAGCTCATTGTATCGTTTATATGTGAACCGTCACGCTCATCAAGCAGTGGGCCAGGCAGCATGCCGGTTTACACCAAAGAGTGGTGAATCTGTGGAATTCTCTGCCACAGAAGGTAGTTGAGGCCAGTTCGTTGGCCATATTTAAGAGGGAGTTGGATGTGGCCCTTGTGGCTGAAGGGATCAGGGGGTATGGAGAGAAGGCAGGTACAGGATACTGAGTTGGATGATCAGCCATGATCATATGAATGGCGGTGCAGGCTCGAAGGGCCGAATGGCCTGCTCCTGCACCTAATATCTATGTTTCTATGTTTCTATAGACACAAAGTGCTGGAGTAACACAGCAGGTCAGGCAGCCTCACTGGAGAAGAGGAAAAGGTGAAGTTTAGGGTCGAGACCCTACTTCAGACTCGACCTGAAACGCCAACTGTTGCTTTTTTACTCCAGAGATGCTGCCAGACCCGGTGAGTTACGCCATCATTTTGTGTCTATCTACAGTTCCTTGTTTCTACACAAGGGTTTCTCTGTTTGCCATCCCAGCCAACCTCACAACGCCAACGACTAATACTCGCTTAAAGTAATTCAAAGGCCTCTCACATCCTTTGAGGGACTTTGCGATTATCAAAGGCGAAGGCCAGGCTGACACACATAAAAGCCCATGCAATCTCTTGCAACCTGGTCCAAGGGCAAAGACAATACACAGTTTGTGTCAATTCGAAGGCCTTTGTTACGTTTACAATTCAACATATCATGAAGGCTGTTTCTACACAAAAGATCAAAAAGAACTGCAGACGCTGGTTTAAAATCGAAGGTAGACGCAAAATGCTGGAGTGACTCAGCGGGTGAGGCAGCGTCTCTGGAGAGAAGGAATGGGCGACGTTTCGGGTCGAGACCCTTCTTCAGACTGACATCAGGGGAGTGGGCAGGACAGAGATAGAATGTAGTTTGGAGACCCACAGTCGGGTTGGTGATGGTGGGTGGTGGGAGACTGGTGGGAGAACTGGGAAGGGGGGGGGGGGGGGGGTTGGAGAGAGAGGGAAAGCAAGGGCTATCTGAAGTTGGAGAAGTCAATGTTCACACCGCTGGGGTGTAAACTACCCAAGCGAAATATGAGGTGCTGCTCCTCCAATTTGCGGTGGGCCTCACTCTGACAATGGAGGAGGCCCAGGACAGAAAGGTCAGATTGGGTAATGGGAGGGGGAGTTGAAGTGCTGAGCCACCGGGAGATCAGTTTGGTTCAGGCGGACTGAGCGGAGGTGTTGGGCGAAACTGCGCTTGGTCTCGCCGATAAACAGATGTTGACACCTGGAACAGCGGACGGATGCAGTAGATGAGGTTGATGGAGGTGCAGCTGAACCTCTGCCTCGCCTGGAAAGACTGTCGGGGTCCTTGGATGGAGTCGAGGGGGGGAGGTAAAGGGACAGGTGTTGCATCTCCTGCGGTTGCAGGGGAAAGTACCCGGGGATGGGGTGTGGTTTGGGTGGGAAGGTGCATATATTCCTACGACACTTTCGCCAGCTCCAACGGGATCCCACTACTGGCCTCATCTTCCCATCACCACCCCTTTGTGCTTTCCGCAGAGGACGTTCCCATCGCAACTCCCTGGTCAACTCATCCCTTCCCACTACAACAGATCAAAAGCTACGCCCTAAAATCGATGTCCTTACGCCATTGGAAAGAACCCCCATATCTTAAAGAAACTGGGGTCACATCTCAGGAAGAAGTTTCCAAAAAGGTATGGTGCTGGTTCATCGAAATGATCCAAGGGTGGAATGGGCTGAGAGCAAAAAGTGCTGGAGTAACTCAGCGGGTCGGGCAGCATCTGTGGAGAACACGGACAGGCGACCCTTTGGGCCGGGACTCTTCTTCACACTCTTACCATCAGCACCCACGACGAGTAGAAACGGTGAGACCTCATCCTCAAGAGGCGGCGAGGAGGTTCACAGGTCATAGGAGCAGAATTAGGCCATTCGGCCCATCGAGTCCACTCCGCCATTCAATCATGGCTGATCTCTGCCTCCTCATCCCATTCTCCTGCCCTCTCCCCATAACCCTCGACACCCGTTCTAATCAAGAATTTGTCTATCTCTGCCTTGAACATATCCACTGACATGGCCTCCACAGCCGTCTGTGGCAAAGAGTTCCACAAGATTCCCCACCCTCTGATTAAAGAAGTTCCTCCTCACCTCCTTTCCAAAAGAGCGGCCTTTAATTCTGAGGCTGTGACCTCTAGTCCTAGACTCTCCCACCAGTGGAAACATCCTCTCCACATCCACTCTATGCAGACCTTTGATTATTCGGTAAGTTTCAATGAGGTCACCCCCCCCTCCCCCGCCCCCCCTCCCCCCCTGCGAGTACAGGCCCAGCGCCGTCAAACGCTCATCGTATGTTAACCCACTCATTCCTGGGATCATCCTCGTAAACCTCCCCTGGACCCTCTCCAGAGCCAGCACATCCTTTCTCAGATTTGGGGCCCGAATTTTGCCTTTGAATTTTGCCACCTATGGATTTAATGGGCTGTTCTGTGTAGACTGCGTTGGCTGGGATGATTGTGCCTACGTACGGGGATAGCCTCGTGTGAGATGTCTGCGACAAATGTATTTCGCTGTACCTGGTCCACATGACAATACACAAACCATCGGACCGCTGAACCGTGTCGTCCAGAGATGATACCTGGCCCTTCAGAGATACAGCGCGGAAACAGGCCCTTCGGCCCACCAGGTCCACGCCGGCCAGCGATCCCCCCGCACACTAGCGCTATCCTACACGCATGAGGGACAATTTACACTCATACCAAACCAATTAATCTACAAGCCCGCAGGTCTTCGGAACGTGGGACGAAACAGAAGGTCTCGGAGAAAACCCGCGCGGGTCACGGGGAGAACGTGCAAACTCCGTACAGACAGCGCCCGTAGTCGGGATCGAACCCGGCGCGGTGAGGCAGCAACTCTACCGCTGTGCCACCAGTTTTCCCCCCACACTCCAAACGTGCAGGTCTGTAGGCTAATTGGCCTGGTGTAAGTGTAATCTATCCCTGGTGTGTGTAGGATGGTGTTAGTGTGAGGGGATCGCTGGTCGACACGGACTCGGTGGGCCAAAGGGCCTGTTTCCACGCTGTATCGCTGAACTAAATCTCTGAACTAAACAGACACACCAGGAGACTGGGGTTAGGGTGGGAGGGGTGAAGAAGGAGGGGGGGGGGGGGGGGAAGGGGTGAAGTGAACGCACAGACTTCATTCAAACTGTTATATCGTGGACCTCTTCCACTGGAATATTAGGAGAAGACACAATCCAGGCACAGAATTAGCGGGAGGGGGCGGGAGTCGAGCTTCGTTAGAGAGAACCGATCGGTTTTGACACGTTGAAACATGCGCACGGCTGGCAAGCAGGTCCAGATGCTGCGGGAAATACTGCACGGTGGTAGAGTTGCTGCCTCGCAGCGGCAGAGGCCCGGGTTTGATCCCGACTACGGGCGCTGTCTGTACGGAGTTTGCACGTTGTCCCCGTGACCCGCGTGGGTTTTCTCCGAGATCTTCGGTTTCCTCCCGCACTCCAAAGACGTGCGGGTTTGTAGGTTAATTGGCTTGGTGCAAATGTAAAATTGACCCCAGTGTGTGTGTGTGTGTGTGTGTGTGTGTGTGTGTGTGTGTGTTGTGTGTGTGTGTGTGTGTGTGTGTGTGTGTGTGTGTGTGTGTGTGTGTGTGTGCAGGATAGTGTCAGCATGCGGGGATCGCTGGTCGGCGCGGACTCGGTGGGCCGAAGGGCCTGTTTCCACGCTGTATCTCTAAATTAAAATGAAAGACAAAACACTCCGTTTCCAGGAACCCAGAAGCGGGGGCGATTGTCGACTTGAGCACATGACACCATCCAGTCAATCCCTTATCCATCTCAGTCTATTGTTACGTTCCAGGAAGGAACTGCAGACGCTGGTTCGCAGCGAAGAGAGGCACAAAGTGCTGGAGTAACTCAGCGGGACAGGCGGCATCTCTGGAGAGAAGGAATGGGCGACGTTTCGGGTCGGGACCCTTCTTCAGGCCGAGAATCAGGGGAGGGGGAAACACAGAGATAAGGATGGGTAAGGTGTGAAAACAAGACATCAAAAGAGATCAGATCAACGAACATGTAGAAGAGGTCATTGTCAGCTGCGAGAAGGTGACAACGAAACAAGAGATAACATGTCATCAGGGGGACAGTCAGACCGATGGGAGAACTGGGCAGGGGAGGGATGGAGAGAGAGGGAAAGCAAGGGCAACTTCAAGTTAGAGAAGTCAATGTTCACACCGCTGGGGTGTAAGCTGCCCAAGCGAAACATGAGGTGCTGCTCCTCCAATTGGCGCTGGGCCTCACTCTGACAGTGGAGGAGGCCCAGGACACAGAAAGGACCAGTGTGGGAATGGGAGGAGGAGTTGAAGTGTTTGGCAACCGGGAGATCGGGAAGGTTTAGGCGGACTGAGCGGAGGTGTTCAGCGAAACGATCGCTGAGCCTACGCTTGGTCTCGCCGATGCGCAGGAGGACCAGGATAGAAAGGCCAGTGTGGGAATGGGAGGGGGAGTTGAAGTGTTTGGCAACCGGGAGATCGGGTAGGTTACGGCGGGCTGAGCGGAGGTGGTTACCGCAGCATTTTGTGCCCCTTGTTATACAGCCAAAGCAGCCAATTCAAGATGGAATAGGAGCCTCCGATCTACATTTCAAATTATACAGTTTTGACAATACTCCCTCCAATCAGTTCAATGCCAATGTCCTTTCCCAAAGAGCGTTTGTCTCCCAGCTGTAAATAATTCCATGGCCATTCCAAACCGAGTGAACATGACGAAAGAA
>CM069140.1:76843235-76883235 GCA_035221665.1 Okamejei kenojei | reverse complement strand
GGCGGAGTAGACTTGATGGGCCGAATGGCCTAATTCTGCTCCTATCACTTATGAAGGTATGACGGTGGGCCGAAGGACGTATTTCCCGCGCTGTATTCCTAACATTATAAAAAACGAAAAACGCAGAAGTGAACAGCCGAGATTTTCAGCTCAGGTTTTAATCTGGAACAAGAACCATATGTTCACAGTGTATTTGTGGAACTTGGTAAATGCTCTCTGCTGACTTTTAACTATCAGTAATAAAAGTTGACAGAGTTTTTAAAGCAGTTCTAAACAGGCCTCATTGAAGAGATCAAACTGATTAGCTGCTTCGAGACGGACAAAACTGCGACACAAATACTTCTGACTATCGTGCGACGTTCTTTCCCTGTGTGGAGGTGCGCGGCGGTAGATTCGCTGCCTCACAGCGCCAGAGACCCGGGTTCGATCCCGACAACGGGCGCTGTCTGTGCAGAGTTTGTACGTTCTCCCCGTGACCCGCGCGGGTTTTCTCCGGCTGCTCCGGTTTCCCCCCCCCCCCCCCCACACTCCAAAGACGTGCAGGTCTGTAGGCTAATTGGGTGTAAGTGTAGATCGTCCCCAGTGTGTGTAGGATAGTGTTAGTGTGCGGGGATCGCTGGACGGTGCCTGCTTCCTCGCTGTATCTCGAAAGACGAACTTCCTCCTTGGTTTAGTTTAATTTGGTTTAGCTTGGAGAAACAGCGGGTAGAACGTACAAACTCCGTGCAGACAAGCACCCGTGGTCAGGATCGAACCCGGGTCTCTGCCGCTGTTGAGACACAGTGCTGCCCAGTTCAAAGTTGTCGCACTTTTGCATCTAAATACCTGCAGACTAGGGGCAATTTTGCAGAGGATCAATTAGCCTACAAACCCACACGTCTTTGGGATAGAAATATTGAAAATAGGTGCAGGAGGAGGCCAATCGGCCCTTCGAGCCAGCACCGCCATTCATTGTGATCACGGCTGATCGTCCCCAATCAATAACCCGTGCCTGCCTTCTCCCCTTATCCCTTGACTCCACTAGCCCCTCGAGCTCTATCTAACTCTCTCTTAAATCCATCCAGTGATTGGCCTCCACTGCCTCTGTGGCAGGGATATTCCACAAATCCACAACTCTCTGGGGGAAATGGTTCTTTCTCACCTCAATCTTAAATGACCTCCCCTTTATTCTAAGACTGTGGCCCCTGGTTCTGGAATCGCCCAACGTTGGGAACATTTTTCCTGCATCTAGCTTGTCCAGCCCTTTTATAATTTTATGTGTTTCCATAATTCCCCACCCCCCCCCTCATCCTTCTAAACTCCAGTGAATACAAGCCTAGTCTTTTCAACCTTTCCTCGTATGACAGTCCCGCCATCCCAGGGTTCAATCCCGTGAACCTACGCTGCACTGCCTCAATCGCAAGGATGTCCTTCCTCCGAGGCAGAGAATTCCACATGACAATGCGGCAGGTGCATGGACAGGACAGGTTGGGAGGGATACGGGCCAAATGCGGGCAGGTGGGACTAGTGTAGCTGGGACATGTTGGCCGGTGTGGGCAAGTTGGGCAGATGGGCCTATTTCAACGCGGCATCCCGCCATGACTCTAAACGAGTTTATGACAATGATTCCATAACTTGGTGACTCCATGCCTCTATAGACAACACCTCTACAAGACCGCCTCTATGACTCGAAGACTCATTGACCCTGTGACTCCATGAATACCACTCCGTGATTCTAAGTGTTTGCGAAGAAACTGCGGATGCTGGATAAAATCGAAAGCAGACCCAAAAAGCTTAGGAAGAAGGGGTAAGCCAGTTACAACGGAGACCAGGAAACACTTTTTCTCACAGAGTTGTGAGTCTGTGGAATTCTCTGCCTCAGAGGGCGGTGGTGGCCGGTTCTCTGGATACTTTCTAGAGAGAGCTATATAGGGCTCTTAAAGATAGCGGAGTCAGGGGATACGGGGAGAAGGCAGGAACGGGGCACTGATTGGGGATGGTCGGCCTTCATCACAATCATAGCAAAAGGATTTGAGTATAGGAGCAGGGAGGTTCTACTGCAGTTGTACAGGGTCTAGGTGAGGCTACACCTGGAGTATTGCGTACAGTTTTGGTCTCCAAATCTGAGGAAAGGCATTCTTGCCATAGAGGGAGTACAGAGAAGGTTCACCAGGTTGATTCCTGGGATGGCAGGATTTTCATATGAAGAAAGACTGGATAGACTCGGCTTGTACTCGCTAGAATTTAGAAGATTGAGGGGGGATCTTATTGAGACTTACAAAATTCTTAAGGGGTTGGACAGGCTAGATGCAGGAAGATTGTTCCCGATGTTGGGGAAGTCCAGGACAAGGGGTCACAGTTTAAGGATAAGGGGGAGATCTTTTAGGACCGAGATGAGAAAAATATTTTTCACAGAGAGTGGTGAATTCTCCGCCACAGAAGGTAGTTGAGGCCAGTTCGTTGGCTATATTTAAGAGGGAGTTAGATGTGGCCCTTGTGGCTAAAGGGATCAGGGGGTATGGAGAGAAGGCAGGTACAGGATACTGAGTTGGATGATCGGCCATGATCATATTGCAGGCATACTCCTTCACCTATTTTCTATGTTTCCATATTTCTATGCTGGCTCGAGGGGTCGAATGGCCTACACCTACACCTATTGTCTATTGTAACTCGGCAGGTGAGGCAGCATCTATGGAGAGAAGGAATTGGCGACATTTCGAGTCGAGACCCATAGATGCTGCCTCACCCGCTGAGTTACTCCAGCATTCTGTGTCCGTTCTGCGATTCCAGATGACTCCATTCCTCTATAACATTAAACGTGTTTCCTCTTTCAGGCAGCTTGTTCCAAATCCCAACAAGTCACACAGTGAAGCAATCTCTCCTCATCTTCCCTCTTCTTTCGACTAATTATCTTACAATTATCTCGTCTGCTTGTCAACGCCTCCTGCCACTGGAGACAGCACTAACCCCGTAATTAACTCCATCCAAACCCCTCACAAACGCTGATTACTAATTACCCACAGATGACCGTGAAGAATCCTTCACCGATCTGAAATGTAATGGCAGCAGCTCGAATCATTCTGGGGCACAGCGACACGGCGGGTTCCATCCTGACTGCGGGCGCCGTCTGTACGGAGTTTGCACGCTCTCCCCGTGACCTGCGTGAATTTTCTCCGGGAGCTTCGGTTTCCTCCCACACTCCAAAGACGTGCAGGTTTGATCAGCCATGATCGCATTGAATGGCGGTGCTGGCTCGAAGGGCCGAATGGCCTACTCCTGCACCTATTGTGGATTGTCGTAAGTTAATCGGCTTGGTGTAACGGCAAATTGTCCCCAGTGTGTGTAGGGTAGTGTTAGTGTGCGGGGATCGCTGGTCGATGCGGGCTCGGACTGTTTCCGCGCTGTATCTCTAAACTACAACTAAAAAGGGCTCAGAAGTGGAAGATGGATAGGCAGCTAAGACCAAATGCACTGTTGTGTGTTTGATCTTTGAAGGAATTCATAAAATACAAGACAAAAGAAACAGCAAAAAATGACACAAAAGTGCTGGTGTAACTCAGCAGGTCAGGCAGCATCTCCGGAGGGGATGGACAGATGATGTTTTGGGTCAGGACACTTTTTAGTCTGGTTATTAATGTTTTATTATTAATGTTTTATGTGTCACACCTAACTGTCACTGTCTGCCGTGATGTCATTTGCGGGCGGAGCACCAAGGCAAATTCCTTGTATGTGAATACTTGGCCAATAAACTGATTCATTCATTCATTCGCTTCGCTTAGTTCAGAGATACAGCGTGGAAAGGCCATTTAGAACGGGGACGAGGAAACACTTTTTCTCGCAGAGAGTTGTGAGTCTGTGGAATTCTCTGCCTCAGAGGGCGGTGGAGGCCGGTTCTCTGGATGCTTTCAAGAGAGAGCTAGATAGGGCTCTTAAAGATAGCGGAGTCAGGGGATATGGGGAGAAGGCAGGAACGGGGTACTGATTGGGGATGATCAGCCGTGATCACATTGAATGGCGGTGCTGGCTCGAAGGGCCGAATGGCCCACTCCTGCGCCTATTGTCTATTGTCTACCGCAGCGCCACCCATGTAGGCATGAAACAAGCCTGTTATAGTTTCACGGAGCTGTATTCTCCCACAGTCAGCGTCTGCCTTGGCTTTCCGGAACGTTCTTGAAGTGAAACATCTCAGTTTAATTTGCGTTTGAGACACAGCATGGAAACAGGCCCTTCGGCCCACCGAATCCGTGCCGACTGTCGATCACCCGTCCACACTAGACCTGCTGCCGTCGCCCTTAACCCGCCTGACATTTGCCACTACTACCCGCCGCTCGCGACGAAGCGTTGCCCAAATTACCCGCGGCGCCGGCCGATGGCTTACCTTTTTCTGGAGAGCGCAGTAAAATATAAAAATGAACATTCCCTGGAAGGTGTTGAAGATGGTGAAGAGGTAGGCCATGGCTATCGACTCCTCGTTGATGAAGAGTAGGCCGAATCCCCACGACAGGCCCAGCAGGCAGAGGAGGGCAAACGCTCCCAGGACCCAGGACCTAGGGACAGAGAGAGAGAGAGAGAGGGAATAAAATAACACATGCATAAAGCGGCTTAGCTGAAAGCCTACATAAACTCCACTTTAAAAGGCACACACTAATAGCAGCTTTAGCCATCATTCCTGCAGCTGCCTGTTCCAATAAGCAGATTAAACAGGCATGATCCCTCTCCTTTATTTTACAGCTCCACTCTTTCACCCAGGCCAGCTTACTTCATAGGTTGTGTAGGGAGGAACTGCAGACGCTGGTTTAAACTGAAGATGGGGGAAAAAAAGCTGGAGTAACGCAGCGGGTCAGAGGGCATCTCTGGAGAGAAGGAATGACGCTTCAATAGACAATAGACCTTTGAGCCAGCACCGCCATTCAATGTGATCATGGCTGATCATCCCCAATCAGTACCCCGTTCCTGCCTTCTCCCCATATCCCCTGGCTCCGCTATTTTTAAGAGCCCTATCCAGCTCTCTCTTGAAAGCATCCAGAGATCCGGCCTCCACCGCCCTCTGAGGCAGAGAATTCCACAGACTCACCACTCTCGGTGTGAAAAAGTGTTTCCTCGTCTCCGTTTTACCAGAGCGAATTAAACTGCAAACCTGCACGTCTTTGGAGTGTGGGAGGAAACCGGAGATCCCGGAGAAAACCCGCGCAGGTCACGGGGAGAACGTGCAAACTCCGTACAGACAGCGCCCGTGGTCGGGATCGAACCCGGGTCTCCGGCGCTGTGAGGCAGCGACTCTACCGCCGCGCCACCGTGCCGACCATGTATGGACTAGTTCTCCCGAATTAAAATGGCATGGTGTGACGATGTTAGTTTAGTTCAGTCTAGTTTATTGCCACGTGTACCGAGGTACGGTGAAAAGCTTTTGTTGCGTGCTAACCAGTCAGCGGGGAGACAATACATGATTACAATCGAGCCGTTCACAGTGTACAGATACACGATAAAGGGAATAGTGTGTGCATTCAAGGGGCGATAAAGTCCAGTAAAATCTGGTCAAAGATAGTCCGAGGGTGTCCAATGAGAGTTGTTTCTTAAACTTTGCGAGAGTCCCTGCCCCAACTACCTCCTCCGGCAGCTCGTTCCATACACCCACCATCTTTTGTGTAAAAAGTTACCCCTCAGATCCCTATTAAATCCTTCCCCCCTCACCTTAAACCTATGTTCTCTGGTTCTCAATAGACAATAGACAATAGGTGCAGGAGTCGGCCATCCGGCCCCTCGAGCCAGCACCGCCATTCAATGTGATCATGGCTGATCATCCCCAATCAGGTTCCGCCTTGAAGAGTGTCTAGCTCTCTCCGGAGGCCTCTATAAGATTCTACTCTAAATCACCCTCATCCTCCTGCGCTCCAAGGAGTATGCTCAACCTCTCCCTATCGGTCAGACCCTCGGGTCCTGGCAACATCCTCGTAAATCTTCTCTGTACCCCATTCCAGCCTGACATCCTTCCTATAACATGGTGCCCAGAACTGAACACAACGCCCTAAATGTGGCCTCATCAACGTCTTATGTAATTGTAATACATATTACAAATGCAGGAAAAATGTTCCCAATGTCCAGAACAGGGGGGCATGTGAGGAACTTCACCCAGAGAGTTGTGAATTTGTGGAATTCCCTGTACAGGGCTGGAGGATGGATTTAAGAGAGAGTTGGATAGAGCTCTACGGGGCTGGTGGAGTCAGGCAGGCACGGGAGAAGGCAGGCACGGGTTATTGATAGGGGACGATCAGCCATGATCACAATGATTGGCGGTGCTGGCTCGAAGGGCCGAATGGCCTCTTCCTGCACCTATTTTTCTATGTTTCTATGTTTCATTTCTATGTTCTAATGTGACTCCCCAATATTCTGTAGGCAATATTGACTGATGAAGGCCAATGTGCCAAAAGCCATTTTGGAGGAGATGGGGGCATAAATGGGAAATTTTGGGCCCCATATCTGAGGAAGGACATGTTGGTGCTGGAGTGTGTGGGTTAACATATGATGAGCGTTTGACGGCGCTGGGCCTGTACTCGCTGGGAGTTTAGAAGGATGAGGGGGGGGGGGGTGGGGGACGACCTCATTTAAACGTACCGAATAGTGAAAGTATTAAGGAAGGAACTGCAGATGCTGGAGAATCGAGGGTACACAAAAGGCTGGAGAAACTCAGCGGGTGCAGCAGCATCTAAGGAGACAGGGACCAGTCTGAAGAAGGGTCTCGACCCGAAACGTCGCCTATACCCTGACCAGTCTGAAGAAGGGTCTCAACCCGAAACGTCGCCTATCTCCTTCGCTCCTTAGATGCTGCTGCACCCGCTGAGTTTCTCCAGCCTTTTGTGTACCCCCGGAATAGTGAAAGGCTTGGATAGAGTGGATGTGGAGAGGATGTTTCCACTAGTGGGAGAGTCTAGGACTAGAGGGCACAGCCTCAGAATTAAAGGACGATCCTTTAGGAAGGAGATGAAGAGGAATTTCTTCAGTCAGAGGGTGGTGAATCTGTGGAATTCTTTGCCACAAGAGGGGTCTAGGAAAGAGCGTTCACGTCGCAGCCCAGTTTGCGCCAATCTTTCCACAACCGCACACAAGAAGTGACAAGACAGACACCATTGCGTGCAGATGCCGAGAAGTGCATTCAGCTCTGGCCGAAAGACTTCGAATCTCGTGTGTGGACTCGACAAGAAGAAGATTGCCACAGACGGCTGTGGAGGCCAAGTCAGTGGATGTTTTTAAGGCGGAGATAGACAGATTTTTGATTAGTGCGGGTTATGGGGAGAAGGCAGGAGAATGGGGCTAGGAGGGAGAGATAGGTCAGCCGTGATTGAATGGCGGAGTAGACTTGATGGGCCGAATGGCCTAATTCTGCTCCTATCACTTATGAAGGTATGACGGTGGGCCGAAGGACGTATTTCCCGCGCTGTATTCCTAACATTATAAAAAACGAAAAACGCAGAAGTGAACAGCCGAGATTTTCAGCTCAGGTTTTAATCTGGAACAAGAACCATATGTTCACATGTGGAACTTGGTAAATGCTCTCTGCTGACTTTTAACTATCAGTAATAAAAGTTGACAGAGTTTTTAAAGCAGTTCTAAACAGGCCTCATTGAAGAGATCAAACTGATTAGCTGCTTCGAGACGGACAAAACTGCGACACAAATACTTCTGACTATCGTGCGACATTCCTTCCCTGTGTGGAGGTGCGGCAGTAGATTCGCTGCCTCACGGGTTCGATCCCGACTACGGGCGCTGTCTGTGCAGAGTTTGTACGTTCTCCCCGTGACCCGCGCGGGTTTTCTCCGGCTGCTCCGGTTTCCCCCCCCCCCCCCCCCCACACTCCAAAGACGTGCAGGTCTGTAGGCTAATTGGGTGTAAGTGTAGATCGTCCCCAGTGTGTGTAGGATAGTTTTAGTGTGCGGGGATCGCTGGACGGTGCCTGCTTCCTCGCTGTATCTCGAAAGACGAACTTCCTCCTTGGTTTAGTTTAATTTGGTTTAGCTTGGAGAAACAGCGGGTAGAACGTACAAACTCCGTGCAGACAAGCACCCGTGGTCAGGATCGAACCCGGGTCTCTGCCGCTGTTGAGCCACAGTGCCGCCCAGTTCAAAGTTGTCGCACTTTTGCATCTAAATACCTGCAGACTAGGGGCAATTTTACAGAGGATCAATTAGCCTACAAACCCACACGTCTTTGGGATAGAAATATTGAAAATGGGTGCAGGAGGAGGCCAATCGGCCCTTCGAGCCAGCACCGCCATTCATTGTGATCACGGCTGATCGTCCCCAATCAATAACCCGTGCCTGCCTTCTCCCCATATCCCTTGACTCCACTAGCCCCTCGAGCTCTATCTAGCTCTCTCTTAAATCCATCCAGTGATTTGGCCTCCACTGCCCTCTGTGGCAGGGAATTCCACAAATTCGCAACTCTCTGGGGGAAATGGTTCTTTCTCACCTCAATCTTAAATGCCCTCCCCTTTATTCTAAGACTGTGGCCCCTGGTTCTGGAATCGCCCAACATTGGGAACATTTTTCCTGCATCTAGCTTGTCCAGCCCTTTTATAATTTTATGTGTTTCCATAATTCCCCCCCCCCCCCCCCCTCATCCTTCTAAACTCCAGTGAATACAAGCCTAGTCTTTTCAACCTTTCCTCGTATGACAGTCCCGCCATCCCAGGGATCAATCCCGTGAACCTACGCTGCACTGCCTCAATCGCAAGGATGTCCTTCCTCCGAGGCAGAGAATTCCACATGACAATGCGGCAGGTGCATGGACAGGACAGGTTGGGAGGGATACGGGCCAAATGCGGGCAGGTGGGACTAGTGTAGCTGGGACATGTTGGCCGGTGTGGGCAAGTTGGGCAGATGGGCCTATTTCAACGCGGCATCCCGCCATGACTCTAAACGAGTTTATGACAATGATTCCATAACTTGGTGACTCCATGCCTCTATAGACAACACCTCTACAAGACCGCCTCTATGACTCGAAGGAGCGAAGGAGATAGGCGACGTTTCGGGTTGAGACCCTTCTTCAGACTGGTCAGGGAATAGGCGACGTTTCGGGTCGAGACCCTTCTTCAGACTGGTCCCTGTCTCCTTAGATGCTGCTGCACCCGCTGAGTTTCTCCAGCCTTTTGTGTACCCCCGGAATAGTGAAAGGCTTGGATAGAGTGGATGTGGAGAGGATGTTTCCACTAGTGGGAGAGTCTAGGACTAGAGGGCACAGCCTCAGAATTAAAGGACGATCCTTTAGGAAGGAGATGAAGAGGAATTTCTTCAGTCAGAGGGTGGTGAATCTGTGGAATTCTTTGCCACAAGAGGGGTCTAGGAAAGAGCGTTCACGTCGCAGCCCAGTTTGCGCCAATCTTTCCACAACCGCACACAAGAAGTGACAAGACAGACACCATTGCGTGCAGATGCCGAGAAGTGCATTCAGCTCTGGCCGAAAGACTTCGAATCTCGACAAGAAGAAGATTGCCACAAAAGGCTGTGGAGGCCAAGTCAGTGGATGTTTTTAAGGCGGAGATAGACAGATTTTTGATTAGTGCGGGTGTCAGGGGTAATGGGGAGAAGGCAGGAGAATGGGGTTGAGAGGGAGAGCCATGATGGAATGGCAGAGTAGACTTGATGGGCCGAATGGCCTAATTCTGCTCCTATGACTTATGAATATAGAAATCAGAGATGGGAGATGAGCATGAGGAGGAGGGGATGGAGTGACGGGGAGAAGGGGGTGGGGGGGGGGGGGATGTCTGAGCATGAGTCTTGATGGGTTCTTGCAAACGAAATATAGAGCAGAGATGCGTAAAAAAGATGAAAACTCGCGCAAGAAGTGAGAGGAAAAGTGATTTAGAGTTAGCACATGCTCTTACTTGAGGTGTGGTTTATTATCTTCATAGCTAGAACGCATTATAAGCAGAAAGAGACACAAATTAATTAGACTCCATTGAATAAAAAATGAAACTTAAGAAAGAGCTTACACAATTTATGATATTTGAAGAGACCTAATGTGTCCTTTAAAATATTAAAAACAGGGCACATGCCAGCTGGTTGATATTTAATGTTAGTACAGACACAGGCACTTACAGCGACTGACAATGAAATATTTTGAAACTTGCGGCCAGAATGATTACGTTTTTTTTCAACAAATAAATGAGCAAGGCGCCAAGTGTTAAAGCATGCATTAACCCGGTTACTGTTAGAATGCGTGGTCTTTCCTTACCCGGGTAAGTCTGTGTTATAGTAGCCATCACAGACACGATAGCTACTGCAAGCAGGGACGCAGAGGCAAAAACAGGGGGGGGGGAGAGGGGGGAAAGGGAGAGAGAGGGAGGGGAGGAGAGAGAGGAGAGGAGAGGGAGGGAGAGGGAGGGAGGGAGAGAGGGAGGGAGGAGGGAGGGAGGGAGGGAGAGGGAGGGAGGGAGAGGGAGGGAGAGTGGGAGGGAGGGGAGGGGTGGAGGGAGAGAGAGAGGGAGGGGAAGGAGAGAGGGAGAGATGGGGGGAGGGAGAGAAGGCGGGAGGGAAGGAGAGAGGGAGAGAGGGAGGGGAGGTGGTAGGAGGGAGGGCGGGAGGGAGGGGTGGAGGGATAGAGGGAGGGGAGGTGGGAGAGAGGGAGGCGAGGTGGGAAGGAGGGAGGGAGGGAGGGAGGGAGGGGTGGAGGGAGAGAGGGAGGGGAGGTGGGAGGGAGGGAGGGAGGGAGGGAGGGAGGGAGAGGGTGGGAGGGGAGAGAGAGGGGAGGGGAGGTGGGAGGGAGGGAGGGAGAGAGGGAGGGGAGGGAGAGAGGGAGGGGAGGTGGGAGAGAGGGAGGGAGGTGGGAGAGAGGAGGGAGGAGAAGGAGAGAGAGGGAGAGGGAGAGGGAGGGGGTGGGAGGGGTGGGTGTGGGAGGGAGGGAGGGAGGGAGGGAGGGGTGGAGGGAGAGAGAGGAGGGAGAGGGAGGGGTAGTGGGAGGGAGGGGGGGAGGGAGAGAGGCATGTCCTGAGCATTAGGTCTCTCTCTGTGCCACATGCAGTGAAAGTCTTGCTTAAACATTCTTCCAAGCAACAATTAACAAGACACTCCTTTCTCGTTTAACTGTCCCCGCAACCGTTGAGAAGTTTACCTGCTGCGTGCTATCCAGTCAGCGGAGAGACTATACATGATTACAGCCCAGTACAATTAAGTTTATTCCGTGTGTGGCACGGTGGCGCAGCGGTGGAGTCGCCGCCTCACGGCGCCGGAGACCCGGGTTCGATCCTGACTACGGGCGCTGTCTGTACGGAGTTTGCACGTTCTCCCCATGGCCCGCGCGTGGGTTTTCTCCAGGATTTTTGGTTTCCTCCCACACTCCAAAGACGTGCAGGTTTGTAGGTTAATTGGCTCGGTGTAAATGTAAATCGTCCCGTGTGTGTGTGTGCGCGCGTGTGTACGTGTGTGCGCGCGTGTGTGTACGTGTGCGCGCGTGTGTGTGTGTGTACGTGTGCGCGCGTATGTGTGTGTGTGTGTGTGAGTGAGAGTGTGTGTGAGTGTGTGTGTGTGTGTGTGTACGTGTGCGCGTATGTGTGAGTGAGAGTGTGTGTGAGTGTGTGTGTGTGTACGTGTGTGCGCGTGCGTGTGTGTGTGCGTGTGCGTGTATACGTGTGCGTGTGTGTGCGCGTGTGCATGTGCGTGTGCGCGCATGTGTGTGTTTGTGTGTGCGTGCGTGTGCGTGTGCGTGCGCGCGTGTGTGTGTACGTGTGGCGTGTGTGTGTGTGTGTGTGTGCGCGCGCGCGCGCGGCGTGTGTGTGTGTACGTGTGTGTGCGTGTGTGTGTGTGTGTGTGTGTGTGCGCGCGAGTGTGTGTGTGCGCGCGCGCGTGTGTGTGTGTGCGTGCGTGTGTGTGATCGTGTTACAGTGTGTGCGGAAGTGGGTCGGACGGTCTTGTTGCCGCCCTGTACAGACAGCAGCCACGGTCAGGATCTACCCCGGGTCTCTGGCGCTGTGAGGCAGCAGCTCTACCCGCTGCGCCACCGCATCGCCCCAGTTATACTCACACGGTCGGAAATAAAAATAGAAACTCCCAAAATTCCCACAGAGTGTTTGATCTACAAATCTTGTGCAACATGTTCACCAAGCAAATGCTTCCCTGCGGTTTAGTGGACGTGTCTGTGTACATTGAAAGCAGTAGTAATTTGGAAGTGGAAAAAACTGCGAGAGGCGTAGTCTACGCTGTCAGACCTTTATTATGTCATTTGCTTCTATTTTCATATAGAACATCATTCGTTTCTATCTACAATTCAAACCAGCATCTGCTGTTCTTTCCTACACATTTTATAGACAATAGACAATAGGTGCAGGAGGAGGCCATTCGGCCCTTCGAGCCAGCACCGCCATTCAATGTGATCATGGCTGATCATCCCCAATCAGTACCCCGTTCCTGCCTTCTCCCCATATCCCCTGACTCCGCTATCTTTAAGAGCCCTATCTCTTGAAAGCATCCAGAGAACCGGCCTCCACCGCCCTCTGAGGCAGAGAATTCCACAGACTCACCACTCTCTGTGAGAAGAAGTGTTTCCTCATCTCCGTTCTAAGTGCCTTTACCACCTCAGGCAGCTGGGGAAATTCAGTTCTCTCTGAGATCCTTCAGTCCTTCTACTCTGGGGCTGTAGAAAGCATCCTGTCTGGTAACATCACGATCTGTTTTGGCAACAGCTCTGCCCAGGACAGGAAGGCTCTGCAGAGAGTAGTGCGCTCGGCCCAACGCACCACGGGAACTACACTCGCCCCCCCCCCTGTAGGGCCTATACACCAGGAGGTGCAGATCCAGAGCCAGCAACGTTATGGGGGACCCCTACCCTCCCAGCAACGGACTGTCCCAGCTGCTACGGTCAGGCAAGCGCCTCCGCTGTCACTCTGCGAAAACGGAGAGGATGAGACGGCGTTTCCTCCCACAGGCCGCCAGGACTGTAACCGCTGATCTCACCGGGCCGTAATTACTGCTGCGTCCTCTTTAAATGTACATACTGGTTCGGTTCTGTTGTTCTCTAACTTCAAGTAGCCCTTGCTTTCCCTCTCTCCATCCCTCCCCCTCCCCAGTTCTTCCAGCATCGATTTAAACCACCATCTGCAGTTCTTTCCGCCACATAAAACAGGCTGACAATGTCCACGCCAAATATCATATGCTTCAAACACAAACAGCGAAAGGTCTGGATAGAGTGGATGTGGGGAGGATGTTCCCACTGGTGGGAGAGTCTAGGACCAGAGGGCACAGCCTCAGAACTTGGGAAGGAGATGGGGAGGAATTTCTTTAGTCAGAGTCATAGAGTGATACAGCGTGGAAACAGGCCCTTCGGCCCAACTTGCCCACACCGGCCAACATGTCCCAGCTACACTAGTCCCCACCTACCAGCATTTGGCCCTTATCCCTCCAAACCTGTCCGATCCATGTACCTGTCGAACTGTTTCTTAAACGTTGGGATAGTCCCAGCCTCAACTACCTCCTCTGGCAGCTCGTTCCGTACACCCACCACCCTTTGCGTGAAAATGTTACCCCTCAGATTCCTATTAAATCTTTTCCCCTTCACCTTGAGCCTTTGTTCTCTGGTCCTGGTGCTGCACCGCCCGAGGCTCGTACCGTCTCTTTCAGCTGCTGGCTTCCAGATCCTGTTCACCATCCTCACTACATTTCTCAAACCATGCTACACTGTTATAAAATGATCCAATAGACAATAGACAATAGGTGCAGGAGCAGGCCATTCAGCCCTTCGAGCCAGCACCGCCATTCAATGTGAACATGGCTGAACATCTCCAATCGGTACCCCGTTCCTGCCTTCTCCCCATATCCCCTGACTCCGCCCTATCTAGCTCTCTCTTGAAAGCATCTAGAGAACCTGCCTCCACCGCCCTTTGAGGCAGAGAATTCACCACTCTCTGTGTGAAAAAGTGTTTCCTCGTCTCCGTTCTAAATGGCTTACTCCTTAATCTTAAACTGTGGCCCCTGGTTCTGGACTCCCCCAACATCGGGAACATGTTTCCTGCCTCTAGTGTGTCCAAATCCTTAATAATCTTATATGTTTCAATAAGATCCCCTCTCATCCTTCTAATCTCCAGAGTGTACAAGCCCAGCCGCTCCGTTCTCTCAGCATATGACAGTCCCGCCATCCCGGGAATTAACCTGGTGAACCTCCGCTGCACTCCCTCAATAGCAAGAATGTCCTTCCTCAAATTAGGGGACCAAAACTGCACACAATACTCCAGGTGTGGTCTCACTAGGGCCCTGTACAACTGGAGAGCACACTCATCGTTATTCCGTGCAAGTACCGTAAATTGCAATTTAGTTTCGACGTTAACTAAACGTCCCTGAAGCAGAGTTACCGGGGAAATAGAAACATAGATACAGGGGTAGGCCATTCGGCCCTTCGAACCAGCACTGCCATTCAATGTGATCATGGCTGATCATCCCCAATCAGTACCCCGTTCCTGCCTTCTCCCCATATCCCCTGAATGGTGACAGGGATTCAACTAAATCCATGGCCTAATTCTGAAAGCAAGAATGTCATTGTCCTATCTGGGACACGTAGCAATAAACTCTCTTGACTTGACTAGAAGGTAGACAAAAATGCTGGAGAAACTCAGCGGGTGAGGCAGCATCTATGGAGCGAAGGAATAGGTGACGTTTCGGGCTGAGACCCTTCTTCAGACTGATGTGGGGGTGGAGGGAGGGGGGCGGGAAGAAGAAAGGAAGATGCGGAGAGAGTGGGCTGTGGGAGAGCTGGGAAGGGGAGGGGAAGGAGGGAGAAAGCAGGACTACCTGAAATTGGAGAAGTCAATGTTCATACCGCTGGGGTGTAAACTACCCAAGTGAAATATGAGGTGCTGCTCCTCCGATCTGCGGTGGGCCTCATTCTGGCCATGGCGGAGGCCCAGGACAGAG
This sequence comes from Okamejei kenojei, assembly GCA_035221665.1. NCBI lineage: Eukaryota > Metazoa > Chordata > Chondrichthyes > Rajiformes > Rajidae > Okamejei > Okamejei kenojei. The sequence continues at coordinate 76,868,365 of CM069140.1, read as the reverse complement.
AGGTCGGATTCGGAACGGGAAGGGGAGTTGAAGTGCTGAGCCACCGGGAGATCAGATTGGTTAGTGCAAACCGAGCGGAGGTGTTGGGCGAAGCGATCGCCAAGCCTGCGCTTGGTCTCACCGATGTAGAGCAGCTGACTCCTAGAGCAGCGGATGCAATAGATGAGGTTGGAGGAGGTGCAGGTGAACCTCTGCCCCACCTGGAAAGACGTCTTGGGATTCAACTAGGATCCACCTGTCTTTAGTGGCTGCTCTCTGAGCTGCTCAGCGACACTTTAGGTTTAAGTTTAGTTTAATTTAGTTTAGTGATACAGCGCGGAAACAGGCCTTAGGGCCCACCGAGTCCACACCGACCAGTGATCCCCGCACATTAACACTATCCTACACACACTAGGGACAATTTTACTTTTTTTAAAAATGTATTCAAATATTGAATATAAACCAAGTGAGCGGTTGTCATAGAATCCATCACAGCCTCCGTTATCTATTGACAAACACAAACTCCATTCAATCTCTGAGGAGAGCAAGATTATGAAGGAGCAGTTTACAGAACCAAGGGGGAAAAAAAACCATTTAGCAAAACAAATTCTATTAAAGCCGCGGCAAATATCCAAACAAACATCAGACTGGTTTCATGAAATACCAGTGAAATTGGTTCACTTCTGACAAACGTGAGCGCTGGAGACGAAGATTAATACTCGCCTGGCTTTGAAATTACCCTTCAAAGTCGGCAAACATGCTTGACCTTTCCGTGTGTAGTGGCGAGTTCTTAGATCAGGTTCAGTTTATTTTAATGTCACGTGTACCGAGGTAGAACGAAAAATGCTGGAGAAACTCAGCGGGTGAGGCAGCAACTATGGAGCGAAGGAATAGGTGGCGTTTCGGGCCTATTCCTTCTCTCTGTCGATGCCTGCCTCATAGATGCCATATCTCCATAGATGCCTTCTCTCCATGGATGCCGACCCGAAAACGTCACCTATTCCTTCGCTCCATAGACGCTGCCTCACCCGCTGAGTTTCTCCAGCATTTTTTGTCTACCTTCGATTTTTCCAGCATCTGCAGTTGTTTCTTAAACAAGAGGCGCAGTGAAAAGCTTTTTGTCGCCTGCTAACCAGCCAGCAGAAAGACAATCCACGATCACAATCGAGCCGTGATCAAGGGAACAACGTTTAGTGCAAGGTAAAGCAAGTAGAGTCGGCCTGGCTCCTGGAGAGAGAGGCCCTTCGGCCCACCGAGTCCCTGCTCCTGGCACGGGCTCGGTGGGCCGAAGGGCCTGTTTCCGCGCTGTATCTCTAAACTAAACTAAACTGCTTCTCTCCTCAAGGGAGGGAGATTGAAAGCTTTGGTGGAGATGAACACAGTCATGGTAGTTTATTTAGTTTAGAGATACAGCGCAGAAACAGGGTCTTAGGCCCACCGAGTCTGTGCCGACCAGCGATCCCCGCACACTAACGCTGCCCGACACACACACTCGGGTCAATTTACAATTTTTACCAAACCAACCTCCCTTCCATTGACTCCATCTACACCTCACGCTGCCTCGGCAAGGCCAGCAGCATCATCAAGGACCAGTCGCACCCCGGCCACTCCCTCTTCTCCCCTCTCCCATCAAGTAAAAGGTACAGAAGTGTGAAAACGCACACACCTCCAGATTCAGGGACAGTTTCTTCCCGGCTGTTATCAGGCAACTGAACCATCCTACCACAACCAGAGAGCGGTCCTGAACTACTATCTACCTCATTGGTGACCCTCGGACTATCCTTGATCGGACTTTGCTGGCTTTACCTTGCACTAAACATTTTTCCCTTATCATGTATCTGTACACTGTGAACGGCTCGATTGTAATCATGTATTGTCTTTCCACTGACTGGTCAGCACGCAACAGAAGCTTTTCACTGTACCTCAGTACACGTGACAATAAACTCAACTAGCTAACTATCCTACACATTACGGACAATTAACCTACAAACCTGCAAGTCTTTGGAGTGTGGGATGAAACCGGAGCACCTGGAGAAAACCCAGCTAAATTGAACTGAATGGAACTGATCTAAACTAAGCTAAACCAAACTAAATGTTTTGTATAGGAAAGAACTGTGCAGACGCTGGTTTAAATCGAAGGCAGACACAAAAAGCTGGAGTAACTCAGCGGGACAGGCGGCATCTCTGGAGAGAAAGAATGGCGACGTTTCGGGTCGAGACCCTTCTTCAGTCTGAAGAAGATCTGAAGAAGGGTTTCGGCCCGAAACGTCGCCTATCTCCTTCGCTCCATAGATGCTGCTGCATCCGCTGAGTTTCTCCAGCATTTTTGTCTACCCCTTCTTCAGACTGATGTCAGGGGAGCGGGCGGGACAGAGATAGAATGTAGTCGGAGACAGTCAAGGGCCTGTTCCACTTGCCGATTATTTCACTGAAAAATCTGAGGCGCGACGACATATAGGCGCGCGGTGTTTTTCCCAAGTGCCGTGACATTTTTCTTGTCGCCGCTGGATTTTGAGACGTTCAAATTCTTTTGCCGACCCTGATATGACGCCGGCAGCCGCAGAAAAAAATCGGCAAGTGGGACAGGCCCTTAAGGCTGGTGGGAGAACTGGGAAGGGGGAGGGGATGGAGAGACAGGGAAAGTTGACTTGAAGTTAGAGAAGTCAATGTTCATAGCTTTACTGGACTTTATCTTGCCCCAAAGGTTATTCCCTTTATCCTGTTGCTGTACAAGGATGGCTCGATTGTAATCATGTAGAATAATAATAAATAATAATAATAACTTTATTGGTACAGCACTTTTCATACAATTGAATGCAACTTCAAGTGCTTTCCACATAGACACAGGTCTAAACAAAAAATACAATTTAAAACATTAAGATCATAGGCAGTTAATAGCATTAAAAGCATAGATTTATATATAAAATAATAATGTATAACCTTTCCGCTGACTGGTTAGCACGCGGCAAACATTCTTGTAAACCTCCTCTGGAAACCTCTCCAGAGCCAGCACATCCTTCCTCAGATATGGGGCCCAAAACTGTTCACAATGCTCCACATTCTGCTCACAATGCTCCAAATCCAGATTCAGGGACAGTTTCTTCCCAGCTGTTATCAGGCAACTGAACCATCCTACCACAACCAAAGAGCGGCCCTGAACTACTATCTACCTCATTGGTGACCCTCGGACTATCCTTGATCGGACTTTGCTGGCTTTACCCTGCACTAAACGTTATTCCCTTATCCTGTATCCGTACACTGTGAACGGCTCGATTGTAATCGTGTATCGTCTTTCCGCTGACTGGTTAGCACGCAACAAAAGCTTTTCACTGTACCTCAGTGCACGTGACAATAAACTAAACGGGACTGAACTTGAGGCACAGGCATGGCATTGGGAAGGGACTGAACTAGGCTGAACTAAAGCAAACTGAACAAAACTAATAAACTCAATTAAATTCAACTGTAGACACCAAATGCTGAAGTAACTCAGCGGGACAGGCAGCGTCTCTGGAGGGAAGGAACGGGAACTGATCCATACTAAACTAAACCGATCTGATCGGCACGGTGGCGCAGCGGTAGAGTCGCTGCCTCACAGCGCTTGCAGCGCCGGAGACCCGGATTCGATCCCGACTACGGGCGCCGTCTGTACGGAGTTTGCACGTTCTCCCCGTGACCTGCGTGGGTTTTCTCCGAGATCTTCGGTTTCCTCCCACACTCCAAAGACGGGCAGGTTTGTAGGTTAATTGGCTTGGTATAAATGTAAAAATTGTCCCTAGTGGGTATCGGAGAGTGTTCGTGTGCTGGGGATCGCTGGCGTGTGCCGATCGCTGAAAGTTTAGTTTCTTTGCTGTATTTCTGCGCTGTATCGCTAAACTAAACTAAACTAAATTAAACTAAACTCAACTAAAGTGAGCTAAACTTGAGGAATGATGCACATGCCTTTGGAATGGACGACAGGGACTACGCTATTTGGAACCAACCCGATGGATTGAACGGCAACCTACTCTGTCCAATGATTCTGCATTAATAAGCAGACGGTGGCACGGTCCTGCAGTTGTACAGGGCCCCAGTGAGACCACACCTGGAGTATTGTGGGCTGTTTTGGTCCCCTAATTTGAGGAAGGACATTCTAGCCATTGAGGGAGTGCAGCGTAGGTTCACCAGGTTAATTCCCGGGAGAATGGGGCGGCTGGGCTTGTATACTCTGGAGTTTAGAAGGATGAGAGGGGATCTTATTGAACATATAAGATTATTAAGGGTTTGGACACGCTAGAGGCAGGAAACATGTTCCCGACGTTGGGGGAGTCCAGAACCAGGGGCCACATTTTTTTAGAATAAGGGGGTAAGCCATTTAGAACGGAGACGAGGAAACACTTCTTCCACACAAAGAGTTGTGAGCCAGCACCGCTTTGGAGGGCTGGGAAGGGGAGGGGAAGGAGGGAGAAAGCATGGACTACCTGAAATGGGAAGAGTTAGTTTAGGTCAGTGTAGTTTCGAGATACAGCACGGAAACAGACCATTCGGCCCACCGTGTCCGCGCCGGCCAGCGAACCCGCGCACTGACACTACCCTACACACACTTGGGCCAATTTATATTTATACCAAAGCCAACTAACTTACCAACCTGCGCGTTTTTGGAGTGTGGGAGGAAACCGGAGCTCCCGGAGAAAGCCCACGCGGGTCACGGGGAGAACGTGCAAACTCCGTACAGACAGCTTTCCAAGATGGCGCCCAAGGAAGGCGACTATTTGTGCGGCAGCCACAGAAGCACGTCTACAAACTCATATCACAATCGCTCCGCACTCTTACAATCTCCCGGCAGCTACATTTCTTACTTTATCTGTGATCTTCTTAAACTACCCTCGACTATCTTTACCCCGCTGTTAACACTAAACGTTATTCCCTTATCATGTACGTGCACACGGCGAACGGCTCGATTGTAATCACGTATTGCCCTAGCGCTGACTGGTTGGCACGCAACAAAAAGCTTTTCACTGTACCGGAGAAATCCCACGCGGCCACGGGGTTAACGTACAAACTCCGTACAAACAGCAGCCGCAGTCAGGATTGAACACGGTTCTCTGGCGCTGTGAGGTGGCAACTCTACCGCTGTGCCTCCATGTTGAATCTCTAAATGCCGTATCTCTGAATAGCTGCTCCGCACATCCCCCCCCCCCCCCCATAGTTCAAGACCTCCCCCACCCTCTCCAACCCCCCCACCACATAACCCAGACTCCCCTCCCCACCCTCTCCAACCCCCCCACCACATAACCCAGACTCCCCTCCCCCACCCCACCATTCCGACCACTCACTTGATGTTCTCCAATCTGCTGGAGTCCGGTTTCAGTGTGGGTGTGTGCTTCACCATCTTGTAGACTGTGATGATCAGAAAGATGATGTTGACCTGTCGACGAAAGGGAAAGGTCAGTGAGCAGGGAGGAACTGCAGGGGCTGGTTTACGCTGAAGATGGACTCAAAGTGCTGGAGTAACTCAGCGTTGCGGGCTGCATCTCCGGAGGCAAGGAATGGGTGACGTTTCGAGTCGCCTCCCCATAGGGTCGCCAACTTTCTCACTCCCCAAACAAGGGACAAAAGGTCAAAATACGGGGACATGTTCCCGACGGCAATTCGTTGACCAACTGGGCCGTGTCTGGGTGAATGATGAGTTGGCCCGGGTGCTGGACTGCACACAAAGCCCAGCCGGCGGGCCAGCTGAGGAGTTTTGGCCCGGGCCGCGCGACGTGGCGTGCACAGTCCAACCCGTGAACCGATGATCGGCCGTGAGAAGGAGGGGTGGTGGTGGTGTGGGCGGTCAGCGAAGGTCCGAAGGTCGGACAGCTGGCCGGGCTGCTGACCGACCGACGGGGCCACGGGCGAGGCGCTGCTGCTGCTGCTGCACTCCATGGGCTGCACTACGGGTGAGGCAGGGCCGGACGCGGCGCTCCGACCCGACAGTCCCCTCGACACGAGTAGTAGCGGTCAAATACGGGACAAGGGCGGTCCCGTACGGGACAAACTAATTTAGCCCAATATACGGGATGTACGGGCTAATATAGGATGTACGGCAGTTGGCAACCCTACATCCCTATTTGTTTATGGAAATGAATTCCACAGATTCACCACCCTCTGGCTGAAGAAATTCCTCTTCATCTCCTTTCTAAAGGAGCTTCCTTTTATTCGAAGGCTGTGCCCTCTGGACCTGAACCCTCCCACTAGTGGAAACATCCTCTCCACATCTACGCCTTTCATCATTCAATCATTTGGACCAGTGGAACTCCCTTCTCCTCACCTGGCTCCTGAGGAGAATGGAATTCAACCGACAAGATCAAAATAGGTTTTAATTCAAGGGGCCGCCTGAAATATCAAACTAAACCAGGCCAAGAGCCAAAGTCCAAACCAAGGATAAAAATTGGTCTCCCTTACACTTTGTACCGGGTAAGGTTCATAGTCATCGAGCGCAGCGTGGAAACCGGCCCTTCAGCCCAACTTACCCACGCTGACCAACATGCCCCATCTACATTATTCCCACCTGCCCGCGCTTGGCCCTTATCCCCTCCAAACCTGCCCTATCCATGTACCTGTTTAACTGTTTCTTAAACGTTGCGATAGTCCCTTCCTCAACTACCGCCTTAGTTTAGAGATACAGTGTGGAAACAGGCCCTTCTGACCCACCGGGCCCGCACCTACCAACTAAACCCCCGCACATTAACGCTATCCCACACACACTAGGGATACTTTTTACATTTACCAACCCAATTAGCCTACAAACACTTTTTCACACACAGAGTTGTGAGTCTGTGGAATTCTCTGCCTCAGAGGTGGGTGGAGGCCGGTTCTCTGGATACTTTCAAGAGAGAGCTAGATAGGGCTCTTAAAGATAGCGGAGTCAGGGGATATGGGGAGAAGGCAGGAACAGGGTACTGATTGGGGATGATCAGCCGTGATCACATTGAATGGCGGTGCTGGCTCGAAGGGCCGAATGGCCAATTCCTGCACCTATTGTCTATTGTCTATTATCTTTGGTGTGTGGGAGGAAACTGCAGATCTCGGAGGAAACCCACGCAGGTCAGGGGGAGAGAACGTACAAACGTACGGACAAGGACCCGTAGTCAGGATCGAACCTGTGTCTCCGGCGCTGCATTCGCTGTAAGGCAGCAACTCTACCCGCTGCGCCACCGTTACCGCCCTTCCCTCTGGAAGCTCGTTCCATGCACCCACCACCCTTTGTGTAAACGAGTGATGCCTGGGGTTCCTATTTAATCTTTACCTCCTCAGCTTAAACCTATGTCCTCTGGCCCACGATTCCCCTACTCTGGGCAAAAGATGCTCTGTGTATTTGCCCGATCTATATCTCCCATGAATATATAGACAATCATGGGAAAACGAATTAGGTCAAATTATTAGACCAGAAGTATGGGATGAAAGTTTACAACACATACACCACTGTTCGTTAAATGCTAGACACTCTCTTATACAATTTAAAATATTACAGAGACTACATTACCTAAAATCCATAACTACATAACATTTTTTCAAATGTATCTGCCATATGTGATAAATGTCAGCACTTAGAAGCTAACTTGACACACTCATTTACAAATTGTGTAAAAATTACAAAATTTTGGATAGAAATATTTAGGATAGTTTCGAAACTGTTGTTACTTTTTTTATATGAACCTGATTCCTGACTCAAAGTTAATAATACTGGGAATACTGGAAACAGACCAATTAATAACAATGAATCAAAGAATTTTTATTGATTATGGTTTAATAATTGGGAAAAAATTAATATTAAAATTCTGGTAAAGGTCCTACAACCCCACAATCAAAAAATGTGGATTACAGGAATGTCGGAGACACTCCATCTGGAGAGAGATTGAGGCTTGTCCTAATGGACAGTTGGATCATTTCAGAGAATATGGTCTCCATACATTGAATATCTACAGGGTCAAAATGGCTCGGTGCGAGAGCCTGACTGAAACCTGAATAATGGAATAGATGAAGAAATATGTATAACAAATCATGGATATATCTCCAACGATGGATAACTTTTTAACACTCCATTATTTTCGATTTTTTTACCTCTATATTATTTTTCTCTATCTTTTCTTACTTATTAAAAACAAAAAAATGTATAGAAATATAAAGTCTTAAATGTTAATATTAATAATATTACGAATGTATGTAAGAAGTATTTTCTATTAATATGTATTTACAACTAATAAAAAATATTCATCACATATATCTCCCACGAATGGAAGATCTGAGCTATCTCTGTTTGTAAACTGCCCGAGTCTTTCCTTGGGGAACACTGTTCATTTTGATCATTTGGTTTGCATACAGTGCCGGGTCCCCTAAAGACAAATAGAGTTATTAAATATTAAGCACACCAAAGTCAAACGCGCAAAGGATTGTTATGTTAGCTCTCGAATCAATACTCCACAGTAGCAAAGGCTTTAACACTTGTGATTGATTACTGTTCCTGAATGGCGATAGTCCACTGACTTTACCCCTTTAGGAAACTAGTGGAATGGGAAAGGAATTGAACGGGCGGTGGAGTTGCCGCCTCACAGCGCCAGAGTCCCCGGTTCGATCCTGACTGCGGGCGCTGTCTGTACGGAGTTTGCACGTTCTCCCCGTGACCTGCGTGGGTTTTCTCCGGGATCTCCGCTTTCCTCCCACACTCCAAAGACGTGCGGGTGTGTTTAAGAAAGAACTGCAGATGCTGGAAAAATCGAAGGAGGATAAAAATGCTGGAGGAACTCAGCGGGTGAGGGAAAATCTATGGAGCGAAGGAATAGGCGGCGTTTCGGGTCGAGACCCTTCTTCACATTCTTTGTAGGTTCATTGGCATGGAGTCACTCTGATCGGTGTGTGCAGGATAATGCTAGTGTGCAGGGGATCGCCGGTCAGCGGGGACTCAATGGGCCGAAGGGCCTGTTCCCGTCCTGTATTTCTAATGGCTTTGTCCCACGGTACGAGTTCATTCCAAGAGCTCTCCCGAGTTAAAAAAAAATCAAACTCGTGGTAAGCACGGAGAATGAACGTAGCAGGTACGTCGGAGCTCGGGGACGTCTCTTAGCGGCTCGTAACGCTAACGGCAGGTACTCGGGAAGACTCGCTAACGGCAGGTAAGCACGGGAAGACTCGTGAAGATTTTCCAACTTGTTGAAAAATGTCCACGAGAGCCCCGAGTACCGACGAGCGGCCATTACCGTAAATCTCCGAGTTCGAATCAGGGCAAACTCGGGAGAGCTCTTGGAATGAACTCGTACCGTGGGACAGGGCTTTAAACCTCCTGAGTCACTGAAGTTGATCTTAAAACTATCGAGCTGCCGGTTCAAATCATAGCTTCCCCCCAATTGTCTGAACTTCACTTCACACAACCCGTGCTGCAGTCATGAGTACGGTGAGATGCGGACAGCGAGAATGATGTTGTAAAGGTGGCGAGTGTGATCCCGTCTCCCTACCACCTCCCTCAGCATCTCCGATCCACACTAGACTGCGCCAGGGTTGCTGCCTCACAGAGACCCGGAATTTGCACGTTCTCCCCGTTTGTTACGGGTGCTCCGGTTTCCTCCCACGCTCCAAAGACGCGCGCGGTTCTCTGAGCTAATAGGCTTTCCGCAAATTTTCCCCAGTGCATAGGGTAGTACTGGGTCGTTGGTCAGCGCAGACACAGAGGGGCCGAAGGGTCTGTTTCCACACTGTGAGATTAGACATCAGGGCTACAGCACGGAAACAAACCCCTCGGCCCACCGAGCCCGTGCCGACTGGCGATCACCCTGTACACGAACACTATCCTAGGGGCCTACTCCTGCGCCCATTGTCTATTCTCGTTATGCAGTCTGGCCCCTGATGCCTGTAGGGGGAGTTCATTGTCGAACAGGTGAAGGAAGACAGCCTGTTCCGCCCTCTCTCCGACCGACAGGCCACCCGATCTATCAGAAGAAAGGCATGTGTGTGTGTGTGGGGATAAACTGCGAATGAACCAAATGAAATATCGAAGGCGCGGATGGAGTTGCCTGAACGATAAGTTATGCTATTGACTTGCCTTGATGCAAGCTTTCATTAAAGCAGTTCAGGCATACTAATGGCTTGCCAGCATTCTTCATGGATGTGATAACCATCCAAGTCGTATAAAGGAAGCTGATGTAAGACTGTCTTTGTTGGCCATGGGATGGTGAACTCTGAGGCATGTGCGTGACAATAGACAATAGACAATAGGTGCAGGAGTAGGTCATTCGGCCCTTCCAGCCAGCACCGCCATTCAATGTGATCATGGCTGATCATCCCCAATCAGTACCCCGTTCCTGCCTTCTCCCCATATCCCCTGACTCCGCTATCTTTAAGAGCCCTATCTAGTTCTCTCTTGAAAGTATCCAGAGAACCGGCCTCCACCGCCCTCAGAGGCAGAGAATTTCACAGACTCACAACTCTCTGTGAGAAAAAGTGTTTCCTCGTCTCCGTTCTAAATGGCTTACCCCTTATTCTTAAACTGTGGCCCCTGGTTCTGGACTCCCCCCAACATCGGGAACATGCTTCCCGCCTCCAGCGTGTCCAAACCCTTAATAATCTTGTATGTTTCTCCCTGTGACCTCGTGGGTTTTCCCCGGGTGTTCTGGTTTCTTCCCACACCCCAAAGATGTGAGGGCTTGTGGGTGAATTTGGTAGAAAAAAACGTAAACTGTCCCCAGTGTGTGTAGGATGAGGCTCGTGTACGGGGTGCTCGCTGGGCCAAAGGGCCCTGTTTCTTTCCTGTATGTGTAACGTATGAAGACATAGATTAGTGCGGGTGTCAGGGGTTATGGGGAGAAGGCAGGAGAATGGGGTTTGGAGGGAGAGATAGATCAGCCATGATTGAATGGTGTAGTAGATGTGAAGGGTCCAATGGCCTAATTATGCTCCGATCACTTAGCTTAGGCCCCCTTCGGTCATGGCTGACCATGGGTGTCTCCAGGGTTGGAGGACGCCCGTGCGTGACTTTGTTGAACGTGGGGAGACTGGTGCACAGACAGCCACCCCATGGTCCTTGACAGATCTGGGTCGGGATCCAGTGGCATGGAGCCCAAGACGACCGGAGACCCTTTTCTGCTGCAGCCTTCATCCATCCGCCTTCCCAGCCGTTGTGACGCTCCACTAAGGTCAGCCATCGTCCTCCGCCTGTGCCACCATTGAGGTCTTGGTTGGATTGGCTCTTTGTCAGAGACCTCCCCCTCGACCTTACCGCCGTGGGTGGCCCTACCAGGGGCACAGCTCCAGACGGCATCGCTCTCAGGATCTCAGGACCACACACAAGCTTCTCCACCACCACAAGGTGACAATCCACGGAGAATCCTCCGATCACTTATGACCTTGCGAACGAGGTTTAAGAAACGTTTACACAGGCACGTGGACAGGACAGGTGTGCAGGGATGTGGGCCAAATGCAGGCAGGTGGGACACGTTGGTCGGCGTGGGTTAGTTGAGCCGATGGGCCTGTTTCCACATGGGCTGTGTGATTGCCTGGCTCTGACAGACTGGAAACGCCCTGCCCATTGTTCACCAGCTTCCTTTCCAACCCATCTATCTCAACGGCGATTGTGAATCCAGCTGCAGAGAAAAGCCATTTGTTCTTCCCCCCCCCAAAAAAAAATTACATCTGGGCCTTGGGATTAAAAGGAAAAACACGCAGCATCTTTGGTTTCCTGGCCGGAGTTCCACCGGGCACAGAGACCCGTTAATAGATCAGCCTGCAGTCGCCTGTTGGATGGGAAATGGAAACATCACTCAACACAACGGTGTAACCTCAGGCCTCATCGCGCCACGCATGGCCGAGTGTTGAAAGCTCTCTTCCCTTCACAATGAGCACAAAAGTTGACAAAAGGCCATTGTTGGGGGTGGGGTGGGGGGGTGGACCAAAGTCCCAGGGCACCCAAACGAACAACAAAGTGGGTCATCGGCTCGAAAAAGGCAATGGTGTCAGGAGTGGGAATGTCTTACCGCAATGATGAAGGTAACTGGCCCAATGAAACTCCAGATGAAATGGTTGTCGTATCGAAGCCAGCAGCTGGAACGAGAGAGGGCAGATCAGCTTAAAATCCACACTTGTAGAAATTCCCGTGCACTATCTTCTCGATAGAAGACCTGCCCTTGGCTTTACTCTGTCAGACCTTTAGAGCTACAAGCCGGGAAATACGCCCTTCGCCCACCGACTCCGCGCCGATCGGCGATCCCCGCACGCTAACACTACCCTACCCTCAACACTGGGGGCAATTTACAATCTACAAACCTGCACGTCTTTGGAGTGTGGGAGGAATCCGGAGCACCCGGAGATACTGGAAACCGGAGCGCCGGGCGGTCATGGTGGCACAGCGGTGGAGTCACTGCCCCACAGCGCCAGAGACCCGGGTTCCATCGCAACAATGGGTGCTGACTGCACAGAGTTTGCACGTTCTCCCCGTGACCTGCGTGGGTTTTCTCTGCGATCTCCGGTTTCCTCCCACACTCCAAAGGCGCGCAGGTTTGTGGGTTAACTGGCTCGGTGTAAATGTAAAGATTGTCCCCAGTGTGTGTAGGGTCGTGTCAGTGTGTGGGGATCGCTGGTCGGCCCGGACCCGGTGGGCCGAAGGGCCTGTTTCCACGCTGTATCTCTCAACGAAACCAAACTAACACACACACACACACACAGTCACGGGGAGAACGTGCAAACTCAGTACAGACAGCACCCGTAGTCAGTACGGAACCCGAGTCTCTGGCGCTGTGAGGCGGCAACTCTACCGCTGCGCCACTCTTCCACCCAGAAACTAAACTAAACTTTATTGCACTTTATCCTCCACTAGATGTTATACTCTGTATCCCACATCTGCGCTCCCGTGCGATATGATTCTCTGCCGCTACATAAACGTACGTTTTAACACACAATCGTCTGGAACTACAGAGGAGGGGGGAACATGCAAACGCAAACGCACACCTCCTGATTCGGGGACAGTTTCTTCCCGGCTGTTATCAGGCAACTGAACCATCCTACCACACCCAGAGAGCGGTCCTGAACTACTATCTACCTCATTGGAGACCCTCAGACTATCCTTGATTCACAAAAGTGAAAACACTTTTTCGTACAGAGTGGCGAGTCTGTGGAATTCTCTGCCTCAGGGGGCGGTGGAGGCCGGTTCTCTGGATACGTTCAAGAGAGAGCTAGGTAGGGCTCTTAAAGATAGCGGAGTCAGGGGATATGGGGAGAAGGCAGGAACGGGGTACTGATTGGGGATGATCAGCCATGAATGGCGGTGCTGGCTCGAAGGGCCGAATGGCCCACTCCTGACCCTATTGTCTAGTGTCTATTGATTGGACTTTACCCTGCACTAAACGTTATTCCCTTATCGTGTATCTGTACACTGTGAACGGCCCGATTGTAATCACGTATTGTCTTCCCGCTGACTGGTCAGCGCGCAACTAAAAGCTTCTCACTGCACCCCGGTGCGCGTGACAATGAACGGCCCGCTGTGGACTCACGCTTTCTTGGTCCCGTAGCTCTTGTAGTCGATTGCCGCCGAGACTCCGACGATGATGGCGGGGATGAGGTAGCCGCAGAGGTAGAAGTACTTCTTGCGCGAGTACTCGCTCTCAAAGACCTCCACCAGCATGAGGTAAAGCTGCACCCCTTCCAGACACATCCACACAAAGGCGGCCAGGAAGAAAAAGTGAAGCACCCCGGCGAATACCGAGCAGGCGATCTGAAACCAGAGGAAAGAACCTTTCACAAACCGGTGGCGCACGGGTAGAGTTGCTGCCTCACAGCGCCAGAGACCCGGCCGGGTTCCATCCTGCCTCTGGGCGCTGTCGTTTAGAACGGAGACGAGGGAAACACTTTTTCACCCAGACAGTGCGAGTCTGTGGAATTCTCCGCCTCAGGGCGGTGGAGGCCGGTTCTCTGGATACCCTCCAGAGAGAGCTAGATAGGGCTCTTAAAGATAGCGGAGTCAGGGCATGTGGGGAGAATAGACAATAGACAACAGGTGCAGGAGTAGGCCATTCGGCCCTTCGAGCCCACACCGCCATTCAATGTGATCGTGGCTGATCATCCCCAATCAGTACCCCGTTCCTGCCTTCTCCCCATATCCCCATCTCTTAAGGGGTTCTAGATGCATTGTTCCCGAATTGGGGAAGTCCAGGACAAGGGGTCTTTAAGAGCCCTATCTAGCTCTCTCAGAGGTTGAGAAGGCACGGGAACGGGATCAGTACTGATTATGGATGGTCTATGCCATGTTTTCTATCACATTGAATGGCGGTGCTGGCTCGAAGGGCCGAATGGCCTACTCCTGCACCTATTGTCTATTGAAATGTGCGGGAAGGAACTGCAGGTGCTGGTTTAAACAAAAGATGGACACATTAAAATGCTGGAGTAACTCAGCGGGACAGGCAGCTTCTCTGGGTGGAAGTAATGGGTGACGTTTCGGATCGAGACCCTTCTTCAGACTGGGTTAAGTCCTCAGTCTGCAGAAGGGTCTCAACGGAAAAGCGCCACCCATTCCTTCTCTCCAGAGAAGCTGCACAAAGGGTGGTGGGTGTATGGAACGAGCTGCCAGAGGAGGTAGTTGAGGCTGGGACTATCCCAAAGATTAGGAAACAGTTAGACAGGTATCATGGATAGGACAGGTTTGGAGGGATATGGACCAAACGCGGGCAGGTGGGACTAGTGTAGATGGGGCATGCTGGCCGGTGTGGGCAAGTTGGGCCGAAGGGCCTGTTTCCACCCTGTATCGCTTTACGATGGTGAAAACACGCAGTGGGTCAGGCAGCATCTGCGGATAGAGAGAGAGTTAACATTTCAGATTGGAGGCTTTTTCTCCTGCCTGCAATGCAAACTCTGTTTCTCTCTCAGCAGTCACTGCCTGACCTGCAGTTAAGTTTTAGTCTGGAGATACAGCATGGAAACAGGTCCACTGGCCACCAAGTCCACGCTGACCATCGATCACCCGTTCACACTAGTTCTATGTCATTCCACTTTGTGGGCAAGTTGGATCGAAGGGCCTGTTTCCATGCTGTATCGCTCCATGACGTTACCACTGGTTTCTGTAACCCAGGGAGGAAATAACAAGTCATTTAGCCAAGGGTAACAGCATTTCCACGCTCTCTAATTTACAATGAGAGACAATGATGACTTGTTGGGACATTCTCACAACTCAATAAATCTTTCACCGCCACCACTTAAGGTCTGAAAACAATCATGTCCGTCATTCACACTGAACCGGTGACATTTCTATAAATGACTAATCACCGACAGCTAAATAACTCATCGCTTGTCCATGTAATTATTTTTTAAAAAATTCATCACGCCCATCGCAACTGCATCTGATCTACGTGACTTGCGAATCCTTCTTGGAAGCAAAGGTACGTGATGAGAGGAGGAGGCAGGAATTTGGAAAAATAAAATGGATGCCAATTCCCAAGGGTTCGATGAGGTCTTGAAGCGAAACACGCTCTGTACCTTTGGGTGGGAAGGAACTGCAGATGCTGGTCTACTCTTTTACAGAAGATAGACACATAGAAACATAGACAGTAGGTGCAGGAGGAGGCCATTCGGCCCTTCGAGCCAGCACCGCCATTCATTGCAGTCATGGCTGATCATCCCCAATCATTCACAAAATGCTGGAGTAAGCATCTGCAGATGAGTTCGGGAAGGAACTGTAGATGCTGGATGAAATCAAAGATAGGTGCAAATAAGGGTGAGGCCATTTAGAATGGAGATGAGGAAACACTTTTTCACACAGAGGGCTGTGAATCTGTGGAATTTTCTGCCTCAGAAGGTCAATTTTGGAGGCCAATTCTCTGGATGCTTTCCAGAGAGAGTTAGATAGGGCTCTTAAAGATAGCGGAGTCAGGGGATATGGGGAGAAGGCAGGAACGGGGGGTACTGAATGTGGATGATCAGCCATGATCACATTGAATGGCGGTGCTGGCTCGAAGGGCCGAATGGCCTTCTCCCGCACATTTTGTCTATTGTCTGGAAAATGCTGGAGTCACTCAGCGGGACAGGCAGCATCTCTGGAGAGAAGGGTCTCGACCCAAAACGTCACCCATTCCCGCTGAGTTGCTCCAACATTTTGTGTCTGTTGCAGATTCACTTTAGTTCAGAGAAACAGCATGGAAACAGATAGTCCTTCAGCCTATCTCGGTCGGCACGGGCTAGAATGAGTTTTAGTTTAATATAGCACCAATTGTATCATTTAAAATTTAATATATAACCATATAACAATTACAGCACGGAAACAGGCCCTCTCGGCCCTTCCAGTCCGTGCCGACCATTTGTTTTCCCCTAGTCCCATCTACCTGCACTCAGACCATACCCCTCCATTCCCTTCACGTCCATATACCTATCCACTTTACTTTAAATGTTAAAATCGATCCTGCCTCCACCACTTCTGCTGGAAGCTCATTCCACACAGCCACCACCCTCTGAGTAAAGAAGTTCCCCCTCAAGTTACCCCTAAACTTCTGTCCCTTAATTCTCATGTCATGCCCTCTTGTTTGAATCTTCCCTACCCTCAATGGGAAAAGCTTATCCATGTCAACTCTGCCTATCCCTTTCGTCATTTTAAAGACCTCAATCAAGTCCCCCCCTTAACCTTCTGCGCTCCAAAGAATAAAGACCTAACTTGTTCAACCTTTCTCTGTAACATAGTTGCTGGAACCCTGGCAACATTCTGGTAAATCTCCTCTGTACTCTCTCTATTTTGTTGACATCCTTCCTATAATTAGGCGACCAAAATTGTACACCATACTCCAGAATTGGTCTCACCAATGCCTTGTACAATTTTAACATTGAATCAAGTAATTTTAACATTGAATCACGTAACATTGAATAATTGAATCAAGTCTGAAGAAGGGCGGTACGGTGGCGCAGAATGACCGAATGAATGAAAGAGTGTATTGGCCGAGAGTATGTACACATACAAGGAATTTGCCTTGGAGCTCTGCTCGAAGGCATAACTATGATCCTAAACTCCTCTCAGATCTGGTCATGTATCAATGCGGTGTAAAGGTCCGACTGCAATCACGCATTGTCTTTCCGCTGACTGGGTTAGCGCGCAACAAAGGCTTTCCACGTGACAATGAACCGAAGACTGAAGCGAGCAGGAGCTTTGAGGAGATCAGCGAGCCGGCCCCTTTACCTGGTAGTTGACCTTGTTGATGCCCACGAGGAAGATGAACTCGGCCACAAAGAGGTTGATGCAGAGGTTCTTGTGGATGGTGTTGCGGTCGCTCTGCAGGCCACGGAAGAAGCAGAAGGTGAAGATGGAAATGGCCAGGCAGACCAGCGAGATGACTATTCCCACCCAGGTGATAATGGAGAGGATCAGATCGTGGATTCCGTTGGCAAACTGCAGGAACAGGGATGAAGGCAGGTTTAACCTTCGCAGGAACAGCCACCGACAGGCACCAACAGTCTCACCCCACACCCCTCTCCCTCCTTCTCCATAGCAACCGAGGTGATCTACAGGTGAACCCAGTGATCTACAGGTGATCTACAGGTGAACCCAGTGATCTACAGGTGATCTACAGGTGATGTGCCAGTGAACTACAGATAACAGTCTGACCCCCCCCACCCTCCTCCTCCTTCTCCATAACAACCGAGGTGATCTACAGGTGATCTACAGGTGAACCCAGTGATCTACAGGTGATCTACAGGTGAACCCAGTGATCTACAGGTGATCTACAGGTGATGTGCCAGTGAACTACAGGTAACAGTCTGACCCCCCCACCCTCCCCCTCCTTCTCCATAGCAACCGAGGTGATCTACAGGTGATCTACAGGTGAACCCAGTGATCTACAGGTGATCTACAGGTGAACCCAGTGATCTACAGGTGATCTACAGGTGATGTGCCAGTGAACTACAGGTAACAGTCTGACCCCCCCACCCTCCCCCTCCTTCTCCATAACAACCGAGGTGATCTACAGGTGATCTACAGGTGAACCCAGTGATCTACAGGTGATCTACAGGTGAACCCAGTGATTACAGGTGATCTACAGGTGATGTCCAGTGAACTACAGTAACAGTCTGACCCCCCACCCCCCCCTCCTTCTCCATAGCAACGAGGTGATCTACAGGTGAACCCAGTGATCTACAGGTGATCTACAGGTGAACCCAGTGATCTACAGGTGATCTACAGGTGATGTGCCAGTGAACTACAGGTAACAGTCTGACCCCCCCACCCTCCCCCTCCTTCTCCATAGCAACCGAGGTGATCTACAGGTGACCTACAGGTGAACCAGGTGATCTACAGGTGATCTGCCGGTGAACTACAGGTAACAGTCTGACCCCCTCACCCTCTCCCTCCTTCTCCACAGCAACCCAGTGATCTACAGGTGATCTGCCAGTGAACTACAGGTAACAGTCTGACACCCCCACCCTCTCCCTCCTTCTCCATAGCAACCCAGTGATCTACAGGTGATCTACAGGTAACATAGAAACATAGAAAATAGGTGCAGGAGGAGGCCATTCGGCCCTTCGAGCCAGCACCGCCATCCCCAATCAATAACCCGTGCCTGCCTTCTCCCCATACCCCTTGACTCCACTAGCCCCTAGAGCTCTATCTAACTCTCTCTTAAATCCATCCAGTGACTTGGCCCCCACTGCCCTCTGTGGCAGGGAATTCCATAAATTCACAACTGAAAAAGGTTTTTTCTCACCTCAGTCTTAAATGGCCTCCCCTTTATTCTAAGACTGTGACCCCTGGTTCTGGACTCGCCCAACATTGGGAACATTTTTCCTGCATCTAGCTTGTTTAGTCCTTTTTATATATTTTTTATGTTTCTATAAGATCCCCCCTCATCCTTCTAAACTCCAGGTAATACAAGCCTAGTCTTTGCAATCTTTCCTCATATGACAGTCCCGCCATCCCAGGGATCAATCTGGTGAACCTACGCTGCACTGCCTCAATCACAAGGATGTCCTTCCTCAAATTAGGTACACCTAAGTGATCTCCAATGATCCTGACGACAGGTGCTGTCTGTGCAGAGTTTGTACGTTCTCCCCGTGACTACATGGATTTACTCCCACACTTTGATGGTAGGTTAATTGGCGTGGTAAAATTGGAAAGGGTCTCGGAGAAAACCCACGCAGGTCACGGGGAGGACGTACAAACTCCGTACAGACAGCGCCCGTAGTCAGGATGGAACCAGGGTCTCTGGCGCTGTGAGGCAGCAACTCTACCGCTGAGCCACCGCCCCGCATATTTTTCAATGAATACATTTTAATTGATTCAATAATGATATATTGAACTAAAACTCATTCTAGCCCATGCCGACCAGGATGGGCCGAAGGGCTATCCGTTTCTGCGCTTTATCTCTAAACTAAACTAATGTGCAGATGCTGGAATCTGGAGCAAAACACAAAGTGCTGGAAGAACTCAATGGGTCAGGCAGAATCTGTGGAGAACATGGATAGCTTGCCCGGCATAATTCCCTCCCCCCCCACCACCACCACCTCTCCTTACCAGCTTTCTACCCCCCCCCACCACGATGTTTGAAGAAGGGTCTCGACCCCCCCGAAACGGCGATGGCAAGGAGAGTGCTGTGAGTACGGGTGCTGTCTGTACGGAGTTTGTACGTTCTCCCCGTGACCTGCGTGGGTTTTTTTTCCGAGATCTTCAATTTCCTCCCGCACTCCAAAGACGTGCAGGTTCGTGGGTTAATTGGCTTGGTGTAAAAGTTTTTTTTTTAATCTCCAATGTGTGTAGGATAGTGTAAGTGTGTGGGGATCGCTGGTCGGTGCAGACTGGGTGACAATAGACAATAGGTGCAGGAGTAGAGGCCATTCGGCCCTTCGAGCCAGCACCGCCATTCAATGTGACCATGGCTGATCGTCCCCAATCAGTACCCCGTTCCTGCCTTCTCCCCATATCCCCTGACTCCGCTATTTTTAAGAGCCCTATCTAACTCTCTCTTGAAAGTATCCAGAAAACCTGCCTCCACCGCCCTCTGAGGCAGAGAATTCCACAGACTCACAACTCTCTGTGTGAAAATGTGTTTCCTCATCTCCGTTCTAAATGGCTTACCCCTTATTCTTAAACTGTGGCCCCTGGTTCTGGACTCCCCCAACATTGGGAACAGAGAAACATAGAAAATAGGTGCAGGAGTAGGCCATCCGGCCCTTCGAGCCTGCACCACCATTCAATATGAACATGTTTCCTGCCTCTAGCATTTCCAAACCCTTAACAATCTTATATGTTTCAATAAGATCCCCTCTCATCCTTCTAAACTCCAGAGTGTACAAGCCCAGCCGCTCCATTCTCTCAGCATATGACAGTCCCGCCATCCCGGGAATTAACCTTGTAAACCTACGCTGCACTCCCTCAATAGCAAGAATGTCCTTCCTCAAATCAAAGTTGCACACAATACTCCGGGTGTGGTCTCACTAGGGCCCTGTACAACTGCAGAGGGACCTGTTCCCGCACCGGACTCTGACCCGCTCACCTCAACCCCTTTGTGGGCCATGATGATGGCGAAGTTGGTGAGGTGCCGGCACTCGCACTTGGTGTGTGTCCGGTTGGTGTCGATGAGCTTGCAGCCTTGGGTGGACCAGAATCCCATCATCGTGCGCTCAGAGTAGCTCCAGAACGAGCAGTTTGCATTGAAGTAGTTGTCCGGCTGGTCGGAAAAGAGACAGGGAGACGGTCAAAGCATTCTGACGCAGTGGGTGGAGTCGCTGCCTCACAGCGGCGGAGACCCGGGTTCCATCCCGACTACGGGCGCTGTCTGTACGGAGTTTGTACGTTCTCCCCCGTGACCTCCGAGAACTTCCGTTTCCTCCCACTCTCCAAAGACGTGCAGGTTTGTGGGTTAAATCGCTTGGTGTGTGTAGGATAGTGTTAGTGTGCGAGGATCGCGGGTCGGTGTGGACTCGGTGGGCCGAAGGGCCTGTTTGCGCGCTGTATCTAAACTAAAACGACAACGTTTACGTTTAAAGGCAGGTATAGTGGGACGGCTGGTGGAGGTTAGGTTAGACTAGACTAGCGCTCCATGCAGCGCAGGATGACGGGTGATCTTATAGACGGGTACAAAATCATGAGAGGAATAGATCGGGTAGACGCACTACAATATATATATTCAGTATTTCCGTATATATATTATTTCAGTATTTATATATATATTGTGTGTGTGTATTCAGAGTACAATATATATATGTGTATATACGCTCATACTGTGTGTGTGTGTGTGCGCGTGTGTGCGCATGTGTGTGTGTGCGTGTGTGTGTGTGTGCGTGTGTGTGTGTGCGCGTGTGTAGATGTGTGTGCGTGTGTGTGTGTGTGTGTGTGTGCGTGCGTGTGTGCGTGCGTGTGTGTGTGCGCGTGTGTGTGCGCGTGTGTGTGCGCGTGTGTAGACGTGTGTGCGTGTGTGTGCATGCGTGTATGTGTGTGTGTGTGCGTGTGTGTGTGTGCGCGTGTGTAGATGTGTGTGCGTGTGTGTGCGTGTGTTTGTGTGCATGTGTGTGCGCGTGTGTGTGTGTGTGTGTGTGTGTGTTGATGTGTGTGTGCGTGCATGCCTATGTGCGTTTGTGTGTGTGTGTGTGTGTGCGTGCATGTGTGTGCGTGTGTGTGTGTGTGTGTGTGTGTGTGTGTGTGTGCGTGCGCGTGTTTATTATGTTTTTAAACTTATGTTTTTGTTGTTGCTTATGCCAGTGAGTACTAAGATGAATCATCTCGTGCTCAGCTACAAACACACGCTGGACTGGGATCCCCGGCGCTTTACCAGCGAGGCCACTATGCCACCCCTGACCCTGGTCAGCGGGGTCGGGGGGTGAACTCACGTCGATGTGCTCCAGGGTGAAGACCACGGGCTCGGTCACGTAGATGCGGCTGGACTCCTTGTTGATGGAGGCGGCGATGATGTGCGAGTTGACGGCGTAGGTGTAGTTGCGGCCGCCGCCGCCCGCCATCTTGATGGTGGCGTTCTCCGTGGTGAGGAACTGCCCCAGGCTCTTGTACAACGTGAACACCAACTTGGCTGCAGTCGGGGAGAGGAGAGGCGGGGGGACGGGAGCCAGAGGAGGGAGAGCGAGGGAGGAAATAAAAACCCATTAAAAACCCCATACAATCAGTCCCACATGGACACAACAAACTCAGCGGGACAGGCGGAGAGAAGGACTGGGTGATGTTTCGGGCCGAGACCCTTCTTCAGACTGCAGTTCTTCAGACTTCTCCAGTCTGAAGAAGGCTCTTGACCCGAAACGTCACCCATTCCTTTTCCCCAGAGACGCTGGCTGACCCGCTGAGTTACTCCAGCATTTTGTGTCTATCTTCGGGGTAAACCAGCGTCTGCAGTTCCTTCCGAAACCTCTTCCTTCCCTTGTCTTGTTTAATTGCCACACGCACCGACAACAGAAAAATGAAGTTCTAAAGGGCCTGTCCCACTTTCCCGAGTCACTCACGGATTCTCCAGAGTTTTCCCCTTGCTTCAAACTCGGAGAACGTCTGTAGCGAGGCCCTAGCGAGTCCGTGGATATTTCGTAGCGGCTCGTCACGATGCCAGCTGTAGGCACTCGGGGCATCAGGTAAGTCGGGACGTTTTTTCATCATGTTGAAAAATGTCCACAAGTTGCCCCGGATACCTACGGCTGGCTATTACTGTAATTCTCCGAGTTTGAATCAAGGGGAAAACTCGGGAGAATTCGTGAGTGACTCGGGAAAGTGGATCAGGGGGCTTTACTTGCGTCTTAGTGTACAGATACACGATAAGGGAATAACGTTTAATGCAAGGTAAAGACAGCAAAGTCCGATCAAGGATAATCGGTGGGTCATCAAAGAGATAGATAGTACCTCTCAATAGACAATAGGTGCAGGAGGAGGCCATTCGGCCCTTCGAGCCAGCACCGCCATTCAATGTGATCATGGCTGATCATCCCCAATCAGTACCCCGTTCCTGCCTTCCCCCCATATCCCCTGACTCCGCTATCTTTAAGAGCCCTATCCAGCTCTCTCTTGAAAGCATCCAGAGAACCGGCCTCCACCGCCACCTGAGGCAGAGAATTCCACAGACTCACCACTCTCTGTGTGAAAGTGTTTCCCCGTCTCCGTTCTAAAAGGCCTTACTCCTTATTCCTACTCCGTAGTCTTGTGTCCATCATATACCATACATGGGTTCCAATCAGGTCAAACTGTGCACCTGTGGTCTACTGTCTATGACCTGAGCCCTTGGTAATTTAGTGGTACACACTTACCAGTCCGACTGTTCTGTTTGATGGTGTTGCCCGACAGATGGATGGAGTTTCCTCCCATGTAGCCCTGAGGAAACTTGAGGTCCTTCACTTGTCCTTCTGTACTGAGCACGCCCACCTCTAGAACTGTGGGAGCCACGTCAGGGCGGGGGGAGAGAAACCAGAGAGTATTGTTAACACTGAAGTGACCAACCGTTATTGACGTGCGTCGAAGGCATCGGTAAGGCCCGGGGTCGCACGATGTGGAAACAGGCCCTTCGGCCCAACTTGCCCATGCCCGCCTGGAGGCCAGCAGATCATTTAAAAAAAAATCAAAATCTTTTTAATTTAGTTTTCAGGACATAACAAAGTGCAAAGTTGTCCATTTGTTACAGAGTGTACGAAAAGAATAAATATAAAACAACTTATGCCAACATATAACATATTTTTAAGGCAGAGATAAGTGAGATGGTTCTTGATTAGTGCGGGTGTCGGGGGCTATAGGGAGAAGGCAGGACAATGGGGCTAATAGATAATAGACAATAGGTGCAGGAGTAGGCCATTCGGCCCTTCGAGACAGCATCGCCATTCAATGTGATCATGGCTGATCATCCCCAATCAGTACCCCGTTCCTGCCTTCTCCCCAAATCCCTTGGCTCTGCTATCTTTAAGAGCCCTATCTAGCTCTCTCTTGAAAGCATCCAGAGAACCGGCCTCCACTGCCTTCTGAGGCAGAGAATTCTACAGATTCACAACTCTCTGGGTGAAAACGTTTTTCCTCGTCTCCGTTCTAAATGGCCAACCCCTTATTCTTAAACCGTGGCCCCTGGTTCTGGACTCCCCCAACATCGGGAACATGTTTCCTGCGTCTAGCGTGTCCAATCCTTTAATAATCTTATACGTTTCAATAAGATCCCCTCTCATCCTTCTAAATTCCACAGTGTACAAGCCCAGCCGCTCCATCCTATCAACATATGACAATCTCGCCATCCCGGGAATTAATATGGTGAACCTACGCTGCACTCCCTCAATAGCAAGAATGTCCTTCCTCAAATTTGGACACCAAAACTGCACACAATACTCCAGTTGTGGTCTCACTTAGACCCTGTATAACTACAGAAGGACCTATTTGCTCCTATACTCAACTCCTCTTGTTATGAAGGCCAACATGCCATTCGCTTTCTTCTCTGCCTGCTGTACCTGCATGCTTACTTTCAGTGACTGATGAACAAGAACCCCCATGTTGACCTATCCATGTTCTACAGAGATGCTGCCGCAGAGTTACTCCAGCACTTTGTGTCTATCTTCGGTGTAAACCAGCACCTGCAGTTCCTTCATACACATTAACGTCAAGTTACCCTTGCATTCCCTCTCTCTCCGTCCCAAATCATTGCACTAACTTCAAAGCTGCCTTGATGAGTTTCATTGTCTGTAACCCATTTTCACCTAGCCCACAGCTAACGATGGCCTGTTTCCTTTATCATCCTTACTTTATTGCACATCTTTCATTTTAGTTTAGTTTAGAAACAGCGCGGAAACAGGCCCTTCGGCCCACCGAGTCCAAACCGACCAGCGACCCCCGCACACTAACACTACCCCTACACACACTGGGGACAATTTACATTTACACCAAGCCAATTAACCTACAAACCTGCACGTCTTTGGAGTGTGGGAGGAAACCGAAGATCTCACGGAAAACCCACGCAGGTCACGGGGAGAACGTGCAAACTCCGTACAGACAGCGCCCGTAGTCGGGATGGAACCCGGGATCTCCGGCGCTGCGAGCGCTGTGAGGCAGCGACTCTCCCGCCGCGCCACCGCGCCGCCCACGATCTAGATCAAGGGCCGCACGGTGGCGCAGCGGGAGAGTTGCTGCTTTACGGAGCTCCGGTTTCCTCCCGCACTCTAAAGACGTGCAGGATTGTCGGTTCATTGGCTTTGGCGTAAATGTAAATTGTCCCGGGTGTGTGTGTGTG
>CM069140.1:76785735-76838235 GCA_035221665.1 Okamejei kenojei | reverse complement strand
AGCGCTGCTCTCTGGTTGTGGTAGGATGATTCAGTTGTCTGATAACAGCTGGGAAGAAACTGTCCCTGCCCCCTCCCTCAATCTTTTGATCCGAGGAATGAGTGGTTAAACATACGATGAGCGTTTGACGGCGCTGGGCCTGCATTCGCTGAAGTTTAGAAGGATGAGGGGGGGGACCTCATTGAAACTTACCGAATAGTGAAAGGCCTCGATAGCGTGGATGTGGACAGGATGTCTCCACTAGTGGGAGAGTCAAGGACCAGAGGTCACAGCCTCAGAAATAAAGGACACTCCTCTAGGAAGGAGATGAGGAGGAATTTCTTTAATCAGAGGGTGGTGAATCTGTGGAATTCATGGCCACAGAAGACTGTGGAGGCCAAGTCAGTGGGTGTTTTTAAGGCAGAGATAGATAGATTCTTGATTAGTACGGGAGTCGTTGGGTTAGTGTGTGGGGGAGGGGATGGAGAGAGATGGAATGCCGGGGTTACTTGAAGTTAGAGAAGTCAATGTTCACACCGCTGGGGTGTAAGCTGCCCAAGCCAAATATGAGGTGCTGCTCCTCCAATTTGCGCTGGGCCTCACTCTGCCAGTGGAGGAGGCCCAGGACAGAGAGGTCAGTGTGGGAACGGGTGGGGGAGTTGCAGTGTTGAGCAACCAGGAGGTTCGTTTGTTGTCAGCTATAAGCTTTGTTGTTGCGTGCTAACCAGTCAGCGGAAAGACCGTACATGATTACAATCGAGCCGTCCGCAGTGCACAGATAGGGGAGCAAGGGAATAATGTTTAGTGCAAGATTAGTATCAGAGGAAGAGGAGTCCTGGTGTATGATGGCGTTTGCCTGGCACTAATTGCCATATCCACAGCAAGAGAGTGCCGGGGTTCAAATAGGGATTTCGATCCGTTCTTTGAGAGAAGTTTAATGGGGGAATTCTATTTATCCGCTTAAACCAACTTGATCTCCCAGTTGCTCCACCCTTTAACTCCCCCTCCCATTCCCACACTGACCTTTCTGTGTCCTGGGCCTCCTCCACTGTCAGAGTGGGGCCCAGCGTAAATTGGAGGAGCAGCACCTCATATTCCACTTGGGCAGCTCACACCCCAGCGGTATGAACACTGACCTCTCTAACTTCAAGTAGCCCTTGCTTTCCCTCTCTCTCCATCCCCTCCCCCTTCCCAGTTCTCCCACCAGTCTGACGGGCCTGTCCCACTTGGCAATTTTTTCTGGGGCTGCCGCCGCCATCGACTGACGTATCAGGGTCGCCCAAAGATTTTAACCGTTTCAAAATCCAGCGGCGACAAAAAAACTGTTGCGACACTTGAGGAGACACGGCGCGTCAACACGCCGTCACGGCCGCGACTTTTCCGGTGACCCAGATACGTCAGTCAATGCCGCCGGCAGTCGCCGAAAAAATCGTCACGTGGGACACGGCCCCTATTACTGTCTCCGGCTACGTTTTATCTCTGTCCCGCCCACTCCCCTGACATCAGTCTGAAGAAGGGTCTCGACCCGAAGCCTCGCCCGTTCCTTCTCTCCAGAGATGCTGCCCGTCCCGCTGAGTGACCCCAGCTTTTCGTGCCTGTTTGCCACCATATATGCACGTGTAAATATAACATTGTCTGCTCTTCACGTCTAACTGAGGACGTGTGGGCAAGAGCACAGAATCCCTGCGACTCTGATCTATTTTTCTCACGAGCTGACATCTCCATCAATCTGCCCTGCAATCTCTCATCAGCCTGGTTCCATCGCCAGCTGTCCATCTCTGCTTATCTCGCCTCCTTTCTGTGTCCCGTCACACTGTATTCCCCGATATCATTCCAATCTTCCTGGCACGCCATCCTTAAAACTCTGCTTCTGTCTCCCACCCCCCCCCTCTGTCCCCACATCTGTCTTCCCACATCTCCGCCCCTCATGTGTGAAGAAACATCTTTCCGCTTATCTCCTCTGCCTGCCTGACGTGCTAAACAGGTCATAATCCTACACGCTCCACTCACCTCCGAGCTTTTTAATTTAGTTTTGAGATACAGATTTAGTTTAGAGATAAGAGATAAGATATGAGGGTAGGGAAGATTCAAACAAGAGGGCATGACATGAGAATTAAGGGACAGAAGTTAGGCTCGAAGGGCTGAATGGCCTACTCCTGCACCTAATTTCTAAGTTTAGGGGTAACGTGAGGGGGAACTTCTTTACTCAGAGGGTGGTGGCTGTGTGGAATGAGCTTCCAGCAGAAGTGGTGGAGGCAGGATCGATTTTAACATTTAAGAGTAAAGTGGATAGGTATATGGACGTGAAGGGAATGGAGGGGTATGGTCTGAGTGCAGGTAGATGGGACTAGGGGAAAACAAATGGTCGGCACGGACTGGAAGGGCCGAGAGGGCCTGTTTCCGTGTTGTCATTGTTATATGGTTATACGTTTGGTGGTGGATGACTAACAAGTCCACAGTCGGACTGAACACGGAAGCCCACAGATGAACCATTGAAAGCCTACTTTAGTTTAGTATGGAGATACAGCGCGGAAACAGGCCCTTCGGCCCAACAGGGTCCGTGCCGACCAGCGATCCCCACACACTGACACTATCCTACGTAGACAATAAATGCTGGAGAATCTCAGCGGGTGAGGCAGCATCTGTGGGGCGAAGGAATAGGTGGCGTTTAGGGTCCCTGGGTTTAGTTTAGTTTAGAGATGCAGCGCGGAAACAGGCCTTTCAGCCCACCAGACACCTATTCCCTCTCTCCATCGATGCTGCCTGACCCGCTGAGTTCCTCCAGCATTTCTACCTTCGATTTTTCCAGCATCTGCAGTCCCTTCTAAAACACTATCCTACACACACACTGGAGACAATTTACAATTATACTGAAGCCAATTAATCTACCAACCTGCACGTCTTTGGAGTGAGGGAGGAAACCGGAGCACCCGGAGAAAACCCACGCAGGTCACAGGGAGAACGTGCGAACTCCGTACAGACAGCACCCCTAGTCAGGATTGAACCCGGGGCCGCGAGGCAGCGACTCTACCGCTGCGCCACCCTCTTACGTTGCAAGGACCTTTCTTCAGATTTTTCTTCCATCCAATAACCGTGTTAGTATAATTTACTGCCGGGGAATTTAGTGTGGTTTAGAAATCCTGCGCGGAAACACAGGCCGCACTGACCATCGATCACCCAAAACTAAACTCAAACTTAGATTGGGCCTCGGACAGGGGTGGGGAACCCTTTCATGCTGGTAGGCCGCATTAAGTTAGCTGTAATCTAACAAGGCCGCATCGAATAAACTTCAATTAGATATACTTCAAAATGCACCATTATTTTGTAAAATTTTGTGACATGATGGGCTGTTAAGCAGCCAGAATAAAAAAACAGTCAAACGAATAACTATTCTCAAATTCAACTTCATATGGAAAGCCACGCGCACCGCTATCAAAAGTTGATAATACTGAAGACTGGACGGCCAGGGGACTCTCCCCGACATTTTCCCTCTGGTCAACCAGCCTCAGGCGGTGGTGGGGCCAGTCCGGCAGGGAGGTTAATGTACCTTCTAGAGTCGCATTAGAACTAAATCATGAGCATAACAGGAGTTAAAATAGCCCTCATGGCTAACTAATGTCCTATTTGTGGCCATCAGTCGGGGAGGATTATTTCGTTGAATCTTCTTTTGCTCTTTGGTATTTTAAATAGGTTCATTTTAAGATTAAAATAAAAATAACAAAAGATGAGCAACAACATATTAATGAAATTAAACAAAAAGGATTTGTTCTACAAAATTTGGATTCCTTCAAAAGGCCGCACTTAATGGCCTAGAAGGCCGCATGCAGCCTTAAGGCCGCAGGTTCCCCACCCCTGGTCTAGGATATTAAGAAAGGGGCAGAGAATAAAATACACACACACACTTGGAGAAAGAAGCCATTGTGAATCTGACCGAAACTAATGACCTTTACTCAGTTAATCAGTTTTGGGGTGGCACGGTGGTAGAGTTGCTGCCTCACTGCGCCGGAGACCCGGGTTCCATCCCGACTACGGGCGCTGTCTGTACGGAGTTCGTACGTTCTCCCCGTGACCCGCGTGGGTTTTCTCCGAGATCTCCGGTTTCCTCCCACACTCCAAAGACGCGCAGGTTTGCAGGTTAATTGGCTTGGTAAATGTAAAAATTGTCCCTAATGTGTGTGTAGGATAGTGTTAGTGTGCGGGGATCGCTAGTCGGCGCGGACCCGGTGGGCCGAAGGGCCTGTTTCTGCGCCGTATCTCCAAACTGAACTAAACCCTGGGAGAATGAAGCAACTGGAAGCCATTCTAAACCTGACAGAAAACAATGGTGTTTAATCATTTTCCCCGAGAACTTTGGTTTCCTCCCACCCTCCAATGAGGTTCAGGTTTGCAGGTTAATTGGCTTGGTAAAATTGTAAATTGTCCCTGGTGTGTGTAGGATCGAGTTAATGTGCGGGGATCGCTGGCCGGCACGGACCCGGTGGGCCGAACGCTTGTTTCCGCGCTGTATCGCTAAACTAAACTAGACTCAACTAATCAGTGCATCAATTCTGTTCTCCAGTATCAAAGGAGAACTGAATTAAGGCTGAAGAGATGGTGGTATCGCTCAGGGTCACATGGTTAACCAGACACTAATGCCTCTCTCATCTCTGCATTGGGTCCTCAACAGATCAATGTTGACGTCGATGCTTCGAGTAATTCGGCAAAGAGAAACAGGATGAGTTTTAGACAGAGTGCTCTTAAAAATCCCCGGAGTCAGGGGATACGGGGAGAAGGCAGGAACGGGGTACTGATTGGGGATGATCAGCCATGATCTCATTGAATGGCGGCGCTGGCTCGAAGGGCCGAATGGCCTACTCCTGCACCTGTTGTCCGTTGTCTATTGTTTGCAAAAATCAACCAGGCTACTTGTCAACGATGAGATTATTTGGCTCAATCCATTTTGAGATATTCAGTCTCACCGACGTCTCTGGCAGGTGGGCAATCTTTCGTTCAGTTCCGTTTAGTTCATCGTACAGTGAAAAGCCTTTGTCGCGCGCTAACCAGTCAGGGGAAAGACAATACGCGATTACAGTCGACCCTGTCCACAGTGTACGGATACACGATAAAGTGCTAATGTTCAATGCAAGGTGAAGCCAGTAAATGCGTAGATACAGAGAAAATCGGTGCCGGAGTAGGCCATTCGGCCCTTCGAGCCAGCACCGCCATTCATGTGATCATGGCTGATCATCCCCAATCGGTACCCCGTTCCTGCCTTCTCCCCATATCCCTTGATTCTGCGAGCCCTAAGAGCTCTATCTGAAAGCCCTGCCCCATGGTACGAGTTCATTCTAAGAGCTCTCCCGAGTTAAAAAAAACATCAAACGCATGGTAAGCACGGAGAATGAACGTAGCGGGGACGTCTCTTAGCGCTAACGGCAGGTACTCGGGAAGACTCGCTAACGGCAGGTAGGCTCGGGGAGACTCGCTAACGGCAGGTAGGCCCGGGGAGACTCGCTAACGGCAGGTAAGCACGGGAAGACTCGTGAAGATTTTTCAACGTGATGACAAATGTCCACGAGAGCCCCGAGTACCAACGAGCGGCCAGTACCGCAAATCTCCGAGTTGGAAACAGGGCAAACTCTGGAGAGCTCTTGGAATGAACTCGTACCGTGGGACAGGGGTTTAACTCTCTTTCGCATGCATCCAGTGATTCAGCCTCCACTGCCCTCTGAGGCAGAGAATTCCACAGATTCACCACTCTCGGGGTGACAAAGCTTTTCCTCGTCTCCGTTCTAAATGCCTTACCCCTTTTTCTTAAACTGTGGCCCCTGGTTCTGGACTCCCCCAACATCGGGAACATGTTTCCTGCATCTAGCGTGTCCAAACCCTTAATAATTTTATATGTTTCTGTAAGATCCCCTCTCATCCTTCTAAACTCCAGTGAATACAAGCCCAGTCGCTCCATTCTTTCATCATATGACATTCCCGCCATCTCGGGAATTAACCTGGTGAACCTTCGCTGCAATCCGTCAAAGCATGCCTGACAGATGTTGGAAGGTTTGGCCCGTGTGTGGGAAATGGAGGGATAATAATCACGTGGCAAGCATGGGTACTGGAGCAAGCAGCACTGGAGCAAGCAGCACTGGAGCAAGCAGCACTGGAGCATGCAGTACTGGAGCAAGCAGCACTGGAGCAAGCAGCACTGGAGCAAGCAGCACTGGAGCAAGCAGCACTGGAGCACACAGTACTGGAGCAAGCAGCACTGGAGCAAGCAGCACTGGAGCAAGCAGCACTGGAGCAAGCAGCACTGGAGCATGCAGCACTGGAGCATGCAGTACTGGAGCAAGCAGCACTGGAGCAAGCAGCACTGGAGCAAGCAGCACTGGAGCAAGCAGCACTGGAGCAAGCAGCACTGGAGCAAGCAGCACTGGAGCAAGCAGCACTGGAGCAAGCAGCACTGGAGCAAGCAGCACTGGAGCAAGCAGCACTGGAGCATGCAGTACTGGAGCATGCAGTACTGGAGCAAGAAGGGGTACTGGAGCACGCAGCACTGGAGCACGCAATAGTGAAGCAAGCAGCACTGGAGCAAGCAGCACTGGAGCACGCAAGTAGTGCAGCACTGGAGCACGCAATAGTGAAGCAAGCAGACTGGAGCAAGCAGCATGAGCAAGCAGCAGCACGCAATAGTGAAGCAAGCAGCACTGGAGCAAGCAGCACTGGAGCACGCAATAGTGAAGCAAGCAGCACTGGAGCAAGCAGCACTGGAGCAAGCAGCACTGGAGCAAGCAGCACTGGAGCAAGCAGCAGTGGAGCAAGCAGCAGTGGAGCAAGCAGCACTGGAGCAAGCAGCACTGGAGCAAGCAGCATGAGCAAGCAGCACTGGAGCAAGCAGCAGTGCACAGGCAGCACTGGAGCAAGCAGGGGTGGCGGAGGTGGGGAGGGAGAGAGGGAGAGGTTTCAAGGTCGGGAGGGAGGGAGAGGGAGAGAGAGAATGAAGGAAAAAAGAAGGGGGAGGGAGAGAGGAAAGAAGGGAGGGAGGGGGAGAGGGAAAGGAAGGGAAAGAGGGAGGGTGGGAGAAGGGGAGAGAGGAAGGGTGGGGGAGAGGGGAGGGGGGGAGTGGGAGAGAGACGGGGAGGGAGGGAGAGACGGGGAGAGGGAGGGGGAGAAGGGAGCTCCATGCAACACGTTTACAAAGCAAGCGGTGACAGACTGGATGCGGGCGGGGACACCAAAGACAGCAAATGCGTCGCAGCGAGAGCGCTACCTTAATGTACACTCTGCACGTCTTGTCTCTTTTCTGGAGCTTTTCAGAGAGAGAGAGAGAGAGAGAGGGGGGGAGAGGGAGAGATAGAGAGAGGGAGAGAGGAAGGGAGAGAGGGAGGGAGGGAGAGTGGGATGGATGGGGAAGAGAGAGAAGGGGAGAGCAAGACAGAAAGGGAGCGTGGTTGGGAAAAGAGAGAGGGAAGAGAGAGAGAGAGAGGGTGGGCAAGAGAGTGAGAGAGAAAAGAAGAGGTTTGGAGGAGGAGAGGGAATGAGGGAGAGAGAGAGGGGTGAGAGAAAGAGAGAGGGAGAGGGGGAGAGGGGGGTTGGGGAAGAGAGAGGGAGGGAGATAGAGAGAGGGTGGGGAGAGAAAAACAAAAGAGAACACAGGTAGTTAGTAAGGAGGGAGATGAGAGTTGGATTGGCAACGTTGCATGTGGGGCGAGGTCTAGGTCTACGCAAACCTCCCGGGGTGAATGGGAAAATAAGCCATCAGTTTGTCTCCCCGAGCACAGTACGAGATGCTGGCGAAACTCAGCAGATCAGGCAGCAACTACGGGGAGCAACGGACAGACAACCTTATGGGTCGGGAACAATCTTCAGATAGATCGAAAGATGCAGCGTGGGAACTGGTCCTTCGGCCCACCGGCTCCGGGCCATCCATCGGTCACCCGCTCACACCAGTCCGATGTTGGCCCACTTTCCCATCCACTTACAGGATGGGGCAATTTACCCGCACGTCTTTGGGACGTGGGAGGAAGCCGGAGCACCCGGAGAGAACACAAGCGGTCACTGGGAGAGCGCGCAAACTCCACACACGCACTCGCACACAGACACACGCCGCACGCACTCACACTCGCTCAGACACACGCACACCGTCACAGACACACACGCACACACACGCTCATAGAACATAGATATAGAAAACAGGTGCAGGAGGAGGCCATTCAGCCCTTCGAGCCAGCACCGCCATTCATTGTGATCATGGCTGATCGTCCCCTATCAATAACCCGTGCCTGCCTTCTCCCCACATCCCTTATTTCCACTAGCCCCTAGAGCTCTATCTAACTCTCTCACTCACCCACACTCGCACACGCACTCACACACGCACACACACACACACACACTCACACCACCCGAGGTCAGAATCGAACCGGGGACTCTGGCGCTGTGAGGCAGCAACTCTACCGCTGCGCCACCGTGCCGCCCTGAAAAACGTCATAAGGTCATAAGGGATAGGAGCAGGATAGGCCATTCGGCCCATCAAGTCTACTCCGCCATTCAATCACGGCTGATCTACCTCTCCCTCCTATCCCCATTCTCCTGCCTTCTCCCCACAACCCCTGACGCCCGCACTAATCAAGAATCTATCTATCTCTGCCTTAAAAATATCCACTGACTTGCCTCCATTGAATTGACTTGCCTTCTGGAGTAATGAATTCCACAGATTCACCACCCACTGACTAAAGAAATTCCCCCTCATCTCCGTCTTAAAGGAACACTCTTTAATTCTGAGGCTGTGCCCTCTGGTCCTAGACTCTCCCACTAGTGGAAACATCCTCCCCACATCCACTCAATCCGGGCCTTTCACTGTTCGGTAAGTTTCAATGAGGTCCCCCCCCCCCCCCCCCCCCCATCCTTCGAAACTCCAGTGGGTGGAGGCCCGTTGCCGTCTGTCCTTTGCCTTCCACAGATGCTGCCTGACCAGCTGGGTTCTTCCACCTCTTTGTCTGTCGCTCAGGATTCCGGCGTCTGCAGCCTCTGTGGAGTCTGCAGCTCTGCTCCAGGCTGTGATCCAACCACCCACCCACCCCCCCCCCCCCCCCCCGGCGGCGTTTACCTTGTTGAAACTGCGGCCGACGGAATCTTTCTCGCTCGGCCGCAGCTCTTGAAGCTGGGCGTCCAGTATGTCGACAAGCTGCTCCATCAGTCGCACGGACGAGCTCACGTCCCCCGCGTAGATGGGCCCTTTGGTGTGCTTGGCCAGCTCGTTAGCCAAGTTGGCCGCGTTCTCCCCGCTCCGGATCTGTGAACACAAACCACCCTCTTTCACTCAGCGACGTCAGTTGACAAAAACATCAGTGACAGGTCCCGTTCCTGCCTTCTCCCCATATCCCCTGACTCCGCTATCTTTAAGAGCCCTATCTCGCTCTCTCTTGAAAGTATTTAGCGTTCCCTGCACACTATCCTACAATAATGTGGGGAGAAACTCAGCGGGCGAGGCAGCATCTATGGAGCGAAGGAATAGGTGACGTTTCGGGTCGAGACCCTTCTTCAGACTGGTGTAAACCAGCAGTTCCTCCCTGCACATGATTCTCTTCTCATGTCTTCAATCACTCCAGGAAGGATAAAATCACCACCGCTGATTTTGTCGTCTCCTCTCGACTATATTTGTCCAATCTCTCAATTATATTTGCACATTGAAAATATTACTTTGAGATTAAGTCAGTCAGACACCGATAAAGAGATTAATCGCTATTTGCAATCTTCTTTGAAAGCAACTGTCTTGTCCACATGCTAAATGCATATTGGAGTCCACCAGATCAGTACTCTTTGAATACCCAGTTACAAAATGCACTGTGTAAAAAGACCACTAAATATCTCCATTTCTTCTCCGACTGAATTGGTCGCCAATGGTTTAATAAGTCCGTAAGTGGTAGGAGCAGAATGAGGCCGTTCGGCCCATCGAGTCTACTCCGCCATTCAATCGTGGCTGATCTGCCTCTCCCTCCTAACCCCATTCTCCCGCCTTCTCCCCATAACCCCTGACCCGCACTAATCAAGAATCTATCTCTCTCTGCCATCGACGACCTCCACGGCCTTGAATTCCACAGATTCACCACCCTCTGACTGGAGAAATTCCTCCTCATCTCCTTCCTCAAAGAATGTCCTTTAATTCTGAGGGTATGTAAGCCCTCTGGTCCCAGACTCTCCCACCAGTGGAAACATCCTCTCCACATCCACCCTATCCAGGATTTCACTATTCGGTAAGTTTCAATGAGGTCTTTAAGAGCCCTATCTAGCTCTCTCTTGAAAGCATCCAGAGAACCGGCCTCCACCGCCCTCTGAGGCAGAGAATTCCACAGACTCACCACTCTCTGTGATAAAAAAGTGTTTCCTCGTCTCCGTTCTAAATGGTTTACTCCTTCTTCTTAAACTGTGGCCCCTGGTTCTGGACTCCCCCAACATCTGGAACATGTTTCCTGCCTCTATCGTGTCCAAACCCTTAACAATCTTACATGTTTCAATAAGATCCCCTCTCATCCTTCTAATCTCCAGAGTGTATAAGCCCAGCCGCTCCATTCTCTCAGCATATGACAGTCCCGCCATCCCGGGAATTGAACCTTGTGAACCTACGCTGCACTCCCTCAATAGCAAGAAAGTCCTTCCTCAAATTAGGGGACCAAAACTGCACACAATACTCCAGGTGTGGTCTCACTAGGGCCCCGTACAACTGCAGAAGGACCTCTTTGCTCCTTTACTCAACTCCTCTTGTTATGAAGGCCAACATGCCATTCGCTTTCTTCACTGACTGCTGTACCTGCATGCTTACTTTCATAGGTAGATAGAAGTGCTGGAGAAACTCAGTGGGTGCAACATCTATGGGGCGAAGGAAATGGGCAACGTTTCGGGCCGAAACCCTTCTTCAGACTGATGTAGGGTGGGGTGGGGGGTGGGGGGGGGGGGGGGAGAAGAAAGGAGAAAGGAAGAGGAGGAGCCCGAGGGCTGAGGGAGAGCTGAGAAGGGGAGGAGACAGCAAGGGCTACCAGAAATTGGAGAAGTCAATGTTTATGCCACTAGGGTGCAGACTGCCCAAGCGGAATATGAGGTGCTGCTCCTCCAATTTGCGGTGGTGCTCACTCTGGCCATGGAGGAGGCCCAGGACAGAGAGGTCGGATTCGGAATGGGAGGGGGAGTTGAAGAGCTGAGCCAAAGGGAGATCAGGTTGGTTATTGCGAACTGAGCGGAGGTGTTCGGCGAAACGATCGCCAAGCCTGCGCTTGGTCTCACCGATGTAGATCAGCTGCACTTTCATACACTTGTGCCATCCAACTCATCAGGGACAATTTACAATTTGTCTTTACCAAAGCCTTTCACACACACACACAGATGTAAATGCAGGAGAAGGCGGACAGACTCTCACAAGCTGCAACAAGACTTGGCCTTACACCCAACACAGCAAAGACACAGGTGATGAGGATCCACTCCAAAACCAGCAACCCTATCCTTACTCACAAGCACTGGTCTGGAGGAGGTAGCAACAGTCACATACCGAGGCAGTGTTGTGGATATTGGAGACTTTCTTTCTTTCTACCAGACTGATTCCTGGGATGTCAGGACTGTCTTATGAAGAAAGACTGGATAGACTCGGTTTATACTCTCTGGAATTTAGGAGATTGAGAGGGGATCTTATAGAAACTTACAAAATTCTTAAGGGGTTGGACAGGCTAGATGCAGGAAGATTGTTCCCGATGTTGGGGAAGTCCAGGACAAGGGGTCACAGCTTAAGGATAAGGGGGAAACCCTTTAAGACCGAGATGAGAAAGACTTTTTTCACACAGAGAGTGGTGAGTCTCTGGAACTCTCTGCCACAGAGGGTAGTTGAGGCCAGTTCATTGGCTATATTTAAGAGTGAGTTGGATGTGGCCCTTGTGGCTAAGGGGATCAGAGGGTATGGAGAGAAGGCAGGTACGGGATACTGAGTTGGATGATCAGCCATGATCATATTGAATGGCGGTGCAGGCTCGAAGGGCTGAATGGCCTACTCCTGCACCTAATTTCTATGTTTCTATGTT
Organism: Okamejei kenojei; assembly: GCA_035221665.1. Lineage (NCBI taxonomy): Eukaryota > Metazoa > Chordata > Chondrichthyes > Rajiformes > Rajidae > Okamejei > Okamejei kenojei. The sequence goes on along the minus strand of CM069140.1, from coordinate 76,826,221 downwards.
TCTATATCACCAGAGGGGCAGAGACAGACATCAAAAGTGGAATCAATAAGGCTGGGGTGGTGTTTAACATGCTGACGAAGATCTGGAGCCCAAAACACGTCTCAATCAACACCAAAAGATGCATCTCGAACTCAAATGTGAAACAGGTGATGCTGTATGGATCAGAGACACGGGAAACCACAAAACTAACCACAAACAGGCTGTAAACATTCATTAACAGCTGCCTTAGGAGAATACTTAACATCTGGTGGAGAGACAAAGTAAGCAATGGGGACCTGTGGGAAAGAAGAAGCCAGCAGCCCGTTGACACACAAATTCGATGGAGAAAATGTAGTTGGATTGGACACACCCTCAGGAAACAAAGATTGTTAAGGGCTTGGACACACTAGAGGCAGGAAACGTGTTCCCGATGTTGCGGGAGTCCAGAACCAGGGGCCACACAGTTTGAGAATAAGGGGTAAGCCATTTAGAACGGAGATGAGGAAACACTTTTTCTCACAGAGAGTGGTGAGTCTGTGGAATTCTCTGCCTCAAGAGAGAGCTAGACTTAAAAATAGTCAGGGGATATGGGGAGAAGGCAGGAACGGGGTACTGATTGGAGATGATCAGATGATCACATTGAATGGCGGTGCTGGCTCGAAGGGCCAAATGGCCTACTCCTGCGTCTATTGTCTATTGAAACCTGCCACAAAACCTCACCCGGCAAGCCCGGTAATGGAACCCCCAAGGATAAAGGAAAAGAGGTCACCCCAGGAACAGCTGGAGAAGAGGTGTCCAGACAGATATGTCTGAGAGTGGGCTCAACTGGGGAGATCTCGAAAGAACTGTCAACTGAGGTGGAGGACATTCATCAATGGTCTAATGATATGTTAGCATTCATAGCAAAAGGATTTGAGTATAGAAGCAGGGAGGTTCTATTGCAGTTGTACAGGGTCTTGGTGAGGCCACACCTGGAGTATTGCATACAGTTTTGGTCTCCAAATCTGAGGAAAGACATTCTTGCCAGAGAGGGGGTACAGAGAAGGTTCACCAGACTGATTCCTGGGATGGCAGGACTTCCATATGAAGAAAGTCTGGATTGACTCGGCTTGTACTCGATAGAATTTAGAAGATTGAGGGGGGATCTTATAGAGACTTACAAAATTCTTAAGGGGTTGGACAGGCTAGATGCAGGAAGATTGTTCCCGATGTTGGGGAAGTCCAGGACAAGGGGTCACAGTTTAAGGATAAGGGGGAAGTCTTTTAGGACTGAGATGAGAAAAACATTTTTCACACAGAGAGTGGTGAGTCTCTGGAATTCTCTGCCACAGAAGGTAGTTGAGGCCAGTTCATTGGCTATATTTAAGAGGGAGTTAGATGTGGCCCTTGTGGCTGAAGGGATCAGGGGTATGGAGAGAAGGCAGGTACAGGATACTGAGTTGGATGATCAGCCATGATCATATTGAATGGCGGTGCAGGCTCGAAGGGCCGAATGGCCTACTCCTGCACCTATTTTCTATGTTTCGATGTTTCTAATGCTCCCTAGAGGAGCAAAGGGCTTAAGAAGAAGCAGAAGAAAGCCAATGAACTCCAGCGAGTGCAGGCCCAGCGCCTCTCCGCCCTCTCCTCGCTCACTCACTCTATCTAGGCCTTTGGAGTGGCGGAGGAAACCCACGCACGCAGGTCACGGGGAGAACGTGCAAACTCCACACAGACAGCACCCGTGGCCAGGATCGAACCGGGGTCCCGGCGCTGTGAGGCAGCGACGCTACCGCTGCGCCACCGTGCCGCCCCAGATTTTACTCAGATCCACACTAAACCTTTCATCCTTTACTCCAAACTCTGTGCTCTCTAGCGGAGAACTCACGTACAGACCGGACTCGATAAAGGCACCGGATTTCTTAAATCCATCCAGTGACTTGGCCGCCACTGCCCAGGGGCCTCCATATCCCCTGACTCCACTATCTTCAAGAGCCCTATCTAGCTCTCTCTTGAATGTATCCCGAGAACCCGCCCTCTGAGGCAGAGAATTCCACAGACTCACAACTCTCTGTTGTGAAAAAGTGTTTCCTCGTCTCCGTTCTGAATGGCTTACCCCTCATTCTTAAAGGGTAGTCGCGAGCTGCGCGGGTTGACAAGACAGACGCGCGCCAACCAACCTTCTGCGCCACTTGATTCACCCAGTGCGAGGTGCAGTTGCTGAGGTCCGGGCCCCTGGCGTTCCAGATGCCTGTGGATCCCACGCACAGGAAAGTCACCGTTCCTGCAAAAGATGGACTAAGATCAGCCTCAGACTGGCCTCCGTGTGCAGCGGAGAACAAGAGAAGAAGCAGAGAAGACGTCACCCGTTCCTTCCCTCCCGAGATGCCGCCCGTCCCGCTGAGTTACTCCAGCATTTTGTGTCCATCTTCGGTTTAAACCAGCATCTGCAGTTCCTTGCTACACATTACGCTCTCTACCATGTATAAAGGAACTACGGGTGCTGGAGGACTGGCCAAATGTCGTGCCTTCCACTGCAGTGATGAATGCTGTGGTGGATGTTTGTGTTAAAATGTTTTATCGCGTTTTTGTCTGTTCTTTTTTCAATTTACCGCTGCTGGCAAATTCATTTCACTTGCACTCTATGTGTCCATCTTTGGTTTTAAAAAACCCGGCATCTGCGGATCTTTCTGACGCATAGACACAAAAGGTTGGGAGTGACTCAGCGGGACAGGCAGCATCTCTGGGGAGAAGGAACGGGCGACGTTTCGGGCCGAGACCCTTCTTCAGGCTGGTTAGGGACCAGACTTTAGAGACAGAGCGTGGAAACAGGCCCTTCGGCCCACCGAGTCCGCGCCGACCAGCGATCCCCGCACACTAGAACTGTCCTGCGCACATGAAGGACCGTTTAGTTTTTTTACTGGAGCCAATTGACCTCCAAACCTGTACGTCTTTGGAGTGTGGGGGGAAACCCGGAGAAAACCCACACGGGTCACGGGGAGAACGTGCAAACTCCATACAAATAGCACCCGTGTGTAGGATGGTGTCAGTGTGCGGGGTGATCATTGGTCGGTGCGGACTCAGTGGGCCGAAGGGTCTGTTTCCACGCTGTATCTCTAAAGTCTAAAGTTCTTGGCACTTGGAGGATCTTATAGAAACACATACAATTCTTAAGGGATTGGACAGGCTAGATGCAGGATAAATGTTCCCGATGTTGGGGGAGTCCAGAACCAGGGGTCACACAGTTTAAGAATAAGGGGTAGGCCATTTAGGACTGAGATGAGGAAAAACTTTTTCAAGTTGTGACTCTGTGGAATTTGCTGCCACAGAAGGCAGTGGAGGCCAATTCACTGGATGTTTTCAAGACAGAGTTAGATTTAGAATCAAGTGATATGGGGAGAAGGCAGGAACGGGGTACTGAGTTGGATGATCAGCCATGATCACATTGAATGGCGGTGCTGGCTCGAAGGGCCGAATGGCCTACTCCAACACCAATTGTCTATGTTTCTCTGTTTCCACGCGACATGTCCAACTTAAAGTAAACTAATAATTCAAAGATACAATGATACTAAACTCAACTCATTCCACCAACGAGCCTATGCTGACCAGGATGGGCCCAAGGGCCTGTTTCTGTGCTGTATCTCTAAACTAAACTTAAATTAAATTATTCTATATTTAATGATTCAACAATTCAATTATATTAAACTTAACTGAATTCATTCCACCAACTATCCCATGCTGACCAAGATGGGCCGAAGGGCCTGTATCTGTGCTGTATCTCTCAAGTACACTACACTAGACTCACTCCACCTAGTCCACGTGGAACCAAGATGGGCCGTAGAGTAGGGCCAATGCCCGTGCTGTACGGCGCTCCCTCTACCTTCCTCTGGTGGTCTTACCTCGCGTGCCCTTTGGACATGGCCGCTCCACCATGGATCCCCTCTGGCTCCGAGGCCAGCCGATGCCCCGGGCCTCCGTCGCCTCGCAGAACCTCTCGGGGAGGGGGAGGAGGCTGGAGACGGGGGGTGGCTTGGTGGCGGGTTCTCTGGGACCCGGCCGGGGCCCCTGGCTGCCCTCCTTGGCCCCCGCCGCCAGGGTGGTGGTCGTCAACGCTCTCTCGCCGAGCGTGGTGGTGGTGGTGGTGGGTGCGGTGGTCCTGGCCAGGGTCACGCCTAACGACGTGGTCTCGACTGTGGTGGGCACTGAAAGGGAAGAACAGGCGCAGGTGAGATAGCAGTGAAACAGGCCATTCTGCCCAACCCATCCATGCTAACCCAACATTACTTTCTCGTTTTGGTGATCCGGCGTAGAAACGGGCCGTTTGGCCTAACCCATCCATGCCAACATTAGTATTAGTGATTCAGCGTAGAAACGGGCCGTTTGGCCTAACCCATCCATGCCAACATTAGTATTAGTGATTCAGGCTGGAAACAGGCCATTTGGCCCAACCCATCCATGCCAGCACTGTGCTAACATCCGTTATTAGTTGGTCGGCACGGAGGCGCAGTGGGAGAGTTGCTGCCTCAGAGACCGGGTTTGAACTAACCCATCAGTACGCATTTTGTGCGTTCTTCCCGTGACCTGTGTGGGATTTCTCCAAGGCCCCCCACACTCCAAAGACGTGCAGGTTTGCAAGTCAATCGGCTTGGTATAAATGTAAAACTGTCCCTAGTGTGTGTAGGATAGTGTTAGTGTGCGGGGATCGGTGGTCGGTGTGAACCCGGTGGGCCAAAGCTGGAAACAGGCCATTCGGCCCAACCCATCCATCCCAGCATGTAAAGATTATAGGCTCACCAGCGATTTTCTGGGAACTGGTGATCTGCCCCCTCCCCTACTGCAATCTGGACAAAAATTAGAGATACAGCGCGGAGACAGGCCCTTCGGCCCAACCAGTCCGTGCCGACCAGCGATCCCCGCACACTGACACTTACCCACACATACACACTGGGGACAATTTACATGTTTTACCGGTCTATCAACCTGCAAACCCGCACGTCTTTGGAGTGCGGGAGGAAACCGGAACACCTGGAGGAAACCCACGCAGGCCACGGGGAGAACGTACAAACTCCGTACGGACAGCACCCGTAGTCGGGATGGCGGGACTGTCATATGCTGAGAGAATGGAGCGGCTGGGCTTGTATGCTCTGGAGTGTAGAAGGATGAGAGGGGGTCTTATTGAAACATATAAAGGGCCTGTCCCACTTGGGTGTCAAAATCCTGGGGCGCTGCGCGCAACCACGCATCAGTGCCTACACCACCACGCGCCATGCGCACGTAATGCACGCCATGTGCGCATCATGCGCGTGCGTCGTGCGTCGTGACGCGTAAATGACACGCAAATGACGCCCTTAAGTGGGACAGGCCCTCAAGATTATTAACGCTGGAGGCAGGAAACATGTTCCCGATGTTGGGGGAGTCCAGAACCAGGGGCCACACAGTTTAAGAGTAAGGGGTAAGCCATTTAGGACGTAGATGAGGAAACACTTTTTCTCACAGAGAGTTGTGAGTCTGTGGAATTCTCAGCCTCAGAGGGCGATGGAGGCCGGTTCTCTGGATGCTTTCAAGAGAGAGCTAGATAGGGCTCTTAAAGATAGCGGAGTCAGGGGATATGGGGAGAAGGCAGGAACAGGGTGCTGATTGGGGATGTCAGCCATGATCACATTGAATGAATAGAAACATAGAAACATAGACAATAGGTTCAGGAGTAGGCCATTCGGCCCTTCAAGCCTGCACCGCCATTCAATGATCACGGCTGATCATCCAACTTCAGTATCCCTGTACTCTTGCCTTCTCTCCATACCCCCTGATCCCCTTTAGCCACAAGGCCACATCTAACTCCCTCTTAAATATAGCCAATGAACTGGCCTCAACTACCGTCTGTGGCAGAGAGTTCCAGAGACTCACCACTCTCTGTGTGAAAAAAGTCTTTCTCATCTCGGTCCTACAGGATCTCCCCCTTATCCTTAAACTGTGACCCCTTGTCCTGGACTTCCCCAACATCGGGAACAATCTTCCTGCATCTAGCCTGTCCACCCCCTTAAGAATTTTGTAAGTTTCTATAAGATCCCCCCTCAATCTCCTAAATTCTAGAGAGTACAAGCCGAGTCTATCCAGTCTTTCTTCATAAGACAGTCCTGACATCCCAGGAATCAGAATGGCCTACTCCTGCACCTATTGTCTATTGGGGCCCGGGTCTCTGGCGCTGTGAGGCAGCAACTCTACCGCTGCGCCTCCGTGCCGCCCCTATACCTGTGACAATCAGGTACAGACATTTTAGCTCGTCGACCACAGATCAACACGGGCATTAGGTATTCTCCCTGCCCAGCGACAAGCGTGGCAGCTAACAGGGAAAGCTTGAAGCACTCAAGAAGCTTTCAATTTACATCATGTTTCAGTAACTTCAGGCAGCAGCTTACAAGGAAATAATGAATAAGAGGGAACTGCAGATGCTGGAAAATCGAAGGTGGACAGAAATGCTGGAGAAACTCAGCAGGTGAGGCAGCATCGGTGGAGCGAAGGAAATAGGCGACGTTTCGGGTCGAGACCCGTCTTCCGTGGCAGTATCAAAAACAAAACAAAAATCTCATGACGGGGTCAGGGAAAATATTCAGCTTCCAATGGATGGATTCCGTTCGGGGTAAGAACTATCCAGTGAATACCATGTGTAGGAAAGAGCTGCAGGCGCTGGTTTAAATCGAAGGTGGACACAAAATGCTGGAGTCACTCAGCGGGGCCAGGCAGCATCTCCGGAGAGAAGGAATGATCGACGTTTCGGGTCGGGACGCAGGGTCTCGACCCGAAGCGTCACCCATTCCTTCTCTCCGGAGATGCTGCTGGCTGACTGTCCCGCTGAGTGACTCCAGTGAACACCATGTTTAAGAAGGAGGGTTACACAAAAAGCTGGAGAAACTCAGCGGGTGCAGCAGCATCTAAGGAGTGAAGGAGATAGGTGACGTTTCGGGTCGAGACCCTTCTTCAGACTGGTCAGGGATCAGGGAAACGAGAGATATAGACGGTGATGTGGAGAGATAAAGAACAATGAATGAAAGATATGCAAAAAAGAATCGATGATAAAGGGAACAAGCCATTGTAAGCTGTTTGTGGTGTGAAAATGAGAAGCTGGTGTGACTCGGGTGGGGGAGGGAGATAGAGATAGAGGGAATGCCAGGGCCCGAGGGCTGAGGGAGAGGTGGGAAAGGGAGGAGACAGCAAGGGTTAACAGAATTGAGAAAATTCAATGTTCAAGCCCAGAGGATGCAGACTCCCCAAGCGGAATATGAGGTGCTGTTCCTCCAACTTGCGGTGTTGCTCACTCTGGCCGTGGAGGAGGCCCAGGACCGAGAGGTCGGATGCGGAATGGGAGGGGGAGTTGAGGTGCTGAGCCACCGGGAGGTCGGCTTGGTTTTTGCGGACCGAGCGGAGTTTAAGAAGGAACTGCAGATGCTGGAAAAATCGAAGGTAGACCAAAAACGCTGGAGAAACTCAGCCGGGTGAGGCGGCATCTGTGGAGCGAAGGAATAGGCGACGTTTCGGGACGAGACGTCGGTTCTGAAGAAGGGTCTCGACCCTGAAGCGTCGCCTATTTCCTTCGCCCTGACCCGCGTAGTTGCTCCAGCATTTTTGTCTACCAAGGAAATAATGAATGTGACCAGATTGCAACCCCCACCCACAGCCACTTAGTGTAGTTTAGTTCAGAGATACAGCGTGGAAACAGGCCCTTCGGCCCACCGAGTCCGCACTGACCAGCGATCCCCGCACACTAACACTATCCTACACACACTAGGGACAATATTATATTCACGCCGAGCCAATTAACCTACAAACCTGCACGTCTTTGGAGCGTGGGAGGAAACCGGAGATCTCGGGAGAAAACCCACGCAGGTCACGGGGGGAAACGTACAAACTCCGCACAGACAGCGCCCGTGGTCGGGATAGAACCCGGGTCTTTGGCGCTGTGAGGCAGCGACTCTATCGCTGCGCCACCAGCAACTTAAAGTTACCCCGTTATATTTTCACAGAGCTGTATTCTCCCACAGTCAGCGCCTGCCCATGGCTTTCCGCAAGTGAAAGATCTTAATTTAGTTTACGTTTGAGGCACAGCACGGAAACAGGCCCTTCGGCCCTCCGAATCCATGCCGACCAGCGATCACCCGTTCACACTAGTCCTCAGCTATCTTGAGTTAGAAGGAGAGACTGGATAGGTCGGGCTGCATTCAGTTTGAGTGCGAGTTTTAGTTTATTGTCACGTGTACTGAGGTACAGTGAAAAGCTTTTCCAGCCAGCGGAAAGACAATGCACGATTACAGTCGAGCTGTCAACAGCGTAGATACGTGACAAGGGAATAACGTTTCGTGCAAGGTAAAGCCAGCAAAGTCCGTTCAAAGATACCCGGGTTTGATCCAGACCACGGGCGCTGTCTGTACGGAGTTTGCACGTTCTCCCCGTGACCTGCGTGGGTTTTCTCCGAGTGCTCCGGTTTTCCCTCACGCTCCAAAGACATACAAGTTTCACAAGTGATAGGAGCAAAATAAGGCCATTCAGCCCATCAGGTCAACCCCGCCATTCAATCAAGGCTGATCTATCTCTCCCTCCTGACCCCATTCTCCTGCCTTCTCCACGTAGCCTCTGACACCCGTTCTAATCAAACATCACAGGTTTGCAGGTTAATTGGCTTGGTATGAATGTAAAATGGTGCCTAGTGCCTGTGGGCTAGTATTAAGGTGCGGGGATCGCTGGCCGGCACGGGCTCAGTGGGTTGAAGGGCCTGTTTCCGCGCTGTGTCTCTAAAACTATAACTGAACGAAACTGAAATGGAGAAGGGTCTCGACCCGAAACGTCACCTATTTCTGCGCTGCATAGATACTGCCTCACCCGCTCAGTTTCGCCAGCATTTTTGTCTATCGTCGATTTTTCCGGCATCTGCAGTTCTTTCTTAAACTTTAATAAATTAAATCTCTCATCAGTCCCTTCCATGCCAAAGAAAACACTCCCAGCCTTTCTAAACTTTCGTCATTGCTACAATTTTACAAGGTCCTTGTACAAATCTCGTTTGATGCCTCTCCAGAACCATCACATCCTTCCTGCAGCGTGGCTACTGGAATGACATAGAAACACAGACAATAGGTGCAGGAGGAGGCCATTCGGCCCTTCGAGCCAGCACCACCATTCATTGTGATCATGGCTGATCGTCCCCAATCAATAACCCGTGCCTGCCTTCTCCCCATATCCCTCGACTCCACTAGCCCCTAGAGCTCTATCTAACTCTCTCTTAAATCCATCCAGTGATTTGGCCTCCACTGCCCTCTGTGGCAGGGAATTCCACAAATTCACAACTCTCTGGGTGAAAAAGTTTTTTCTCACCTCAGTCTTAAATGACCTCCCCTTTATTCTAAGACTGTGGCCCCTGGTTCTGGGCTCGCCCAACATTGGGAACATTTTCTCTGAATCTAGCTTGTCCAGTCCTTTTATAATTTTATATGTTTCTATAAGATATCCCCTCATCCTTCTAAACTCGAGTGAATACAAGCCTAGTCTTTTCAATCTTTCCTCATATGACAGTCCCGCCATCCCAGGGATCAATCTGGTGAACCTACGCTGCACTGCCTCAATCACAATGTTTTGTGATTTAACGTTAGTCTACCCACTCCGAATACACATTGTGAACGCAGAATATAACTCGCCTGAAGCAATGAAGAAAGAGAGGACGTTGAGTTGAGTTTATTGTCACGTGTGACGAGGTACAGTGAAAAGCTTTTGCTGTGCGCTAACCAGTCAGCAGAAAGACAATACGCGATTACAAAATGCCAGATCAAAGGGAGGCTGCAGATTTTTGGCTGATGAGTAGAGCAACTACTCGTGGATAAAGGGTCTGAAGAAGGGTCTCGACCCGAAACGTCGCCTATCTCCTTCGCTCCTTAGATGCTGCTGCACCCGCTGAGTTTCTCCAGCTTTTTGTGTACCCCCCCCCCCTACTCATGGATAAAAACTGTTTTTATGTCTGGCTGTGGCAGCTATAGCGCTATTGTACGGGGTGATCGCTGGTTGCCACAGACTCGGTGGGCGAAGGGGCTGTTCCCGCGCTGTATCTGTTAAAGACAAGTTACCGTGAGTTTCAAAATCCAATCGGCTAAGTTGTAGATCTTTGAACTTAATGAACATAATGGCCTCTTGCCCAGAGTGGGGGAATGAGGAACCAGAACACACACACACACACACACTCAAGGCAAAGGGGGAAAGGTTTAAAGGGAACTTGAGGGGTGACTTTTTCACACAACAGGTAGCGGGTGTATGGAATAAGATGTCAATGGAGGTAGTTGAGGCTGGGACTATCGCAACGTTGAAAAAAACATTTAGAGAGGTAGATGGAGATGAGAGGGGTTTGGGTCAAATGCAGTCTAGTTTAGGGTTGACCACTGCACCCGCAGGAGACGCAACACCTGTCGCTCTCCCTCCTCCCTCGACCCTGTCCAGGGACCCCGACAGTCCTTTCAGCTGAGGCAGAAGTTCACCTGCACCTCCTCCAATCTCATCTACTGCATCCGTTGTTCAAGATGTGGACTCTTATACATCGGCGAGACCATGCGCAGACTGGGCGATCGTTTCGCGGAACACCTTTGCCTGTTTCCTTCATCATCGTTACTTCTTTGCGTATCTTTCATTCATCATTCTTTGCCTCTCCACGTCACCGCCTATATCTCTCGTTTCCCCTTATCGCTAACCAGACCGAAGAAGGGTCTCGACCCGTTCCTTCTCTCCAGAGATGCTGCCTGTCCCGACTGAGTTACTCCGCCGTTTTGTGTCTACCTTTGCTCGCTTCAGTTTATTGTCCCGTGTACCGAGATACAGTGAAAAGCTTTTGCATTGCGTGCTAACCAACCAGCGGAAAGACAATACGTGATTACAATCGGGCCATTTACAATGTATAGATACATGATAAGGGAATAATGTTTAGTGCAAGGTGAAGCAAGGATGGACCGATCAAAGATAGTCCCAGGGTCTCCAAAGAGGTAGATAGTAGTTCAGCAGGTTTGCAGGGATGTGGGCCAAACGCAGGCAGGCGGGACTAGTGTAGTTGGTCGGCATTGCCTAGTTGGGCCAAAGGGCCTATTTCCACGCTGTATCACTCTGTGAGTGGTCAGCACGCCACAAAAGCGTTTCCCTGTACCTCAGTACACATGACAATAAACTGAACTGATTCTCTCGCGTGTATTAAAGACGCTGCCTGCGGAACTGACAGGCCGGAACAGAAGTCACCGTTGAGTGGGGTCATCGTTCATCGTCAAATTGATCGGCTGAAGGAATAATATTAAAACTGACAGAAAGGGCTTTGGCAATGAAGGCTCTCGTTGCAAACATCAAAACCAAGAATAGGGACACTGCTGTGCGAAGCGATGTAGAGGGCAGGGAGAAAAAATTAATTGTAATCGATCTTCAAGTGCCCAAAGATCAAAGAAAATCACCAGGGTATCTCACCATTAGAAGGCAGCCATTTTGAAGGTAAAATACAATGACAATAGACAACAGGTGCAGGAGTAGGCCATTCGGCCCTTCGAGCCAGCACCGCCATTCAATGTGATCATGGCTGATCATCCCCAATCAGTACCCCGTTCCTGCCTTCTCCCCATATCCCCTGACTCCGCTATCTTCAAGAGCCCTATCTAGCTCTCTTTTGAAAGCATCCAGAGAACCGGCCTCCACCGCCCTCTGAGGCAGAGAATTCCACAGACTCACCACTCTCTGTGAGAAAGTGTTTCCTCGTCTCCGTTCTAAATGGCTTACCCCTTATTCTTAAACTGTGGCCCTGGTTCTGGACTCCCCCAACATCGGGAACATGTTTCCTGCCTCTAGTGTGTCCAAACCCTTAATAATCTTATATGTTTCAATAAGATCCCCTCTCATCCTTCTAAACTCCAGAGTGTACAAGCCCAGCCGCTCCATTCTCTCAGCATATGACAGTCCCGCCATCCCGGGAATTAACCTTGTAAACCTACGCTGCACTCCCTCAATAGCAAGAATGTCCTTCCTCAAATGAGGGGACCACAACTGCACACAATACTCCAGGTGTGGTCTCACTAGGGCCTCTGTACAACTGCAGAAGGACCTCTTTGCTCCTTTACTCTCAAGTCATCTTGTTATAAAGGCCAACATGCCATTGGCTATCTTCACTGCCTGCTGTACCTGCATGCTTACTTTCATAGACCGATGACTTTCATCATCAAGTTGATCGGCTGAAGAATAATATTAAAACTGACAGAAATGGCTTTGGCAATGAAGGCTCTCGTTGCAAACATCAAAACCAAGAATAGGGACACTGCTGTGCGAAGCGATGTAGAGGGCGGGGAGAAAAAATTAATTATAATCGATCTTCAAGTTTAAATGCCCAATGATCAAAGAAAATCACCAGGGTATCTAACCATTAGAACGCAGCCATTTTGAAGATAAAACACATTGAGATAGAAAGATAGAAACTTAGAAAAATAGGTGCAGGAGTAGGCCATTCAGCCCTTCGAGCCAGCACCGCCATTCAATATGATCATGGCTGATCATCCAAAATCAGTACCCCGTTCCTGCTTTCTCCCCATATCTCTTAATTCCGTTAGCCCCAAGAGAGCACGCGCGCGCTCGCACACACACACATAGACACACACACAGACACACACAGACACACAGACACACACACACACACACAGACACACACACACTCACATCACCAGCCTTTATGCAGGCGGGGGAGCGCTGTCTAAAAAATTCACACGGTGCACAGCCAAGGTGATACAGACACACACCGCGATGAACAGGAAGGTTGGTGCTGTAATTAAGACGGTTAAAGTACAGTGTACGGGAAGGGTCGCGTAAATCCTTTAAAAGGGGAGGGGGGGGAGGGAGGGGGGTGAGGGGGAGAAGGAGCGGAGACAACTTTTAAGAAGCCAGAGATACACGGCTGTGAGGTTCGGCAGACATTTAACATTACCGGTCGGTTACAGTTGGTTCTGAAAACTACTGCTTACGTTTTTTCTTCCCACTGAGCCAATGAAATTCACCGGTCAGCACCGGCTACAACCTACGAGAACCTTCGACCTCCTGGCGACCCGCCCACGGCACGAGAATCCTCGCTACTCTCCATGGCGGCTTCATTCTAGTCGCCGCTAATTTTTCAACATTCCAGGTGACCATAATGAGGCCGCGACTAGTTCCCAGAATGCGGGAACGCCTCACGGCCATGAAGGCGACTCCCCGGCAACCACCCGCGAACATGTGGCGACTGCATCGTCTCCTGCAGTCGCCTAAAAGCCCTGGCCCACGGTGCGAGTTCATTCCAAGAGCTCTCCCGAGTTTTAAAAAAAAATCAAACTCGTGGTAAGCACGGAGAATGAACGTAGCGGGTACGTCGGAGCTCGGGGACGTCTCTTAGCGCTAACGGCAGATACCCGGGAAGACTCGCTAACGGCAGGTTAAGCTCGGGAAGACTCGTGAAGATTTTTCAACGTGATGAAAAATGTCCACGAGAGCCCCGAGCACCGACAAGCGGCCATTACCGTAAATCTCCGAGTTCGAATCAGGGCAAACTCGGGAGAGCTCTTGGAATGAACTCGTATCGCGGGACAGGGGTTTAAGTGAGACAGGCCCATTAACTCTCTCTTGAATACATCCAGCGAATCGGACTCCGCTGCCTTCTGTGGCAGACAATTCCACAGATTCACAACTCTCTGGGTAAAAATGTTTCTTCTCATCCCTGTCCTAAATGGCCAAACCCTTATTCTTAAACTGTGTGACCCCTGTTTCTGGACAACCCCCAACATCCTTGCCATAGAGGGAGTACAGAGAAGGTTCACCAGACTGATTCCTGGGATGGCAGGACTTCCATATGAAGAAAGGCTGGATAGACTGCACTTATACTCGCTGGAATTTAGGAGATTGAGGGGGGATCTTATAGAGACTTACAAAATTCTTAAGGGGTTGGACAGGGCTAGATGCAGGAAGATTGTTCCCGATGTTGGGGAACTCCAGAACAAGGGGCCACAGTTTAAGGATAAGGGGGAAGTCTTTTAGGACCGAGATGAGAAGAGAGTGGTGGGTCTGTGGAATTCTCTGCCACAGAAGGTAGTTGAGGCCAGTTCATTGGCTATATTTAAGAGGGAGTTAGATGTGGCCCTTGTGGCTAAAGGGATCAGGGGGTATGGAGAGAAGGCAGGTACGGGATACTGAGTTGGATGATCAGCCATGATCATATTGAATGGCGGTGCAGGCTCGAAGGGCCGAATGGCCTACTCCTGCACATATTTTCTATGATTCTATGAACATGGGGAACATTTTTCCTGCATCTAGCCTGTGACGCTGATCACTTGGTGATGTAAATTCTAATCACACCCTCCCTCTGGGATGATCATCCCCGATGCCTAATTTTCAGCTTTCTGCTTAATAATCCCGTACACTTAGTAAACAAGCAATCTATTTCCCCCCCTGAGATAAGAGCAGAGAGCGGATCTACTAAGCCAACCGACATGTATTACGTACACAGTAATTAATCAAAAACGCAATAAAAGCTGTCTTGTCACGCCTTGCAAAATGTTTCCCGATCATTTGAGTCCCTCTCCATCGCACTGATAATCCGATCAAAACACTTGATTTGGACAATTAGTTTGAATCACCCAACAGTCCAAATCATTAACCTTAATTTTGTTTCTAGTTCCGTTACATTTCCGTTTTTTTCAACTCTGTGGCAATCCTGCGGACAATATGTTTTTTTTTGTGTGTGTGTGTGTGTGTGTTTACTTGATAATCACTGGAATTATCTGCGGAAGAAATGAGACCTGAATCCCATTTGGCCCGGGGATTGAAGCGTCTTTTTGTGCCGAGCAGAACTTTTACACACAGCTGTTAGACTACAAGGTTAATTCCCGGGATGGCGGGACTGTCGTATGCTGAGAGAATGGAGCGGCTGGGCTTGTACACTCTGGAGTTTAGATGGATGAGAGGGAATCCCATTGAAACATATAAGATTGTTAAGGGCTTGGACACACTAGGGGCAGGAAACATGTTCCCGATGTTGGGGGAGTCCAGAACCAGGGGCCACACACACAGTTTAAGAATAAGGGGTCGGCCATTTAGAACAGAGATAAGGAAACACTTTTTCACCCAGAGAGTTGTGAGTCTGTGGAATTCTCTGCCTCAGAGGGCGGTGGAGGCCGGTTCTCTGGATACTTTCAAGAGAGAGCTAGATAGGGCTCTTGAAGATAGCGGAGTCAGGGGATATGGGGAGAAGGCAGGAACGGGGTACTGATTGGGGATGATCAGCCGTGATCACATTGAATGGCGGTGCAGGCTGGAAGGGCCGAATGGCCTACTCCTGCACCTATTGTCTATTGTCTACAGTGCTGGCAGGATTGCCACAGAGTTGAAAAAAACGGAAATGTAACTGAACTAGAAACAAAATTAAGGTTAATGATTTGGACGGTTGTGTGATTCTATTATCGATAGGTTATATTTAGAGGGTGGCTAGGTAATCGCGTCAGTCTGCCTTCAGTGGGATCAGGATGTCCTGATTCCTGCCCTCTCTTGATGTCGATGCTGCAGGCTTGGTTCTACTGCTGAGAGGTGAAGCCTGGCCAGGATCAAGGCCAACTTGTCCGCACGCAGACACGACAATGTGTCTCCATCACAGGACATCCCCGGGTGACGGCATCGGGACGCATCGCAGCACGGTTTGGGAACATCTCCTTCCACGCCCGCCAGAAACTGCAGCGAATCGTAGGCGCAGCCCAGACCAACCCACCCCCCCCCCCCCCCCCCCCCCCCCCCCCCCCCCCCCCCCCCCCCCGTGGACTCCAGTGAAGAAAGCAAATGGTATGTTAGCATTCATAGCGAAAGGATTTGAGTATGGGAGCAGGGAGGTTCTACTGCAGTTGTACAGGGTCTTGGTGAGGCCACACCTGGAGTATTGCGTACAGTTTTTGGTCTCCTAATCTGAGGAAAGACATTCTTGCCATAGAGGGAGTACAGAGAAGGTTCACCAGACTGATTCCTGGGATGGCAGGACTTCCATATGAAGAAAGACTGGATAGACTCGGCTTGTACTCGCTAGAATTTAGAAGATTGAGGGGGGATCTTATAGAAACTTGCAAAATTCTTAAGGGGTTGGACAGGCTAGATGCAGGAAGATTGTTCCCGATGTTGGGGAAGTCCAGAGCAAGGGGTCACAGTTTATGAATAAGGGGGAAGTCTTTTGGGACCGAGATAAGAAAAACAAATCGTTTTTCACACAGAGAGTGGTGAATCTGTGGAATTCTCTGCCACAGAAGATAGTTGAGGCCAGTTCATTGACTAGATTTAAGAGGGAGTTAGATGTGGCCCTTGTGGCTAAAGGGATCAGGGGGTATGGAGAGAAGGCAGGTACAGGATACTGAGTTGGATGATCAGCCATGATCATATTGAATGGCGGTGCAGGCTCGAAGGGCCGAATGGCCTACTCCTGCACCTATTGTCTATGTTTCTAGGTTTCTATGGCCTGTTTCATTTATCATCCATGCTTTTTCCCCATATCTCTCATCCGTTTGTTCCACATCAGCATCAACATCTCGTTTCACTCTTTTTCTCACAGAGAGTTGTGAGTCTGTGGAATTCTCTGCCTCAGAGGTCGGTGGAGGCCGGTTCGCTGGATACTTTCAAGAGAGAGCTAGATAGGGCTCTTAAAGATAGCGGAATCAGAGGATATGGGGAGAAGGCAGGAACGGGGTACTGATTGGGGATGATCAGCCATGATCACATTGAATGGCGGTGCTGGCTCGAAGGGCCGAATGGCCCACTCCTGCACCTATTGTCTATTGTCGATCAAGGCCTTCCACTATTTGGTTTAGCCTGTACTTTTCATTGTGCTTTCACTGTACTTTCGGGTTTAGGTTAGTTTTGTTTAGTTCAGTCTGGAGATACAGCATTGAAAGAGTTTTCGTTTAATTTGTTATTGCCACATGTACGGTTGTACAGTGAAAAGCTTAGGTTTGCGCGCTATCCGTTCAACGAAAAGACTGTACATGCATAGAATGAAGCCATGTACAGCGCACAGATAAAGGACACGACATTACGGGCGTCAGGGGTTATGGGGAGAAGGCAGGAGAATGGGGTTGAGAGGGAGAGATAGATCAGCCACGATTGAATGGCGGAATAGACTGGATGGGCCGAATGGCCACTTATCACCTTATGAGTTCATGCTGTTCCCACTGGTTCTGTGTTAACTCCACTTTCTCATCCGCTCCCTACACACTTGGGGGGGGGGGGGGGATTTTACAGAGGGACCAATTCACCTAAAAACCCGCACGTCTTTGGGATGTGGGAGGAAACCGGAGCACCCGGAGGAAACCCACGAGGTTAAAGCCCTGTCCCACGGTACGAGTTCATACCAAGAGATCTCCCGAGTTAAAAAAAATCAAACTCGCGGTAAGCACGGAGAATAAACGTCGGAGCTCGGGGACGTCTCTTAGCGGCTCGGTACGCTAACGGCAGGTACTCGGGAAGACTCGCTAACGGCAGGTAAGCACGGGAAGACACGTGTAGATTTTTCAACATGTTGACAAATGTCCACGAGAGCCCCGAGTACCGACGAGCGGCCATTACCGTAAATCTCCGAGTTCGATTTCAGGGCAAACTCGGGAGAGCTCTTGGAATTAACTCGCACCGTGGGACAGGGCTATTACAGGGTGAATGTGTAAACCACGCACACACACACGCACACACACAGCACCCGAGGTCAGGATCGGACCCAGGGTCCCCGGCGCTGTGAGGCAGCAGCTCCACCCGCTGCGCCACCGCCCTCCATGACAATAATCTCAATACACCCATCGACTGGAGTCCGTTGGTGGCCGATCTTGGCCTCTTTTCCGAGCTATAACATTCTTTGATTCAGTGATGTAATCATCCCTTAAATAAAGAATTATGTAGGTGTGTTTTTTTTGCAGTGTGTGTATATTTTAAACACATTATTGGACACACCTCCTCGATATCTCGCTGCGGAACACGGAAGGCAGACCAGCAGTTGGGTTTTGTTCACTGAAAATATTTTCTGTTCGCGTAACTTTCGTCTCAAGACACCAACATATTACTCTACGACATATTACTATTGAACTTGTTACCTGCCACCTCCAGCTGCGACTCCAAATTCAGTGTTGCTTCCCTTGTCAGCAGGCTTCTTTCCCCTGTGAAACATTCCCACCCACTCTTGGCTTCACTTGCCGCCCACCTCAGTGGCCCAGTCCCCCCTAAGGTGGGAAATTAAATTCCTCACACAGACGTGAGGTGTCCCAAATCACACAACAAACACCCGCTGTAAACTCACAGATCCACAGAAACATCGAGCACTAAACTCCTTCTGCAGAGTTCTGCACCCTGGTCATAGAGAAGAAACAGCATGGAAACAGGCCCAACTTGCCCACACCGGCCAACGTGCCCCATCTATGCTAGTCCCACCTGCCTGCGTATGGTCCACATCCCTCCAAAACCTGTCCTATCCATGTACCTGCCTAACTGTTTCTTAAGCGTTGGGATAGTCCCAGCCTCAACTACCTCCTCCGGCAACTCGTTCCAAACACCCACCACCCTTTGTGTGAAAAAGTTACCCCCTCAGACTCCTATTAAATCTGTTCCCCTTCACCTTTAACCGATCTCGAGACCCGATCCCCCTGAAGCAACGTCCCGCCCCTGGAAAAACTCTGACCACAAAACTTTCCCGAACTTCCCGCCCTGACACCCTGCCCAGCCACACACGGCCCACAAGTGTGGAAACAGGCCCTTCAGCCCAACTAGCCCACGCCGGCCAACATGTCCAGTCTACACTAGTCCCACCTGCCATAATGTGGTCCCCATCCCTCCAAACCTGTCCTATCCATGTACCTGTCTAAATGTTTCTTAAACATTGGGATAGTCCCAGCCTCAACTACCTCCTCCGGCAGCTCGTTCCGCACTCCCACCACCCTTTGTGTGAAAATGTTACCCCTTAGATTCCTATTAAATCTTTCCTCCTTCACATTAAACCTATGTCCTCTGGTCCTCGATTCCCCTACTCGGGGCAAGAGACTCTGTGCATCTACCCGATCTATTCCTCTCATGATTTTATGCATCTTTAAGCTCAACACACCCCTATGTGATCAATACACCTCTATATAAGATCAATAAACCTCTTTAAGATCAATAGACCTCTGTAACATCATTACACAACTTTTAGATTGAGTTTAGTTTAGAGATACAGTGCGGAAACAGGCCCTTCGGCCCATCGAGTCCGCACCGACCAGCGATCCCCGCACATTAACACTATCCGACACACACTAGGGACAATCTACATTTATACCAAGCCAAGTAAAACTGCAAACCTGCACATCTTTGGAGTGTGGGAGGAAATCAAAGGTCTCGGAGAAAACCCACGCGGGTCACAGGGAGAACGTGCAAACTCCGTACACACAGCGCCCGCAGTCAGGATCGAACCCGGGTCTCCGGCGCTGTGAGGCAGCAACTCTACCGCTGCGCCACCCTGCCACCCAATACACTTTGGATAGGCTTGGTTAGAGTGGATGTGGAGAGGATGTTTCCACTAGTGGAAGAGTCTTGGACTAGAGGTCACAGCCTCAGAATTAAAGGATGTTCTTTTAGGAAGTAGATGACTAATCTGTGGGATTCAGAGGGTGGTGAATCTGTGGAATTCTTTGCCACAGAAGGCTGTGGAGGCCAAGTCAGTGGATGTGTTTAAGGCAGAGATAGATAGATTCTTGATTAGTACGGGTGTCGGAGGTTATGGGGAGAAGGCAGGAGAATGGGGTTAGGAGGGAGAGATAGATCAGCCATGATTAAATGGCGGAGTAGACTCGATGGGCCGAATGGCCTAATTCTACTCCTATCACATAATCTTATGGCCTCTGAAAGATCATATACACCTCTATAAGATCAATACATCTCTATAAGATGAGCGCTATATATTAATGCAGCTCTATAAGATTATTACGCTGTCATAAGATGAATACACATCTATAAGATCGATACACCTCTACAAGATCACATCTATAAGATAGGCATAAAATGCTGGAGTAACTCAGCCTGATAGACAGTATCTCTGGAGAGAAGGAATGGGTGACGTTTCAGGTCGAGACCCTTCTTCAGACTGAAGTCACCCGTTCCTTCTCTCCAGAGATGCTGCCTGTCCCGCTGAGTTACTCCGGCATTTTGTGTCTATCTTCGGGTTGAACCAGCGTCTGCAGTTCCTTCCTACACTCGGGAAGATCAAAACATCTCTACAAGACAAATACACCTTTGATAAGACCAATCCACCCGTGTAATAATCTATAAGCCAGATGGTGGGGGGACATGAGTCAGTGCTTGAGAAGCTACCCTAAAAAATCATAAGTATGAATTCATTTGCACGATAAATGACTCTAAAAATGAGATTATCGCGGCCTTGTCAAACATAAGGTTTAGCACCACACGCTACCAATCCCAGTTGTGGAGACACTGGTGTCACTGTCTCGTTCTCAGAGCGTAGGGGCCCCACGCTAATCTATGTATTGTACAATGCCATACAACATGAAAATGGAGAAGAACATCGCAAGGACAGCATAAGTGTAGGGGCCCCAGTCCACTGCTTTGCCCGGGGGCCTGGAATGGTGTGAAGACGGCCCTGTCGTTCTGGGATAATGATCTTGGTTTTTTATTCTGTACTTTAAATCGTATTGTGTTTTTGTATATAATTTATGATGCTTTTATAAGTAATGCACTAAGCTTTTATATGTATTTTATGGTGTTTTGTATATGCAATGTATTTTATGCAATGCCTGGACTTTGAGTCTGAAATAAAGTTTTATAATAATAATAATTTTAAAAAATTAAAAAAATATAATAATAAATTAAAAATAAATATTAATAATTATAATAAATTATTATTATTATTTAATCAATATCATTAAAAAATATATATATATTATTATTATAAATTATTATTATCATTATTTGTTTTTTAATCATTATTTTTTTGTTATTAATATTATTTTTTTTTAATTATTATTTTATTATTTTAATTGTTGTTATTTTTAAATAATTATAATAAAATAATAATTTAAAAATAACAATATTAATAATTAAAAAAAATAATGATTAAAGAAACAAATAATAACAATAATTTATAATAATAATATATATATATTTTTTAATTAAACAAATAATAATAATAATTTAAAATAACAATAATAATAATATATATATTTTAATGATATTAATTAAAAAGTAATAATTAAAAAAAATAATAATAATGATAATTAAAATAATAATACTAATAATCAATATGCTAGGACGAGTTAGTGGGGGGCCACTGACCTTGGGCTGGGTCTGGAGGTCCAAACTCCAGGGTGTACCTCAGGATGAAGTAGTTGTTCCAGACATAGATCAGGTTGTCGCGTGGATTGTAATCCACGGAGGCCACGTGCTGGTAGGGGTTGGGGAAGGGGATGTCCACATACTCCTCCCTGTTCAGGTTGGTGTTGTAGGCGTAGTCGATGGAGTTCTTGCCCGTCTCGCTCTCGTTGTCCTCGTAGACGGAGCGCACCACGTAGAGGACGCCGCAGACCATGAAGGCGTTGGAGGCCGACCTCTTGTCGTACGAGGTGTCCCAGGTGCCCTCGAAGCGCAGGGTGTAGGGGTTGAGCTGGCTGACCACCATCATGCCGTTGTTCTGCTCCGTGGCGTAGATGACCCACAGGCCGTTCTCGTCCACCGCCAGGTCGATGTCCGACTTGCCGCCCCAGCGGTAGGGCGAGGTGTCGTGGTAGTTGGCGTTGGCGATGATAGCCTCGCCGCTCTTGATGCGAGTCCTCAGGTCGTACTTGACGATGTTCCTGGTGCGCTCCTTGTTGAAGAAGACCGCGCCGTCGTACACCACGAAGCCGGTGCCGTCCACGCGGTGCGGCAGCTTGTAGGTGGTGGTGTGGCGCCCCGACGTGAAGTCGTCCAGCGACGCATACTCCATCAAGGTGTCCGTGCGGTACGGAGTCCAGGGCATGTAGTAGATCTTGTCCCCGGCTTGCAATGGGTCCTTGCACCAAGCTCCAGACTGCTGCTCAGCCTCCGTCACGTAGGCCGACTCCACGATCCCCCGCAGCGTCCCCGGACACACGAAAACTGCAACGACAACCAGGCGGCAAAGGAAGAAGAAGAGAAGTTAACCAGAGTTCAACTCAGGTGAAACTTGACAAACCATAGATCAGGGCTGCTTGGCCGACCACGGGTTCCGGCAGGCGAGAGAGCAGTAAGCGGGATGAATGGATAAAGGAGGGAAGGTTGGGTTGGGTTGAGTTGGGTTGGTTTGGGTTGGGTTGGGTTGCGTTGTGTTGAGTTGAATTGGGTTGGGTTGGGTTGGGCTAGGTTGAGTTAGGTTGTGTTGGGTTGGGTTGGGTTGGGTTAGGTTGAGTCAGGTTGGGTTAGGTTGAGTTAGGTTGTGTTGGGTTGGGTTGGGTTGGTTGGGTTGAGTTAAGTTGGGTTTGGTTGAGTTGAGTTGGGTTGGGTTGAGTTGGGTTAGATTGGGTTGGGTTGAGTTAGGTTACGTTAGGTTGTTTGTGTTGTGTTGAGTTGGGTTGGGTTGAATCAGGTTGGGTTAGGTTGAGTTAGGTTGGGTTGGGTTGGGCTAGGTTGAGTTAGGTTGGGTTGGGTTGAGTTGGGTTAGATTGGGTTGGGTTGAGTTAGGTTAGGTTAGGTTGTTTGTGTTGGTGTTGAGTTGGGTTGGGTTGAATCAGGTTGGGTTAGGTTGAGTTAGGTTTTGTTGGGTTGGGTTAGGTTGAATTGGGTTGGGTTGAGTTAGGTTAGGTTGTGTTGTATTGGGTTGGGTTGGATGGGGAAGAGGTTACCGCTGCGTTTCAACCACAGAAAGTGGGAG
This sequence comes from Okamejei kenojei, assembly GCA_035221665.1. Taxonomy (NCBI): domain Eukaryota; kingdom Metazoa; phylum Chordata; class Chondrichthyes; order Rajiformes; family Rajidae; genus Okamejei; species Okamejei kenojei. The sequence goes on along the minus strand of CM069140.1, from coordinate 76,803,369 downwards.
GTGGAAGGCGCCAAGAAGCGGACAGACAACAGAAGCACCGATAGAACAAGGCATACAGTGGGGCGGGTTCAGACAGCAAAGAGTAGATGACATCCACTGACGCAAGGAAGCATCTGCCAGGGAGGGTCAAACTCAATCTCCTCTGGGACACCAGCAGAAACATCCGTCATCTCGTTGACACTGGGTGTAGAGGTTGGGAGGACGAGTTGCAGTTGGACAAGACATTGGTGAGGCCGTGTTTGGAGCATTGTGTTCAGTCCTGGGCACCATGCTATTGGAAAGATGTCATTAAGTTGGAAAGAGTGCAGAGAGGATGTACGAGGATGTTGCCAAGACTCGAGGGTGTGAGCTACAGGGAGAGGTTGAGCAGGCTGGGTCTCCATTCCTTGGAGCGCAGGTGGATGAGGGGCGATCTTATAGAGGTGTATAAAATCATGAGAGGAATAGATCGGGTAGACGCACGGAGTCTCTTGCCCAGAGTAGGGGAATCAAGAAGCAGAAGGCATAGGTTTAAGGTGAAGGGGGAAAGATTTAATAGGAATCCGAGGGGTAACGTTTTCACACAGTGGGTGGTGGGTGTATGGAACGAGCTGCCAGAGGAGGTAGCTGAGGCTGGGACTATCCCAACGTTTCAGAAGCAATCAGACAGGTGCATGGACAGGGCATGTTTATGGGGATATGGGCCAAACGCAGGCAGGTGGGACTAGTGTGGATGGGACATGTTGGCCGGTGTGGGCAAGTTGGGCTGAAGGTCTTATTCCCGTACTGTATGACTCCAGTAGTATAAGACGGTGGCGAGGCCGTATTTAAAAATATCGTGTTCAGTTCTGGGCACCATGTTGCAGGAAAGATTTCTGAAGAAAGGGTCTCGACCCGAAACGTCGGCCACTCCTTCTCTCCAGAGATGCTGCACGTCCCGCTGACTTACTCGGGCATTTTGTGTCGATCCAAGACACGAAATGGAAATTGAGTTGGAAAGGGCGCAGAGAAGATTTACAAGGACGTCCGGAAGCGGTGATCCCTCGGTGGCAAACAGAGACTACCTCTGGAGTGACCGGTGTTGGGGTAGCTGGGGGGAGGGGAATGGGAAAGGTGGGGGGGGGAGATGGCGGGGCAGGGGGAGGGAGGGGGGGTTAGATCAAGCAGCCAAATGCCACAATAACAAGGAACTGGAGGTGACACTTTGCCGAGTTAATTACCTTTTTGTTCCACTTCTATGAGCATTGGGGGAGAAAAATGGGGGGAAAAAAAGAGAGTGCAAGAGAAAAAGAACAGAGATTAACAATGTTTTACACTTTATTGTACTTTTCCGGAGTCATTTCCCAGCTATCCGGGACAACAGGACAAAGGAGTAAACCATTCTACTTCAGTTGATGTCACTGGATTGGATTCATACATCAGCGGCATTTTACGCACAGCCTCCATGGCCAGAGTGAGTCCCACCGCAAATTGGAGGAGCAACCCCTCATATTTCGCTTGGGCAGTTTACACCCCAGCGGTATGAACATTGACTTCTCCAATTTCAGGTAGTCCCTGCTTTCTCCCTCCTTCCCCTCCCCTTCCCAGCTCTCCCACAGCCCACTGTCTCCGCCTCTTCCTTTCTTCTTCCCCCCACCCCCCAAATCAGTCTGAAGAAGGGCCTCGACCCTGAAAGGTCACCTATTTCCATCGCCCCATAGATGCTGCCTCACCCGCTGAGTTTCTCCAGCATTTTTGTCTGCCTCCTAAGATGAGGCTGCTTTCGGATCAGAGTAGTGTAGTTTAGTTTTGAGATACAGCGCGGAAACGGGTCCTTCGGCCCACCGCGTCCGCACTGACCAGCGATCCCCGCGCACCGACACCATCCTACACACACAAGGGATCATTTACAATCTTTACCCAAGCCAATTGGCCTGCAAACCCGCACGTCTTTGGGATGTTGGAGGAAACCGAAGATCTCGGATAGAACCCATGCAGATCCACGGGAAGAACGTGCAAACCCCGGACAGACAGCACCTGAGGTCATGATGGAACCCGGGTCTCCGGTGCTGTGAGGCAGCAGCTCTACCCGCTGCGCCACCTGCTTCCCCATTGCTTACAGAGATGCTGCCTGCACCACTCAGATACACCAGCGTTTCGTGTCTATCTCACATGGATCGGTAATGTTCAGAGAGATATGGGCCAAACAGGACTAGCTTGCAGTACCGGAGACCGGGGTTCGATCCCGACTACGGGCGCTGTCCGTACAGAGTTTGCGCGTTCTCCCCGTGACCTGCCTGGGTTTTCTCCAAGATCTTCGGTTTCCTCCCACACTCCAAGGACGTACAGGTATGCAGGTAAATTAGCTTGGTGTATGTGGAAACTGTCCCTAGTGTGTGTAGGATAGTGTTAGTGTGCGGGGATCGCTGGTCGGTGACAACTCGGTGGGCCGAGAGGGGGCCTGTTTCCCCCGCTGTATCTCCAATCTCCAATTTAAGAATAAGGAGTAAGGAATAAGGCCATTTAGAACAGAGACGAGGAAACACTTTTTCTCACAGAGAGTGGCGAGTCTGTGGAATTCTCTGCCTCAGAGGGTGGTGGAGGCCGGTTCTCTGGATGCTTTCAAGAGAGAGCTAGATAGGGCTCTTAAAGATAGCGGAGTCAGGGGATATGGGGAGAGGCAGGAACGGGGTACTGATTGGGGATGATCAGCCATGATCACATTGAATGGTGGTGCTGGCTCGAAGGGCCGAGTGGCCTCCTCCTGCACCTATTGTCTATTGTCTTAAGGCAGGAGAATGGGGGCAGGGAGGGAGAGATAGATTAGCCATGATTGAATGAGGGAGTAGACTTGATGGGCCGAATAGCCTAATTCTACTCCTATCACGGATGACTTTGTCAACTGAGGTCGCTGAGTGTGAGAGTGTGGTTTGTGTTCACAGATCCGGAGCAGGGAGAACGCGGCCAACCTGGCTAACGAGCTGGACGTATTGTCTATTGTCAACCGAATCTAAAACGAAAAACCCAGATGGGGCATCTTGGTCGGTATGGACAGGTCGGACCGAAGGGCCAGTTTCCGTGCCGTACGAGTGTTCAGTACAAACCAATGAACACATACTTGTCATCCCATCAACATCCAGGCTCGGGAAAGATTACAAGGAGCACCTTAAATAGAACTGCTTGAAACTTCACATCCAATCAATTGACTGGAGGTCGGATAGATTTATCAGGTTCCCACTTGCCGTTCGGAAGTGCTTGCAGCTAATAGCATTAGCACAGTATTCCATTACTCAAGGCAGGGGGGAGTCAAAACAGATATCAAAAAACAGCGTAAAGTTAATGCAAGGTCACGGTATTGATAACGCGGGCAGTTCATTTCCCCACATTGCCACGGCAACATTTAATGATTCAGCCCTCCAAGCCGTCTGCCTTTGCAATCAAGTGATAGAAGTCTGATCTAAGCACTTTTCCTTTCTAATATATCTCTCTGCACCGACACAGATTCGAGCTCAATGGGGTCAAGGAGGCCCCAAACAAACAAATCCATTGCCTCCGATTGACCAGGGCGATTGGCGCTTAGAGAGGAAATCGTCTCCGACGGCACGTTTGGAAGTCAAGGTAGACGCTGGAGTAACTCAGCGGGACAGGCGGCATCTCTGGAGAGAAGGAATGGGCGGCGTTTCAATAGACAATAGACAATAGGTGCAGGAGTAGGCCATGTGGCCCTTCGAGCCAGCACCGCCATTCAATGTGATCATGGCTGATCATCCCCAATCAGTACCCCGTTCCTGCCTTCTCCCCATATCCCCTGACTCCGCTATCTTTAAGAGCCCTATCTAGCTCTCTCTTGAAAGTCTCCAGAGAACCGGCCTCCACCGCCCTCTGAAGCAGAGAATTCCACAGACTCACCACTCTCTGTGAGAAAAAGTGTTTCCTCGTCTCCGTTCTAAATGGCTTACTCCTTATTCTTAAACTGTGGCCCCTGGTTCTGGACTCCCCCAACATCGGGAACATGTTTCCTGCCTCTAGTGTGTCCAAACCCTTAACAAATCTTACATGTTTCAATAGGATCCCCTCTCATTCTTCTAAACTCCAGAGTGTACAAGCCCAGCTGCTCCATTCTCTCAGCATATGACAGTCCCGCCATCCCAGGAATTAACCTTGTAAACCTACGCTGCACTCCCTCAATAGCAAGAATGTCCTTCCTCAAATTAGGGGACCAAAACTGCACACAATACTCCAGGTGTGGTCTCACTAGGGCCCTGTACAACTGCAGAAGGACCTCTTTGCTCCTAAACTCAATTCCTCTTGTTTCGGGTTGTGACACTTATTCTCGACCCCAAATGTCACCCGTTCCTTCTCTCCAGAGATGCCGCCTGTCCCGCTGAGTCACTCCAGCATTTTGTGCCGAGAGAGTCATAGGGTGACGCAGCGTGGAAACAGGCCCTTCTCGGCCCAACTAGCCCACAATATCCCAGCTTACACCAGTCCCACCTGCCCGAGTTTGGCCCACATCCCTCCAAACCTGTGCTATCCATGTACCTGTCTAATGCCCCTGTCCCAACTTGGGAAAGCTGAACAGAAACCTCAGGAGACTTTGCGCCCCACCCAAGGTTTCCGTGAGGTTCCCGGAGGTTTTTGTCAGTCTCCCTAATGGCCGAAAGTGGTTTCCGTTTTAAAAATCGGTAATTTTTTAGCCGAAGCTGGTTTCGATGTTAGTTGAAGGTGGTTGCCGGAGGACAAAAACCTCCGGGAACCGCACGGAAACGTTGGGTGGGGCGCAAAGTCTCCAGAGGTTTCCTAAGTGGGACAGGGGCATAACTGTTTCTAAAACGTTGGGATAGTCCCAGCCTCAACCACCTCCTCTGGCAGCACGTTCCATACACCCACCACCCTTATTGCGTGAAAAAGTGACCCCCCCTCTGATTCCTGTTACCTTTTTTCCCCTTCACCTTGAACCTATGTGCTCTGGTCCTCGATTCCCTTACTCGGGGCAAGAGACTCTGGGCGTCTACCCAATCTAGTCCTCGGACCATGTCTTCGGTGGAAACCAGCACCTGCAGTTGCTTCCTGCAAATTACTGCAGAATGATAATGCTGCTTTGTGGCAGCTTAGCTTTGTGACGACTCCAATCTGCATTGACAGCATGTATACACACCGATGAATATTCATGGGAGGATGGAAATGGCATAAACAGGTTTTGAGAAATAAACTACAATCCATGTAAAACTGTACAATTTACCAAGCGTCTTAGAATTGTCATCTTTCCTGAATGTTCACAAGCATTCTTTGGAGTGAATTGTTGTATCCAATGGTTTTCAGGTGATTAACTACCTCAGTGAACCGTGAGATGCGTTCGTATACTCCTGAGATTTGCAGTTGAACATGTAATTCCCAATCCCCAACAGCTGAGACTAAGATTACTCTGTTTAGTTCCGACCGCTGACACCTCAAGGCAAGAGGGAGGGGCGACAAAATACAGATAACCAGGTGAATAATACACATCCCGCTGATCCCTGTACAATCGAACGACCTGCAGATGCTGGTTTACATAAAAGAGACACAAAGTGCTGGAGTAACTCAGCATCTGGGTCAGGCAGCACCTCTGGAGAATGTGGACAGGTGATGTTTCGGGTTGGGACACGAGTCTTCAGACTGACGGCTCATCGACGTATCGTTTAAGAAAGAACTGCAGATGCTGGACAAATCGAAGGTAGACACAAACGCTGGAGAAACTCAGCAGATGATAGGTGCAGGAGTAGGCCATTCGGCCCTTCGAGCCAGCACCACCATTCAATGTGATCATGGATGATCATCCCCAATCAGTACCCCGTTCCTGCCTTCTCCCCATATCCCCTGACTCCGCTATTTCTAAGAGCCCTATCTAGCTCTCTCTTGAAAAGCCCAATCTAGCTCTCTCAGAGAACCGGCCTCCACCGCCCCCTGAGGCAGAGAATTCCACAGACTCACTCAACTCTGTGAGAAAAAGTGTTTCCTCGTCTCCGTTCTAAATGGCTTAACCCTCATTCTTAAACTGTGGCCCCTGGGTCTGTACTCCCCTAACACCGGGAATACTCATTTAAGCAAGAGCTTCCCTCGTGGTCAATCACAGATTCATAAAAAAAAACACGAGGGAACTGCAGACGCTCGAATCTTGAGCAAAAAGGAGCAAAGTGCTGGAGGAACACAGCAGGTCAGGCGGCACGTGTGGAGGGGATGGGCAGGTGCTGCCCCCCCTCGGGTCCCTATTCAATCTTTCTCCTCTCACGGGAAACCTCTGGCCCAGGAAGGAACTGCAGACGCTGGTTTGCACCGAAGGTAGACGCAAAAATGCTGGAGTAACTCAGCGGGGCGGGCAGCATCTCTGGAGAGAAGGAACGGGTGGCGCTTTGGACCCAGACCCTTCATCTCACTGGAAGTGGTCTGAAGGAGGGTCCCGACCCAAAAAGTCACCCGCTCCTTCTCTCCAGAGATGCCGCCCGTCCCGCTGAGTTACTCCAGCATTCTGTTCAGAATCTGGTTATTGATTCTCCCACGCTGGGTAAAAGACTGTGTGTGATTTTGTACACCCATTGTAAGATCACTCCTTATCCTCCTGTGCTCCAGGGAATAGAGTCAAGAGTGTTTTATTGTCGTAGAACAATGAAATTCTTACTTTCAAGTTTTAACCAAAGAGCACTACTATCTACCTCATCGGCACAACAGAGGATGTACTTCCTGCGGCAGCTGAGGAAACACAATCTGCCACAGGCAATGATGGTCCAATTCTACACGGCCATCGTAGAGTCTGTCCTCACCTTCTCCATCATGGTCTGGTTTGGCTCGGCCACCAAGCACGACACCCGGAGGCTGCAGCGAATCGTCCGATCAGCAGAGAAGGTTATTGGCTGCAACCTTCCCTCCATTGATGAACTGTACACTGCAAGGGCCAGGAAGCGAGCGGGCAAGATCATCTCTGACCCCTCTCACCCTGGCCACAAACTCTTTGAATCACTTCCCTCTGGAAGGCGACTCCGGACTGTCAAAGCTGCCACAGCCGGACATAAAAACAGTTTCTATCCCCGAGTAGTTGCTCTACTCAACAGCCAAAAATCTGTAGCCTCCCTTTGATCTGGTATTGTGTTGGTCCACCTGCTTGATCAATGGTGTTTTATCATTAATGTTTTATTATTATTAATGTTAGTGTTTTCTGAGTCATTCGTAACTGTCACTGTATGTCATGTTGTTACTTGTGGGCGGAGCACCAAGGCAAATTCCTTGTATGTGAATACTTGGCCAATAAACTTACTTACTTACTTATTGGTGACCCTTGGACTATTTTTTGATTGGAGTTTACTGGCTCTACCTTGCACTAAACGTTATTCCTTTATCAGGTGTCTCTGTACATTGTAAATGGGTCGATTGTAATCATGTATAGTCTCTCCGCTGACTGGTTATCACGCAACAAAAAGCTTTTCACTGTGCCTCGGTACACGTGGCAATACAGTAAGCAGAGCTGCTGTCAATGTGCCTGTCTAAATGTCTCTTAAATGTTGTAAAAGTACCTGCCTGAACGACCTCCTCCGGAAGTGCAAGATAAAGTTCCATCCCGCCCAAACGCTCCCTGCGGCTCAGGACCCTTCGAAGCATCCTCGTAAACCTCCTCAGCTTTCTACATGAATGATCCCAGGGATGAGTAGGTTAAGCTCTGACGAGCGTTTGTCGGCGCTGGGCCTGCACTCGCTGGAGTCTTTTTAAAAGATGGGGGACCTCATTGAAACGTACAGATTAGTGAAAGGCCAGGATAGAGTGGATGTGGAGAGGATGTTTCCGCTAGTGGGAGAGTCCAGGACCACAGGTCACAGCCTCAGAAGTAAAGGACGTTCATTTAGGAAGGAGATGAGGAGGAATTTCTTTAGGCGGAGGGCGGTGAATCTGTGGAATTCTTTGCCACAGAAGGCTGTGGAGGCCAAGTCAGTGGGTATTTCTAAGGCAGAGAAAGATAGATTCTTGATTATTACGGGTGTCGGGGGTTATGGGGAGAAGGCAGGAGAATGGGGTTAGGAGGGAGAGAGATAGATCAGCCATGATTGAATGGCGGAGTAAATTTGATGGGCCAAATGGCCTCATTCTATCCCTATTGTTTATGACCTTGTGAGCTTCATGATATCCGTCCGATAGTCAAGTTAAACGAGTTGGTGGTTGGCATGTTCCCGATGTTGGGGGAGTCCAGAACCAGGGGCCACAGTTTAAGAGTAAGGGGTAAGCCGTTTAGAACGGAGATGAGGAAACACTTTTTCACACAGAGAGTGGTGAGTGTGGAATTCTCTGCCTCAGAGGGCGGTGGAGGCCGGTTCTCTGGATGCTTTCAAGAGAGAGGTGGATAGGGCTCTTAAAGATAGCGGAGTCAGGGGATATGGGGAGAAGGCAGGAACGGGGTACTGATTGGGGATGATCAGCCATGATCACATTGAATGGCGGTGCTGGCTCATAGGGCCAAATGGCCTACTCCTGCACCTATTGTCTATTGTTTTATCCAACCTGCCCGGGTTTCACAAAAGTCGAACAAAGCAGCCCCGACAATTCCTATTCACACTGAACCTGGGTAGCAAAGGGTGGGATCATACCATTTTATGACTCATATTTTACACATGTCATTATCAATTATTGAAAAGCACGGCTTCTAACATAAAAGTTCCCCGCGTTGAATCACAGAGCAATTTTCCTCGCAGACAGCAGGCTTTTATATTACAAAGCGGGCAAATTATTCAGACGACTTGTGGGGGTGGAAAGGAGGCAGGTAGTCTGTTGGTGCAGGGGGCAGGGACGCGGTGAACAGCGCGCCAGGCCTCTGGGCTGGGTCAACGGTCATTAAGAATGATTTTATCAGTCACCCACATCACCATAAAAGAAAGAATGTTGAGAGAACGAATGCAGAGAGAGAGGGCTGCCATGCCAACATTGAAAAAGGCATCCATCTTAAGCAGCTTACCAAAAAAAATATATATATATATATGCGCAGGCTGGATAAAGGGTAGGAATAATGGATTTTCCACGCAATATTGACATTTAAAAAAAAGTTTTGTGTGGGAAGAAATGTATTGTGTACATATATGGTCTATGGTATATAGACACACTGAACTTTTATCTCCCGTTCTGTATTATGTTTACATATTCTGTTGTGCTGCAGCTAGCAAGAATTTCATTGTCCTGTCTGGGACACACGACAATAAAACTCTCTTGACTCGTACCTTTCTACCGAAGGCAGGTACAAACTGCTGGAGTAACTTCAGCGGGACAGGCAGCATCTCTGGAAGAAAAGGAATAGGAGACGTTTCGGGTGGGGACCTTCCTTCAGACTGAAGTCCGACCTGAAACGTCACCCATTCCTTCCCTCCAGAGACGCTGCCTGACCCGCAGAGTTACTCCAGCATTTTGTGTCTATCTTTGTCGTAAACCAGCACCTGCAGTTCCTTCCTACACATCGATATGTTCTGTAAGTGTGTGTACTATATACACACAGGTGTGTATAAACACACCTCCCCACCATCGAGGGGATCTATCGCAGTCGCTGCCTCAAAAAGGCTGGCAGCATCGTCAAGGACCCACACCACCCTGGCCACACACTCATCTCCCCGCTACCATCAGGTAGAAGGTACAGGAGCCTGAAATCTGCAACATCCAGGTTCAGGAACAGCTTCTTCCCCACAGCCAACAGGTTATTAAACTCGCAAACAAACAGGCCCTGAACAATAACAGCCTATTGCACTTCATCTGTTCATTTATTGTGTATGTATATGGTTTATGCTATATAGACACACTCAACTATTATCTCCCGTTCTGTATTCTGTTTACATATTCTGTCGTGCTGCAGCTAGCAAGAATTTCATTGTCCTATCTGGGACACATGACAATAAAACTCTCTTGACTTGAACATATCTTTCATTTATTATATTGTTTAATGTACTATGTTTACATATTCTGCTGCAAGTAAGAATTTCTTTGTTCTGTCTGAGACATATGATGGTACGGCACTCTTAACTTTAGTTTTAGTTTGGAGATACAGCGTGGAAACAGGCCCTTAGCCCACCGGGTGCGCGCCGTGACCAGCGATCCCCACACGTTAAAGGGCCTGTCCCACTTTCATGACCTAACTCACGACCTCTGCCGTGTTTGACCACGCTCGCAGCATGGTCTTCACGAGGTCGTAGGTAGGTCGTAGCAGGCCGTGATGCGAGTCGTAGGTACTCATAGAATCATAGAAAATAGGTGCAGGAGGAGGCCATTCGGCCCTTCGAGCCAGCACCGCCATTCATTGTGATCATGGCTGATCGTCCCCAATCAATAACCCGTGCCTGCCTTCTCCCCATATCCCTTGACTCCACCAGCCCCTAGAGCTCTATCCAACTCTCTCTTAAATCCATCCAGTGACTTGGCCTCCACTGCCCTCTGTGGCAGGGAATTCCACAAATTCACAACTCTCTGGGTGGAAAAGTTTTTTCTCACCTCAGTCTTAAATGACCTCCCCTTTATTCTAAGACTTGTGTGGCCCCTGGTTCTGGACTCGCCCAACATTGGGAACATTTTTCCTGCATCTAGCTTGTCCAGTCCTTTTAAAATTTTATATGTTTCTATAAGGTCCCCCCTCATCCTTCTAAACTCCAGTGAACACAAGCCTAGTCTTTTCAATCTTTCCTCGTATGACAGTCCCGCCATCCCAGGGATCAATCTGGTGAACCTACGCTGCACTGCCTCAATCACAAGCTACAGAATCACAACAGTCGTGGCATCAAGTAGGTCGAGGCGTTTTTTCTAGCATGATGAAAAAATGAAAAAAACGAGTAATAAAGGTCGTGAATTAGGTCGTGTGGGACAGGCCCTTAACACTCTCCTACACACACTAGTGACAATTTTTACAGTTGCCAAGCCGATTAAACCTACAAACCTGCACCTCTTTGGAGTGTGGGAGGAAACCGAAGATTAATAGGACAATAGACAATAGGTGCAGGAGTAGGCCATTCGGCCCTTCGAGCCAGCACCGCCATTCTATGTGATCATGGCTGATCGTCCCCAATCAGTACCCCGTTCCTGCCTTCTCCCCATATCCCCTGACTCCGTTATCTTTAAGAGCCCTATCTAGCTCTCTCTTGAAAGTATCCAGAGAACCTGCCTTCACCGGCCTCTGAGGATCTCGGAGAAAACCCACGCGGGTCACTCGGGAGAGCGGACAAATTCCGTATGGACAGCGCCCGTAGTCGGGATCGAACCCGGGTCTCCGGCGCTGCGAGCGCTGTAAGGCAGCAACTCTATCGCTGCGCCTCCGTGACCGCCCGTGTCAAAGGCGCAGGGCCTTGCCGAACGTGTCGGGGGAGAGTTGGGTGAAGCTGAAGGTCTGTACTTACTGTAAGGGACACATTCGTACTGAACCTCCAGGTACTTGTAAGTTCCGGGGCAGGGGTCAGGAAACACGTCGGACCCTGTGATGACAATGCACTGGGTTCTGTTGTTGCATCTGTGAACGAAAGCGCAGAAAAGTTCATCAGACATTGGCCAGTAAAATAAAAACAAAAGTCTCTTGCCCAGAGTCGATGCGAATAAAAGCATGGGAGGAACATAGAAACACAGAAACAAATGACATTTCTTAATACTGTGATCTCCTCACGCTGCCTCGGCAGGCCAGCAGCATCATCAAGGTCCGGTCGCACCCCGGCCACTCCCTCTTCTCCCCTCTCCCATTCGGTCAAAAGGTATCGAATTGTGAAAACCCACACCTCCAGATTCGGAGACAGTTTCTTCCCAGCTGTTATCAGGCAACTGAACCATCCCACCACAACCAGAGAGCAGTCCTGAACTACTATCTACTTTTTTTGATTTGTATGCATGTCTCTATTGATATCGTTATTTGAAATTGTGTTATTCAGTATTAAGATGTATACTATAATCTTTTTATATATATATATATAATACTTTGTTTTAATTAAATATATATAACAATTTTTTTTCCTCTTTCTTTTCTCTTTCTCTCTCTATATAATCAAAATTATATTATTTAATCACTATTCTTATTGATTAAAATTATTCTTTTCTTTTTTCTATTTTCTAATAAATAGAAGTTTATAAGAATTATTCGCAATATCCGTATACTTATTGAAATAAGTTGGTTGTGCATTTGAAAAGTTGTCATACCGTTGTTATGATGGATTACTTCTAATAAAAATATTATTAAGAAAAAAAAAGAACTACCATCTACCTTATTGGAGACCCTCGGACTATCTTTAATTGGACCTGACCTTGCACTAAAAGTCATTCCCTTCATCCTGTATCCGTGCACTGTGGCTTGACTGCAACCATGTACAGGCTTTCGGCTGGTATAGCACGCAACAAAAAAAGCTTTTCACCGCGCCTCGGCACACACGCGATCTGAGGAAGGATATGGTGCTCAGAGAGGGTCAGGAGGAGGTTCTCAAGAGTATATCCCCGGAATAAGAGTGGGTTAGCATGTGATGAGCGTTTGACGGCGCTGGGTCTGTTACTCGTTGGAGGATGGGGGGGGGGGGGGGGGGGGGGGAACTCATTGAAACCAAATAGTGAAAGGCCTGGATAGAGTGGATGTCAAGTCAAGTCACATTTATTTCTATAGCACATTTAAAAAACAACTCTTGTTGACCAAAGTGCTTTCCATTTGTTATAAGTATACACAAGCAGGCTACATACATATATACAAATAGCCCTCGCTCAGAGGACGTCAGGAAAGGCTTGGGAGAACTGATACGTTTTTAGACTAGACTTAAGGAGTCGATGGAGGGGGCAGTTTCTAATGGGGATGGGGATGCTGTTCCACAGTCTAGGAGCTGCGACCGCAAAGGCGCGGTCAGTCGCCCCTGAGCTTATGCCTGGACCGTGGGACATTCAGCAACCCCAAGTCGGCCGATCTGGGGGACCTGGAGGTGGTGTGGTGGGTGAGAAGACTTTTAATGTAGGTGGGGAAAAGCCCATTGAGGGCTTTTGTAGACAAAGAGGAGGGTCTTGAAATGTATTCGGAACCGCACAGGGAGCCAGTGGAGAGAGGCCAGGATCGGGGCGATGTGGTCCCTTTTTCGGGTGCCCGTCAGGAGTCTCGCTGTGGCGTTTTGGACCAGTTGCAGGCGGGACAGGGAAGATTGGCTGATGCCAGTGTAGAGGGAGTTGCAGCAATCTAGGGGGATAAATGTGTGGATGATCTTTTCGAGGTCATCAAACTGGAGGAATTGTTTTATTTTAGCTATCGTCCGAAGCTGGAAGAAGCGAGCTTTGTTGTGGAGATGTGGAGAGGATGTTTCCACTAGTGGGAGAGTCCAGGGACCCTCAGAAATAAGGGCGCTCCTTTAGGAAGAAGATGAGGAGGAATTTATGAAATTGTTCGCAGCAACTCTACCGCTGCCCCAAGCTGTAAAAGGGTTAGACAACAGACAATAGACAATCAGGTGCCGGAGTAGGCCATTCGGCCCTTCGAGCCAGCACCGCCATTCAATGTGATCATGGCTGATCATCACCATCAGTACCCCGTTCCTGCCTTCTCCCATATCCCCTGACTCCGCTATCTTTAAGAGCCCTATTCTAGGCTCTCTCTCTTGAAAGCATCCAGAGAACCGGCCTCCACCGCCTCTGAGGCAGAGAATTCACACAGACTCACCACTCTCTGTGAGAAAAAGTGTTTCCTCACCTCCGTTCTAAATGGCTTACCCCTTATTCTTGAACTGTGGGCCCTGGTTATTCTCCCTTCCGTGATTGGGAAGACCGCACCTGTATACAGCCATCGCACCAGATGCCTTCTCCACACGGCCTTATATAATTGGTCTGAGATGGCTCTATCCTTGCACTTAAATACTCTGCAATAAAAACCAGCGCATGATATATGCTCCTAATTGTCCGCAATACCTGCACACTAGCTTCCAGTGATTTATTCTTTTCAAGGAGGCCAATTATGTTGTAAGTGCCCGATTACCAACATGATTCAAGCTCTCGCCCGTAAAAAAATAAATTCCCCGGGGTTTATATTTCTGGGATGGCCCGGCAGGACAGCGGTAGAGTTGCTGCCACGCAGCACCGGAGACCCGGCCATCCACGCTGCCTCAGCGCGGCCAGCCGCAGGATCAGGGACCAGTCTCACCCTGGTCACTCCCTCTTCTCCCCTCTCCCATCAGGGCCGGTCACGGTGGAGTCGCTGCCTTTCACGGCGAATGCCGCGCCGGAGACCTGGCCTCCATCCCGACTACGGCCGCTGTCTGTACGGAGTTTGCACGCTCTCCCCGTGACCCGCGTGGGTTTTCTCCGAGACCCTCGGTGTCCTCCCACGCTCCAGGTTTGTAGGTTCATTTGCTTGGTATAAATGTCAAAAATTGTCCCTAGTGTGTGCAGGATAGTGTGAGTGTGCGGGGATCGCTGGTCGGACCACGGAACGGTGGGCCGAAGGGCCTGTTTCCCCGCTGTATCTCTAAACTAAAGGCAAGAAGGCGCACAAGTCAATGCCTGCTATGTTCTGTTGTGCTGAAGCAAAGAAAGAATTTCATTGTCCTGTCGGGACAGTGACAAATAAATCTTTCTTGACTTGACTTGGAAACGCACACCGCTAGAATTCGGGGACAGTTTCTTCCCAGCTGTTTATCAGGCAACTGAACCATCCTACCAAACAGAGAGCTGAACTATTATTCTACCCACATTGGTGACTCTCGGACTGTCAACAAGTAGTTTTTTTTTTAGTTTAGTTTAGTTTAGTTTAGAGATCAGCGCGATAATCCGGCCACAGCCGACGGCGATCTCGGATGTTAACACTAAATCCTAACAACTCTAAGGACAATCTTTACATTTACACCAAGCCAATTAACCTAAAACCTGTACGGTCTTTTAGGAGTGAGGGAGGAAAGGAAACCGAAGATCCGGGAAAACCCACACGGTCAGGGTTAGAACGTGCAAACTCCGTGTACAGACAGCGCCGTAGCGCGGAAGGAACACGGGTCTCCGGCGCGCATTCGTCTGCGAGGCTGCAAACTCTACCGCTGCGCCCCCGTGGGCCGCCCTAAGTGGAGTTTTTCGTTGCTTTAAAAGTTATTTCCCTCTATCCTAGTATTCGATATTGCAATGGACATACTGGATTGTAATTAACGTGCAGTTCTCTCTGCTGGTGGTTTAGCACGCAACAAAAAGCTTTTTCACCGTACCTCGGAACCACGTGGACAAAAATAAGCCACACTTTAAGTAAACTTCATTAGTGAAATTTATTTAGTTGTATTTAAGGATGAGAGTTAGATTTAGCTCTTAGGGCTAACGGTGTCAGGGTTATATGGGGAGAAGGCAGGTACGGGGAACGGATGGAAGTGATCACATTGAATGGCGGTGATGGCTCGAAGGGCGAAATGCCTACTCATGGGCCTATTTGTCCGTGTTTCAATTTGTTTCTTTACATTGTAATCTTGGCTTGGAAAATGTTGGCGTTGATTGAGCAACAACAACTGCCGTCTCTTTGGCCTGTCTGCAGCGGGAGAGTTCGCTGCCTCACAGCGCTGGAAGGGCACGGGTTCGATCCTGACTGCGGGCGCTGTCTGTACGAGTGTGAACGTTTCCCCGTGACCCGCGTGGGTATTCTCCGGAGCCCGGGATTCTCCAACTCAAGACGTAGCGGGTTTGTAGGTTATTGGCTTTGGTAAAATTGCAACTTGTCCCCTATGACTGATTTTAGTTTATTGTCACGTGTGCTGAGGTACAGTGATAAGCTTTTGTAGCGTTTCTGCCAGTTTGCGGGAAAGACGCAATTACAATTCGAACCACCCAAAGTTACAGGATTCAGGGCAGATAAAGCCTAGTAAGTCCGATCAAAAAGATAGTCCGGGGGTCTCTTTAATTAAAAGTGGTCTGGTAGGTCAGGACTGCTCTCAAGTAATTGTTAAAAATGGCTCAGTTGCCTTCGAACAGC
Organism: Okamejei kenojei; assembly: GCA_035221665.1. NCBI lineage: Eukaryota > Metazoa > Chordata > Chondrichthyes > Rajiformes > Rajidae > Okamejei > Okamejei kenojei. The sequence continues at coordinate 76,787,483 of CM069140.1, read as the reverse complement.
TGTAGTGTGTAGGATAGTGCAAGTTGTGCGGGGGATCGTGGTTTAGTTTAGTTTAAGGTACAGCGCGGAAAACCGCCCTCGGCCCCTACCAGGTCGCGGCCCGACAGATCCCCGCACATTAACTCTATCGACACCCACTGGGGACAAATTTTTTAATTCACACAAAGCTATCAACCTGCAACCCTGCACGTGAGGGAGGAAACCGGAGAACGCGGGTGAGAAAACCGCGCAGGTCACGGGAGGGAGACCGTGCCCAAGCTCCGTTCCGACAGCGCGCCCGCGTCGGGATTCGAAACACGGGTCCTCTGGCGCAGTGGGCCGCGCCACCGTGGCGGTCAGGTGCGGGCTGGTGGGCTGAAGGGCCTGCGGGCCTTTATGCTGGCAAACCGCTTGCGATCGTTATCGGAGATCTTTTATCTCTCAGCGGAAGACACTAACAAGGGATATTGAGGTTTAGAGATTGAGCCCGTGCGCTGGGACCGCCGGCACGTGTTGTGACACCTCCCCTGTTGATTGTGATCTCGGCTGGGTTGGGGGTCAGTGCCTCGTTGCATGGCTTTCCCCCCTTCACAATCCATCCAATGATCCTCCTCATTATTTGCCCCGGCCCACATCGCTTTAATATGCCCCTGATCCCAACCAGTCGGTTAAAACATTAAAACCGGAGCATTTGCAGGTCAATTGATGGGTCACTTTCCCCGGTCGAAAACCCGCGGCTGGGCTGATCACACCATTCAGGGGGAAGTCCACAAGGTCACAAGTGATAGGAGCGAATTAGACCTTCGGCCATCAAGTCTACTCGCCATTCAATCACAGCCTTTCCCCTAACCCCATTCTCCTGCCCTTATCCCCATAACCCAGACACTAATCAAGAATCTTCTCTATAGCCTTAAAATATATTCCACTGACTTGGCCTGCACAGCTCTGTGGCAATGATCCCACAGATTCACCACCCTTGACTAAGAGATCCTCCTCATCTCCTTCCTTTAAGTCCAAGGCTGTTGCCCTCTGGTCCTGGACTCTCCCACTGTGGAAACATCCTCTCACATCAGCTCTATCCAGGCCTTTCACTATTCTGTAGCGTTTCTTTGAGGTCTCCCCCCCATCATCTTCTAAACTCAGCGGAGTACAGGCCCCAGCGCCGACAAGCGCTCATCAATTGTTAGCCCGCTCATTCTGGGATCATTTCTGGTAAAAAACCTCCTTGGACACTCTTCCAGAGCCGGCGCATCTTCCTCAGATCATGGGTGCCCCTGCGTTCTCTGAGTATGATGGGATCGTTACAGCTCACGGTACAGCTCTACCTGGGTTCGAGAACGTTCGGCTCCAAAACAGGTGGGCGACGGTGCGGAGCGCTAAGGTTACTGCCTTACAGCGCAGTGACCTGGTTCGATCCTGACTTAGGGGCGCTGTCTGTGCGGGTTTGTTCGTTCTACCCGTGACCTGCGTGGTATGGGCTCCTCTCACACGGCAAGCACGTGCAGCTTTGTAGGTGAATTGGCTTCCGTAGATTGGTGTTCCCAGGTTGTGGGTAGTGGCAGTGTGCGGGTGTTCGTGGTCAGCATGGACAGGGGGGGCGAAGGGCTGTTTCCACGCTGGATCTTAAATAAATAAATAAAAGTTCCTGTGATTTATAGAGTATTGTGCAATTGTTCGATGTTGGGGGAGCAGTCATAAAATTTTAACATAATATAAACTTTTACATTAATATCTTTCATAAAATTTTATAGTCTATATTATTAATATTC